>JAJMRU010000004.1:600000-1072032 GCA_030578415.1 Ogataea chonburiensis | reverse complement strand
CCGGAAACCTCATTCTTTAGCTCATCTAGCTCTTTGCTATGTTGTGCAAATATAGATGCAAGGTTCTTTGAGTGGGTTTGCTCAACAATCCTTAGCTGTTCCCTAAATGTTCGAATATTATCTGCTACCAATTTGGTGGCTACCATCTTATCAGCACGTGACATGTTTTGCACGTGACCTAACGTAGTTTTAACTAAAAATAAAAAAATACCCTCAAATCTCGAAACCTGACCAGAAACCTGCTCAAACCTTTGCCATTTAGTACAACTTGTCAAGTAGAGCTAAATTGAAATACTTTTGTATGACCTATATTTATCAGAATAGGTGATCCAAATTCTTTATAATTAAAATCAAAACAAAATTAAAATTTTGAAAGAGTAAAGCAACTTAGGTCAACAAGGTCTCCAAGCGTACAATATGAAGCTTGTCATCTCACAAACTGGCTAACACTTATTATAGTTGCTTAAAGGTGTAACCAAGGCTATTATAATACATTTGGAGTATCCCAAAGTCAGCACGACCACTGTAAAAGTCCAGCCTATTTGAAGTAAATTCCAAGCACAAAGATTCCAGGAAGATCGAATGTCAATCTAAGAAGCGACTTAGTGGAATGTCAACTACAATTATTACCTAACGTACATGTTCCTGAACTAGATTCACAAACCTGAGACATATTAGATGAATATTCTTATTTTTGCCTCCTGGTCCGATAGATACATGTTCAGCCGGCTGATATAGCCAAGCCATCCCCACACCCTCGGACTTCTCTGTGAATCCCTACTACATGTCTATCGGTTCTTTTAGACTCTTTAAGGCGGTGCCAGGTGTATCTAATCCAAGAAACTCGTTTGGTACTTACTTTCATTGCGCAAAAGCAAAATCACAAACTGCTTTTGAACTGCTCAGGCTACCACTACTATAGTAAATGTTAAAATAGAAGCAATAAATGAAAGACGCGATTCAGTCAATAAACCATAAGGAGACATACCACACGTACTTGTTCAATACTGGAAACCATGTCACAGAACCTAAACAGCAAAAAGAATATTTCTGGGCTGGAACGTAATATGTTTAGGCTAATGAATAGGAGCTAAATCCAGGCGTGAACAAGAAAATCGTCTACAATCCCAAAATATTATTCAACGTGGTTTCAAAGCGGAAACATTAACGTGCTTTTGGTTACATCTTACACTGATTTTTTAAACATTAATCATCTACCTCATTTTAATCCTATGCCTGTTCTTTGTTTTGCCAAGTTGAGTCACACCTACTATTAAACCTAATTCCAAGCATATCCCAATGTAAATGCTATTGTATGTTTGGAAAGGCTGGTTAATCTATTATATTCATTCTCCTGACTATAGAGGATGACTTCTTTCGGACTGTAAACTGCTGACAAACCTAATCATCGCTAATCTTTCCGATTACTACGATTACGGTATTCTCTTCACAAGGACAATTTCAGTAGAGCATCCTAATGTCTGGAGTCACTGTCGAAAGATGTCTCTCACTTGCTTTGGTCCTTTCATCATTACCATAGTGCTGAATTGCCACCTTTCTGACCTGTATACTCTATAGTTATCGTTAGGAGATCATACTATCAAGAAGCCAACAGCAAATAAATTGGGAAGTATTGAGAATTGGTTTCTTCCCGCACTGTTGTAATGCCAACTTTAAATGATCAGTGGAAGTCATCTCTTCTAGTAATTTAGGCTGAGCTTTACTTCCTCTAAATAGTTCTTTAACTTAAACTTGAATGAAGTTATATTTGTAAGACTTACTTATAATGCTTACCAACTGAATGTTCAATCAGAGTAGGGGAAAGTATACCCATATTTATAGTAGATTCCAAGAACCCTTTCAACTCTTGCTTTGAATCTTGAAACATCTGAAGTTTAACATCTTATAAGAATATTGTTTCAGATTGGTTTAGCTGCACTCCTTCGGAGTTATGCATGTTAATGCATACCCCTGCATATTCACGTGACATATTATAGACTAATATCTCAACACGCACAGCAACTGTTGGTTTAATAACCCAATAATTGCATACAATAGCAAATTTTGGATGCAGACCGGAAAGATTTACTAAAATACGAGCGCTCGTCAGAGCATTGATATACACCACTTTGGCGCCCCACATTATATGAAATGCACTACTGGATAAGTTTTAAGAAAGTTGCTGTTGGTCTTATGTCCACTCCGACAATATGTTGATTGAGTGGAGTCCTCAACTTCTTTTTCGGGATATTCGAGTGGAAGATGGGATCAAGTGAGCAACTTGTTATTGAACTAGATTTGACACAGCCATCATCGTTTAAAATTGGAGCAGAACATAACATAACAGTCTAGCTGTAGGATTTTTGTAGAGACATCTAAATATTGTCCAATGACTATACTATACCAAAACTGTTTTTGCGATATACCCTTGTGATTGTCACATCTACCCCCAAGGACTTTCAATCTTATTCACTTTAACTTTTTCATACAACATCAAATATGTCTTCAGGTCAATCCACTTTTGATTGGTTTGGAATCCTTCAGTTTGATATCAATCCGCCGACTACGACTTCTAACTCTGATTCATAAACAATCCGTATATCAACTATTAACTGATATCACATTGGTCATATCTTGAATGGTCATTGCTTTATGCGGTTTCCATCAGAAGTATCCACCCTATCTTGGTGCTTAGGATACAGAGTCTAAGCTTTGTTTCATGGTGAGTTCTATTGCTGGATCTGGTCAGGCTATGTTATTGGGCTATTCCAATCAATTTTTATTTACTTCAGTTGTATTTTCTTCAAACTAGGAATACGAATCATACCCTCTCAGAAACCCTATTATGCTTTGCTTTCCCTCATTCTTAGCTATGATTGAGCATAATAGTTTGTTTCCATTTAGTCTTCGCAGATCATCCGATAGTAAGGGATTCCTTTTTGTTGTGAATAGTAGTGCACGAGTCATCAGAAATCCTTATCAGTCTGCATTTGTGGTAATGCTTATTAAGATGATACAGGCGACTTATTATTAATAAGATATGCATCAGATTGGTAGTATTGTTTCAAGGTATTATATATAAATATATAGAGAGTGAGTCAAGTCCTACTGAAGGTGGAGGTGGACAATCTACTGGCTCTTTATACTGATACAAGTGTGTTCCCCAAATACTATATTGAGAAAGAGTTGATTGGTTAACCTTAACACAAAAGACTAAAGGAGTAAATAGTCAGGGAACGAGCCATTGAACATCATTGTTATTATTCAGCACCCTCTCTTTTTTAAGCGCAGCAAATAAAGCTAATAGTTCCAAACCGAATTATGATATTCACTTTATTGATTTAGAATGAGGACTAGAGTATATTGATTGTCGACGCTGAGATATCTGTACATTCTACTAAAACGTTTGCAGCAGCAGAAGAAGAAGACAAATAATAGCAACGAAATTGATGGCAGGTAGACTGTTTGGCTCACTTCAAGGGATCCGTACGCCGCTGTAGTTTTTGACCCCAAGAAATTGCAGAATAAGGACTGGCTAATTTTGTGTATTCTGCACATTTTTATTTACTAAATTTTGAACAAACGTCTAGTAGAACTGCACATAGGTAATTAAACGAGGCGAGACAAGCAAAAACTCAAGACCGCGTACTTATGGTAGTCAAGGGTTTTGGCAAAATATCTAGCTTTCACGATCAAAAGTATATAGTGATATGCTATAAGTTATGTATACATGGAGCCCAATTTAGGAATATATTTGGGGTGTACTTTCGGGTAAATTTAGCGAGTAATTCTCATTTCATGAATGGAAACACTCTATTAAATAATCTAGAATATGATGTTTTACTTAATGTACTTTGTGCCCAATGAATGAGTAAAACTGCGATGACCTTCCCAAAAGCAAGATCATTGCCTTTAATCTCTTTTTCCTATGCTCAAGCAATCAGTGATGAAGTTTGACATGAGGCTATTGCCAGCCAAAATGATGTACAAGAAAGAAAGTTTTCTGTTTTTAGGTACGGATTGAGACTATTAAATATATGGGTTTCTGTTTTGTTGCAAATACGAATAGTTTTAATTTTGGACGTGATTCCTATCAGGACTGAGATTGATCAAAGTAAGTCAGTCACCTTTCTTTTTCAAATTTTTGGAATAGGGATGAAAATCAAGTTAGGTAGTATGTATCGCTCGCTGTATCGCATGGAATTTAGATTTAATATTTTCATGAGTACATCAACTTCTGAACCTGTGTTTTTAGCTTGAAATCAATAATCGTAGTAACTAATAATTGAAACTGCCTTCGTCGTGTCGAAGCATATCGAAATTGAACTGATAGGATGAATGACTGATATGGAAATCGGTAGGACGACGTTCTATCACAATTCTCTTATCTGCTCAAAACTTATCATTACTGGGCTCAGAAAATCTACACTTGAATGAATTAATAAATTCTATAGACCACAAGCTCACAAATGAAAGTCCCACAAAGAATCATAAAAATATCTTTAGCAACTAATATACCCGAATCAAGACTAGGATTAGAACACAGGTATGATTTATCAATCTAATGTATATAGATAGCAACCGAAATCAGGTTTAGTTGCCGCTGAATAATAAAATTCCAAACTTTTGAAATTTGTAAGCTGAATTTGAGTTGGCATTCACGCGCAAATTTCTTTCATTGCCCTACTGGAGAGCTTATTTGTATTCTTTTATAGATTGTGATTTGCTTCCATCATTGGTTGGCTACGATGTATGAGGTTGGTGAGCCAGAGCTTGTTATATTGGCGAAACTTCTTTGGAGAAGTTCTGCTGGTAGTGGAAGCATTTCAGGCACACAAGAATTTACGCCAACTAAAATAATCAATCCAAATTTACTTAAAACAATTATATTAGTCCAAGTTCTAACTGGACATTTCCGTTATTCTCTGTTGGTAGATATTCTTGAATGCAAAGTTTCAATTGATTTAGGCTGAATGAGAAATCTGTGAATTAGCAGTCTTTGAATTTTAACTTCTACGCTTCTCTTGTAGGAGGAGAAGAGTTCCTAATTGTAGGAAGAAAACTAGCATCCTTTCACTCATTCACATCAGGTATTTCTTTCTACTTTGAGATAGGATTTCCAGCATCAATTATTAAATTAAAACTCTATTCAGCTGTTTTTTGATGAGACCTAAAGATTCTGGTTCTAAATGTACCAGTGATATAGCATGGAGGTACTTTTTCATTTTTCAGCTCTTGTTTTTGACTGGATTTGATGTCCCCTAATGGTTCTAATTTTTGTGAAATTCTTTTTATATTGATTAATCAAAGGAAAAGGATACTGGAGTCTCAGAACCAGCCCGATCCCATAGGTGAACAAGTACTAGACTTGAGTTTGTATTGATAAACGGTGACAGACACATATCACCTATTAAAATTTCAATTCGTATCGTCTGAGAGCTCTACTTTCATTTTTAGCTTCCAATTGAACCACCCCAGGTATTTTCTTGTTTTGGATTATCTGTCACGAAGTATAGAGAATCCCTCATCAAGTCGAACAAGCTCGTTCAAAATTTTGCATCAGACATACAATCAAGTCTCGGTTGAGGATCGATTGAAACTCCAAACTTCCTTAGTGGATTTTTGAAATACAAGTTCAGCTAGAATCCACCCAACAATGACACTCTGAGATGTACCAATGTACCAGTCCCATACCTGATAGAGAGCAGCACAAAGCTAAGCAATGATATAAAGCCACTAGACATTAGACATCAAAGTACCAAACTACCAATAGGTTATACTTTAGTTTTGATTAGAAGCGATTACGTATGAAAAGTATACTTGTACTGCAATACTGTGCTAATAAAGAAAACTAGAAAACTAGCTTGAACTTCTGTTGAAGAGCATGATAATATAATAAGCACAACAATATTCTACTAGTTTTGGTTCCTTTCTGAATACACAATCATAGTAGCTATATCGAACTTCAAGAGGTTCAAAGAGGAAAGAGGCAAATCAATTGACATTTTGAAGGCTCGGATCTATTCTGAAGCGGCCTAGTTACCAAGCCCCCCCCCCCCCACCCAATATTCTTCTCTTTCTGAGAACACTCATTCATCAGACAGCATATTCTACCTTCTAATAGCAAGTCTTGAGCTATGCTTTATTGGCCTACGGTCTATAAACGGAGTTGTAACTTCCTCAGGAATAAATTGTGTTTTATTTAATTTCAAAATGCTTTTAATAGAGTATTCCGAGTCCTAGTTGTTCAGTGACTAAAACCTGCTTTTCTTTTTATTTATTGCTCCTCAAAGTCTGACCGAGATAAGCAATGAGGATTTTGTCTAAAATGGATTTCTCAGTTATTTGATTGATTTCAGCACTTAGATGCTGTACTCAAGATTAAGCAGTCTACACAGGTCAACTGTTGATCGTTGATTAAGTCAGTCATTGTTTGACTTAACATGGATCCCCCACCTTTCAAGAATGAATACATGGTAGAAGATAATTAGGATTTGAAAGTACGAAAAGTAAAACGCTTCAAAACGCTTTACTTTTATGTTATAGGAGAGGATGTCCTAATACGAAGACGTGTACTTTTGCACCTAAATCTTGAAGTTCCTGCTAAAGTACAAATAATCAATCACCTGAGTGAAGAATTGTGTCCCCCTTCACTTGACTTGCTACTATTAGTTTTCGCGCTTGTAAAAAGTAGGTTAAGAAAGTGCAATGATATAAACTAAATTCTCATATATTTTATTTAACCGCTTGTAAGGAATCAGCAGGTAGATATCATTATTAATGAGGCTCGCGGAGAAGTTTGAGAATTACTTTTCATTTGCGCTACCTGGTAATTTATGTATTTTTATATGCGTGAAATGCATACGGTTCGAAATCTGTATAAAAAAAAACTCAGTTCTCCGAACAGAGAAGCTGCTTTAACTTGCAAACTACTGATCTATCTGGACACGAGAATGCAACCAATGTAAACTTCACCCTATAAGAGCCGATTGAAAAATGGGTCTGTACGAGAAAGTCAATTTGGTATGAATTAATTGACCAAAATGTTTGTCCACACTTCGATGAATGGCATGATTACAGAAGGGTGAGCAACATGAACCTGTTCCGAAACATAGCAATCGTTTCTGATGACATAACCAATGTGCTAATCACATTTGTAATAGTGAGTAAAGAAAGGCACGACCATTAATTTGGGAGTCGTGTAAGGAACAATATCGATCAGGCGCTTATTCTGCCATTCTATAATGTGACAGTATTTTTTTATTTTGAGTACTTTTTAAATCAATATTATCGCTCAAATAATTAATTCCAATTGGACATTTGCTATACATTGTATTCCTCCGATTACCAGCGTTTCACCGTCACGAGATTTAAGTTAACTACAGCGAAACGTTGTAGAGAGCGCTTTATTCTCCAATTGTTTTAAGTTTTCTGGCGTATCAAAATTGACCTTGATTCACTCAATCACTGGTCTAAATGGCTTTCTTGTTCAAGAGAAATCCCAAAAGTCCAGCTGAGCTTGTGAGGGCAATGAATGATCAACTCACAAAGCTGGAAGTGGCGAATGACAGGAAGAAATCGCAGGACGAGATTACCAGATATCTTTTGAATATTAAAAGCATTCTCACTGGCGGAGATGACGAATTTGGAAACCTTACAGCAGAATCACAACCAGATCAGATAGCGCAGCTTGCACATGAAATTTACTGCTCGGATTGTCTCCAACTACTGGTTCAAAACTTAGCATTGATAGATTTTGATGCTCGAAAAATTGTTAGCCTTCTCTTCACTTCACTTTTGAAACGGAAAATCGTCAACAGATCTCCCACAGTTGATCACCTGCTACAGAGACCTCAAGTTCTGGTTAGTCTTATGCGTGGACCAGAGAACCCAGAAATTTCAATGAACACCGGGTCCATGTTGCGTGAGGCAATCAAATACGAACAAATAGCGAGATATTTACTCACAGAGCCCGTATTCTGGAAGTATTTTGATTACTGCGAATTTGGCTCTTTCGAGACATCTACCGAAGCGTTTTTGACTTTGAGTGAGCTGTTAACTCTCCACAAGTTAATTGCAAGTGACTTTTTCAGTAACAACTTAGATCGCTTCATTGACAGGATGAACAGACTGATTATGTCTGCAAATTATGTCACAAAACGACAATCCGTCAAACTGTTGGCACAATTAATATTGGACAAGCCTAATTACAACTTGATGACAACATATGTGAATTCCCCTCATAACTTGAAACTGATTATGACCTTACTCGGTGATAAGTCAAAGAACGTTCAATTAGAGTCATTCAATGTTTTCAAAATTTTCATCGCAAATCCAAGGAAGACTAAGAGTATCATAGATATACTGACAAAAAATAGGGAGCGTCTACTTCAATTCCTAAGATCATTCACGAATGATAAAAAAGAGGATGAGCTCTTCATGGTGGAAAGAAATTTTGTCATTGATCAAATTGAGAGTCTGCCCAAGTTGGTTCAACTTTCCGGTGTTAATGAAAACGACAATATAATGGCCCCATCTAATGAGAACCAAGATTCCGGAAGTTTAACTTTTCTTGCAAAAGAAACTCGATAGGGTAGGGTAGTTAAAGATCCATTATAGTACGCATTTAATGAAAACACAGATGACCGAAAAGTAGATTTGATAACTCAATGTAGTGATTGAGGATCTTGAAAGCTATAATGGGTCGTTAACTTGTCATTCCCAAGAGAATTTTAATATTTTATTTGCAAAGTAGATTTCCCCTTGTATTTGTGCATCAAATGATACCAACCCATCGGATACCAGCTTGAACATCATGGATTGCAAAAAGAGAAGATTTGTTTGCGGTCTCATAGACTTTTGCAAGTCCAAAGACGAGAGACCGTTTGGTGAATGGGATAGCAAATCGAGTATTGTCTTGGAAAGTGAACTTGCATTTAGTGAAGAATTGCATATTGCAAACAAATATTCCTGATCAGACCACACTTGCGTCTCCCTTGAATAGGTTAATGGTAATTTGAGTAGCTGTAGTTTGAATTTAAGTTTGGTGAACAATTCTAAAGCGCCGACGAAATCCTTTGGAGTGACCAAAAATACTCCCTTTCTTTTGCTGAATTGACAATACAGATCTAGAACAGAAATGAACTCAGCGTCAATATCCATAGCTTGTTCAAGTATGATGAAATCATAAAGCTGTCTTGACAGCTCTTCTAAGTAAAGAGATTCAAAATTCTGTCCATTCGTCTCAAGCAATTTCAAAGAATTGAGAGTATCCATCTGAAAGAACTCCATACCACTAGTACTTTCCTTGTCCGTCATCAAATTGCCGAGCAATCTCATTGACTCTCGAGACCGAGATAGAATTTGAACAGTTTCGTTGACTTCCTTGGGTTTGCGTGCTAGACTTGTAACTACCCTCCTGTATTCTTCTCCTACTTTGGCTAGTTCAATACTCTTATCAATCAAGTTCTGAAGATCGAGAAGTGATGAGTTCAAAAACTTAGACATTTCAGAATTCTTCGCAAGTGTTACTTCTTGAAGTCCATGAATTCCCGCATGTGTTAGACTAGTTTGGTTCATTTTCCATGACTCTTTTATTCGAGAAAGTTTTCTTGACCCCACATTGACCTGCTCTTTTGCTTCGACTTGAATCCATCTAGCTAACTCCATTGCATCTTTAAGTTTATCATGAAATATTCTTGACCTTCCATCTCGAAAACTGAGTTTTATGGAGTTCGAATTCACTTTCCAGTCGTCAGATGCTTGAGAAAATAGAAATTTCGCACAACTAGAAGATCTTTGGAGAATGCTGCGGTCGTTCATGGTTTTAAAAGTTGAGCCACACAATTCACAGTAAGGCAAAGACGAATGATTCAGAAAAGTACACGATGGGCAAATGGAAGATTGAACTCCACCTTCGGTTTCAAGATTCGTAGATTGAGCTTCGGAAACAACAGATGGGTCAATATTTAGCCCGTCAATTTGAGAACTATCAAGATGCATCCCACAATTAACACAAATTATCGTCTCTTTTGCTGGCCAACTGGTGTCAACTGCATTTGAAAAAAAGCATATAGGACAGCTCCAAGGAAGTTGTATTTTGCGCTCAGCGCCTTCTACCAAATTGTTTTGTGAACCAAGGTTCAATGTAATTTTAGGATTCGATTTCATGAACCCCGCCTGGTATTTTATTGATTGAATTGTGTGAAGAGCGAGAGATATGCTTGACTGTTTGACTTGAGTACTTTGATCCAATGCCGGAACATAAATAAGACGTAAATTAGTCAAATAGATTCGCCCCATTCGATAATTTTCTATTTTAGAGTTTCCCTGATACAGGCCAACATTCCTTTCAATCGCAATGTCTCTTTCATTTGGTAAGTAGTATGGTCTCTCACTGGGAGTGATGGTTGTATTTGACCAAAGGGGGGATGTATATTCTACATACTGATCGCTCATTTCAACAGGTGAGGAAAATCACTTGAAATCATATAAAATTATTTACATCAATCTGTGAATTAAAAATTAATGAAATTTAAATTAAGAACCAAATCACGGTCGTGATCTGAATACACTTTTGAGGGACATCATTTTGTATTTGACAAATTTTCTAATTCATACTCTTTATCTGAATACCAACCATGAGAGTCTGACATGATGAAAACAAATCTACGGATCGAACTTACACCTGACACCACGGTACGTTATATGTTAGGATTTTACAACAAATGATTAGCTAATAAAATCCGTGAAAAGAGGGAAAACCTTTGTTACCGAAATAAGAAGTTATCCCCCACGGTGTATTTCACATTTGCAATGCATTGGGTTCATGTAATTGATTTTCTCTACCCAACAACATCGCTTGGATGTGAATAATGTGGAAACTGATGTATCCCACTGATAAAATCCCATTGCTATAAATTCTGGCAATATTTCCCCTTCCACAGAGTAAGGAAGTGCATTTTCAAATACCCTCATAATAATCTCATTATAAGTTGTTTTCTATCAAAGCTAAGCCCAGCTATTTCTCTATTAATCAGACGTATTCGTGATTGGACTCAGGACTAAATACTATAAGTATTTAACTGAGAGAATATTACATAAGCACATGGGTTAAGCTTACATAAGGTAAAGATTTTTCCTATTAGTCTGATTTTATAAACTCTAAATGTGTGAGTAGGTAATTTGCTGAACTGAATTAGGAAATTTCAAAACATCAGATCTTCTAGTAAATTGAATAGTTTACACTAAAATCTTTGAACATAAGCAAGCTCCTTTTTCTTTAGCTCTCAAAGAATGAATGATCTTTTACGAAGTTCTCAAGCAAGCAATCTGAAGATTTACCAACCCAATAATCAGCTGGTTGTAGTGGTATCAAAAGCTCAAGACCTTCCTAATAAAAGGAAACTGGACAAACAGTCTCCATATTGTGTGGCCAGAATTCAAGATCAAGTACAAAAAACAAAAATTGTCCCTCGTGGAGGGCAGAATCCACAGTTCGATGAAGAGCTCTGGTTTTCGCTTGAGAACGTAGAGGATACTACTCTTAGCCTCTGTATCTACCATCAACTGAAGAAAGATTCCGAACTGGTGTGTAAAGCTGAGATTGATTTTACTCCAGCTCTCAGAAGATCGTCTAAAGAAGGGTACGATAACTGGTTTCCGTTGACATACAACAACAAGCCGGCTGGAAGAATATATTTGGAGTTGACCTATTACTCTTCATCTACTTTGGTCCCAGCACGAATCGATGCACAATCAAGCTTGTCTTTTTCGGTATTCGGTAAGTCACAAAGTTCAAGCGTTTCGGTACCATGTGCTCCCACTGATTCGAGCAATCAAATTTCAAGCAGGAAGGATTCTTCAGCAGATCCTTTGGAGGGGAATCTTACAAATTCTCACAAACGCAGCTCTCCATCACACGATCAAGGAAGATTTTACAAAATACTTGAGAGCGCTTGGAAGTTCTCTTCTGCGTTTAATAAGCCGGTCTCAAGAGGCGAACAAAATCCTAATTCGATCGTTCCAGAACCGGATAATGTCCACGCTTCACAATATAAACTATTCGAAGATTCGAGCGATAATGATTCAGACGATAGTGATTATGATGCATTGAAAGACAGAATTGGCTTAGAAACTGGCCTCCCCTCATCTTCTGATCTGAACAACAATGACATATTCTCAAAACCGATGTTTGGTCGAGCTGCGAATGAAGGATACTACCGGAAGCAGCAACACAATGTTGCTGGAAATCTGCTAGTAAACAATCAGTATCAGGTTAGCACCACAGTCTTTCAGCCAAGATTAGATTTAGGATTTGAAGATGAAATTACTGCTCCCAATCCTCCTTCTCATAGAGTACCGCTTACGTTATTAAATAAAGCTTCTTCGAGAGAGAAAGGCTCAGAATACAAGCTTGACAATTCATCTAGGAACTGCAAATCAAAACTTTACAATTATGATGATCATGATTTGAGCAAAAGCTTGTCTTACTCGCAAATAAGGAAGTTACAAAAAAATCGTTAGTATATGTTTTCTTGATCCATTTACATTGATGTTTGTGTAGCTTCAGAATGATAAACTGAACTAAAATGCAACTTCTTCGTCTGCATCGTCTTCTCCGTCATCGAACTCACCATCATCAAAATATTTTTCGGCGTTGTAATCGTCATCGTCTTCTTCCTCAAACTCGTCGTCTTCCTCGTCTTCCTCTTCCTCACCATCACCATCATCATCAAACTCTTCAACATTGTTGAATTTCTCAATCCTATGTTTTTGTTTCTCCTCCGCTGTCATTAAAGATTGATTATCTTCAAAAGACTCCAAACTGGACTTTATAAAGCTAGTGAAAGCAGATTTTGAGGAAAATTTCCTGTCTGCTTTTCTATCGAGGTTGATCATTTTCAGCTCTTTTGGAAAGAGTGATAAACGTTGGTAGTTGATGGTTTTGTCTACCCTTTGTATCTTGCGACGATATTTATCTGAAAATCGCACAATTCCATCATCTATCACGTTTTGCGTTCTGGTATTCGTAGATAAGTCTCGCTTTTGCCTTCTAAAATCAAGAACTTTCAATGAATGCGTATATAGTTGACTGTTATTGATAATATCACAAAAGTGAGTGAACTTAAACACTTCTTCACCTTCTCTTTCTGTGATTTTTCCGAAAATCGGTAATGAATATAAAACTTCTTTGTCATTAGAAAGATCTTTGACATCTGCAAATTCCAACCCGAAAGGAAGTAGAGCCTTACCTTTTCGGTCTGAAAATGACATCTTTTGTTTCTAGAATAAGCTTTCCGACCCAGAGATATCAGATCGTATTTTGAAGAAGATTTTTAACAGAACTAAAATTTTATAATGTCTTTCAAAACGTGCTGGAAGAGAGAATGCAGTAACACAACCGGAGCATCCAGTTTACATTGCCTATAAAATGTATGTCTTTATTATCTTGCTTGAGCCTACGTGTGTAAAAGTAAGCTTTATAGCCAGGTGATTCACGCCCTATCAGGAATAGCTGAATAGCTAGGTAATGTATATCTATATATATCTTTGCGATTGAGTTCGGTTAGCACGGAATCACATGTCGCCATCCTATTCAAGAGTTTAATCTTCAAGAAGTCCTTCAAGCTCATCATCACTCTCGGGATCGTTGGACCGGGCGGCCAAAGCTGCTTGTTCTATTCTATCTTGGAACAACTTTTGCTGAACTTTGACTTTTTGTCTAGTACGTTTTCCCCATCCCCATCTTCCGTCGCTCGCAGAGATTCCAGTGGAAAGTGAAGAAACGTCTTCTGGACGCTCGATCAGATTCGCAGACTTCTCTTTTTTGTCTGCCTCAAGTTTTTTCTTCAGCTGATATCCTTTCATGTATTCCAGATATCTTTGCCTGAAAAAAATGTATCCGCCAACGATAACAACAAGACGGAGACATTTATAAATGTCAAACTCCTCCAGGAAACTATCCCAGAATCCACTTAAGCTCATTTCACAATAGATGACCTAAAATATTCAGTTTTATTCAATGAATATCTCAATGCAAAGAAGTAAAGTGATCAGGAACAGAAGAATTTTAAATTCTGTAATATTCCTCGTTTACTTGATTAGTAAAAATAACGGGGAGAGTCAATCCAGATCACCATTAAGAATTTTCATACGCTTGAGAGATCAAATTTCATCGCTCGATTCGCCTGATATGTACCCTTGAGAACTCTCATCCAATACTTTCACTTTTGAGGGTCTCACAAAGCATCCGTGGTTTTGCGGACAAGAAAAATAGCGCTTGCCTTTGGTTGAGCCGTCATTTTTTCCTAGAGCATTAATTAAAGCAATTCCAATCCATGTTGATTCTCCGTTATCTATTTCAGCGATTGGGCCAATGTATTTAATCTCTCCAACTCTTGTTTTAACAGACCCTGGACCAGGCAAAATTTGACATTTTTGTCCAACCTTAAGCTTTTCTGCCAGTGTCCTGCTATTGCGAACAAAAGCTTCTCGTTTCATTTCGAATCCGGGATCGAATTTCCCTAGATTGTTCTCTTGCTTCCACTTTTTCACGCTTTGATCCAACTGATTGTATCGACTTTCACTCAACATATAGTAGTCGCCATTTCGATGTTGAAGCTCGTCCCCTAAATTGTTCAATTCCGAGTTCTTATCTAGATTCTCGATATGTATTCTTGTTTGAGGGTGTATCCCAAATTCATCAAGAGTTTGGAAACCGTCTTGAGCCTGTAGTTCGTCCTTAAGAGTTGTACTGGCAGACCTATAAATCCATATCCGTTGATCGCTTTCGGGTACTCCAGTTATCCACTTCATTCGTGTTTTGAAATAATCAACTGTCCAGTTTGTCGAAATTCTCCTTTCAGAAGATGTGAGATCAGATGTGATAAATACAGTTATGTCATCCATGATGAACCGAGATAACGCGTATCTGTCAACAAAAAAAATGAACAATAAAAAGTCTATATTTTAATGATAGTCATCAATCTAAAATTAACTTGACTTGTAAACATTTTGTACTCAGATGCCTAAAGCAAAAGCAGTCCAAAAGAAAATTCCCGATGGATATTGGAAACTAGAACCCACCTTGAAGAAATTTGAAGAGAAATTGAAGCTAGCGGAGTCTCAACCTGCTAATCTAAGCCGGCCAAAACACGAAAGCTTGTGGGAAATATACCGCCTCAACCACCAGAGATCCCGATACATCTATGAGCTTTATTATAAAAAGAAAACTATATCCAAAGAACTTTACGACTGGCTGCTCAAAAACAAATATGGCAACGGCGAGCTTATTGCCAAATGGAAGAAACAAGGATATGAGAAACTTTGCTGCCTGAAATGCATAGACCGAAAAGCAAGTGAAGCTACATGTATTTGTAGGATCCCGCAAATGAAATCGGATGGCAATTTGGAGGGACTGAGGGAGCGAGGAAGCCGTTGTATTTCCTGTGGGTGTCAAGGCTGTGCTAGTAATTTATAGAGTTGTTTGACTTAAATCGTATTACGAGCCCTGTGTAAGTAAATTATATCGAAGAAAACCAAATAATTTTAATCTCTCTTTTTTAATCTGTACTTGAAGTCATCCAATTGACCATGGAAGTGAGTATCATTTTTCAACAAATTGACTGACCGTGAAGGCCGAAAACAAACAGAAACAAAAAAGAGATAAACTAGAAGGCCCTAAAAGAGATGCAATCTTAAATCTAGAGAAATACCAAGACGAAAGACTTGTTGTTACATTCCTGGGGGGACGAAAGATTTCAGGAATACTTAAAGGTTTCGATCAGCTGATGAATCTCGTTCTTGAAGATTGTGAAGAAATGCTGAGAGATGAAGACAACAGGCATGTTCATACAAGAAAAGTACGTAATTTAGGACTGGTTGTTGTCCGAAGCCCCGTTTTATTGACCATTTCCCCTTCAAAAGGAGCAGAGATCATCGAAAACCCTTATCAGAATCCAGACGCAGTTTTAAGCTCATGAAGTATCTATGAAAGAATAGCTTATTCAAAGTGGCAGCAGCAGCTATGAAATTATGGATGAAGCTATTGCAAATTAAATAATTTTATTTGTTACATTTTTTTTGATTCAGTATGTCTCTATCTATTTGAAATGAAAGGAAAGAATTCTGAGAGTTATCTTGAGTCGGTTCAATGGGGTGGATATATAGTAATTCGCCGAAGATACCAGATTCTGATATTTGATTTGAGGTTGTCCCTGATCAGAAAAATCTTGATTGCTCACAGGGAATTTTGCATCGCTACTGTAGGAGAGGCCCTGCTCGTTATAACTGAAAAGAATCTTTGTGCAATTATTACGCAATCAGTCGAAACTCAACTCAAATTCTTAGGCTGTGAGTTCAAACCTTTGAGCGCTAAGTATGGCAGGTCTGAGCCTCGAAGATTGCAATGTTCTGAATTTGCATCTCAATTTATCAACATTGATAACAAGCTCTACTGGGCAAATTTGAACAGACATGAAGTCCAAAAATTCTCCCGAACTTTGGAACAAAATGAAGAGTTGTTCCATGGTCAAGAAATCTCCACTGACAACCCCGCAGTGATTCATTTTTGGAGTTGTAACATATACTCAGACGTTCTACCATGTTCAATCACGCTCGATCATGCCATCTCCGAAATACAGGTGTGCTGCTCTAATGGTTTTGATGCAAGACTATACAAATTGTCTAGCCATAGTGGTGAAATTGAAGGATGTGCTCGATTGAGAGATCCTCATATAAAAAAGATCTTAGATTTGGGGAGGGGATTTTTGATGTTGGTATCCAATAAACTAAGCGTCATTTCAGTCAATTCCGTTCCAACGGGAACCAAGGGAAAAACTCTGACTTGGGGGGACCCTTTTCACCTGTATTTGTCCGCAACAGCTATTTTGGAAACGATAAAGGTATCAGCGACCTCTCTTCTGGTCAATGATTATAATATTGGCTTCTTCATCCTCAGCTATCAAACATTCGAGAGAAAATTCAGTTACCAAGTAAAAAAGCTTGGAAGATTGTCGTCATCACGAAAAATCTGTCCAATAAGTTCGAACTCTTTTTTAGCCATTGACTCTGGAGCTCCCTCGGTGGTGTTTAGGTATGCTCCGGAATGCAATCAAATTAAAGCACTTGGATGGCTCTCAGGTGACCAATTTCAGCGAAGTATTTCAAAGTTTGGCACGAAAGTTGAGCTTCCTCAGATTAAGGAGAATCAAGGTGGAGAATATATTTCTCTATATCAAGATAGATTCTTGGGAATTTCTACGCTTGAGAGAGCCGAAAGTTTCAATTTGCCACGGAGGATCTTTGCACTTCAGCTAAATTTTATGTCAATCTATCCAGCTTTTGGTACAACATTTCTACTGCGTGGATTAGACAGGAAATATTACTTCTGGGATCCAAAACTGCCAAATAATTCTTGTTTGACCCGAGCTAAACTTTTTGAACCTCAATTGAATATCATCACAAGGCATGGTAACTATTTCTTGTTGGAGAACAATTCTTCGGTCGGAATTGAAGGGCTGGAAAGACATCCGATCACAGAAATTGAAGGCATTGTTTTACAGCACAGATTAACTGTGAACTACCTAATCATTCTGACATCAAAACATCTCTACGTGTTTCAATGTACCTCAAGCTGTCAACTGAGACACATAGAGCCTCTTGTTGGCTCCAAATTTTTGTCATGTTACGAATCACCAAATGGGATTCTCACAATAGCGTTTGAAAGATCAACCCATATAGCGCTCTTCAAATTTGAGCTCCCAAAATTATCTGTCAAATACGTTACCGACATTTCTTTAATTGGTGCCGAGCAGATCGAGTTTTTGAGCGAGAACCAGATTATCGTACTTTATGAAAATGACGGTATAGTGACATACAATTTTCACCCTTTGGTTAGGCCGATGTTTTTCAAGTTGAAAGGCCCATGTTCGGAACTGCGGAAATTGCGTAACTTGACCATGCTTGCATATAGCCCATTAGGATCGTACATCATATCCCTTGAAAAAAAAATCCATACGCACTTGATTCCAAATAGTGGGGGGTCTAATGGCTACCAGATTTGTGACAACAACATAGTGTTCTTACAAAGATCGCAACTACTCATTGTTGATTTCTCTCAAATTAACCAGACAAGAGAGTATTTCCATTCTGAAGTTATTCTCAAAAATCCTCGAATAATAAACAGGAAAGTAGATCAGTTGCTGATTTATTGCGACTCTGAACATATATACGCACAGGACATTGCATTTTCAAGACAGCAGGAATTTCTCCAGCTCAAAAATATACAGAAGATCTACTATACTCAGTCATTGATCCCGGGTAGCAGAAAGTTGGCATCTAAAACTTCACTAGTATGCCTCCGGTACGAATATAACGAAAGACTCAATGAGTTTAGTGGTCATTTCAATATTGCGGTTGTATCAGTTTTGGGGAATGGTAAGCTAGAATTGCATTTGGAATTTGCTCCTTCTTTTTCTTGTTGGTCTTCGTCCAATTTGAATACTTTAATCAAGAGATTGGCAAGAATCGTAAGGGCACCGCTGAGAACTGAGGCTTTAAGGGAGTTAACCATTGGGTAGCAAATTGATGTATTGGACAATTTACTTGATATATACATGCAGAACAAATCGATCACCGTAGCTAACAAATACCGCCCTAAATTTGGAAATATCCGAGTTGAAGATTGGTATAACACCTATATCACATGAGTTCACTACCATGCTGCGCACAATGAGATGATTCCAAAACTTATCATACTGAAGTTTCAACGCTGGAACAAATTCACCAAGCTCAAGTCTTATCAGTACTTTATAGGCTTCCTTGGTATCAGTAGGTCGAAGCTCAAGGTATTGAGGCAAAGAAATTGTAGGTGTTGCAGTTTTAACGGAAGTGGTCATTTGTCTATCAATTTTAAAGCCTTCTCCGCCTTTACTTTTAAATCCAATCAAGGGAGAAACAGTGTGCACATTTTCGGATTCCATACTGCTGAATAATGTTGTATCCTCGTTTCCAAGATTCATTTGACAGTCAATTTTCGGAAGATATACTGTTGAGACGGAGATATCACCCATATACGCTCGCTTGGGGAGTGTTTTGAACTCTCTGTCAATGATTACCTGATCCTGGAATTGGCACTCAATAGAATCAAAACACCACTCAATCAAAATCATTTTCAAGTCTCCATTGGAAAGGGCGAGATTATAAGAGGACTCATTAATCAAACAGTCAATGATGAGAGCGGAATTCCCAGACTTATCAGTCCCATCTCTTAAATCCGGTGAAGTAATTATAGGAATTTCCCATTCTCCGTTAGCAATGCGCGTGAAAAGAATTTCCCAATTGACTGAATTGTGATCAAAAGTGGCTTTTGGTATTTCAGAATGTCGGCATATATTTACGAAGATCTTGGTCCCTGGAGGAGATCCTTTATAATGATTAAAAAGCTTAGTCTTGACAACAAATCCAGGGACTGGAATCAAGGACCTAGTTAAAGAAGATGGTTCAGAAATCCTCATAAAATATTAGGGCACTTCAGCATAAAGGAGAATAGAGTTTGAACTGGAAAGATTGGAGAAATTTAATCGTTTGATTAAAATAAAATATATTTTCGAACTAATTAATGCAACTGACGCGACCAAACTTTGACAGTTCAAGTTTACATTAATATTGTAAATTTTAAATAGGCGGGTTGGCTGAATTATTTGTTCATAGAGTTTACTTGATCATCGAACAGCTTCTATCTCTGTTATCATAGTTATTTCAAAGGTTTTAGATTGTTTCTGGTTGCATAAACGCCCGGCAGATCAATACCATCATGAATGATTACGAGGGATCCCCAATCAATCCAAAAAAGGGTAATTCTAGATACGTTGATGATAACCTAAATGAACAACTTGACGTGATTTCCCTCCCGAAAGAGGAAGAAAATCACTCAAATTGCGACCTGAGCTCTGAAACACCAAGGCGGGCAATTACGAGCGGACCAAAAAAAACGGGAATTAATCTTGGCCTGAACGTCTTTGGAAGTGTACCCGCGCCTAGAGGATCTAGCTTTGTGGATCCAATCGAACATGAGGATGGTGAAGAGGCTATCGCTTCTCACTCAGAAGTCAAGAGTAGGACCTCGGCTGCAAACGATAAAATACACACACCTGAAAATAAGTTTAACTCTACTGAAGTGAAGCCAAAGGAACTGACTGATGATCTCCGGTTATTAGCATCCAAGGAGATGGAAATTCTTGAAATCAAACAACAGATGACAAATTTGATCAATCGTAAACGGGAGTTGGAGTTTGAAATTCAAGAATTGAAGATCGGAATAGAAAGACAACTGGTTGACCAAGTTGCCTCCTATAAGCCGAGATTAAGGAATTCTGCTTTGTTTGATAAACATACACCCAAGTCTCCGAATAGCATTCAAAAGCAACGAATCCAGATAACCGGTGCTCAAATCGATCCTCTATTAGAATTGTCCGCAGGAGAAGATTCAAATGAGGACGAGGAACGAAAACCTGATGGCAATAAGTCATGGTTTTCAAAACCCTTGAACCTAATACAGCAGATAGATTCTCTCATTTATCAAGAGATTGAGAAACTACACATAAACCCAGGAATGAGATTGACTGATGATGGAGGTTATCCGGGTACGAATGAAGACTCAAAGGCACTTCGTAGTCCGGCTTTGATTTCTTCTCCTAATCCAGAGCTCGTTCAATCTGAAAACACGACACCTGTGAGAAAACCGACCTCCTTGAAGCTAGAAATGGGAAATCCCAATGATATTGTGCAATCGGTTTCCCAACGTCTTTGGACTTTTGTTAATGATGTCAAACAGAATCTTGTGGATGAAGAATCTGCAACATCCAGTCCTCTCTCATCGCCAAAGAAATTCCGTACGCCTTCTTTTTCTAAACGTCAATCATACGGAGTACACGCAAAACAGAAGAGGAAAAGTTTAACATTCAACTCCAGCCCACAATCTACAGGAAATTCAGCTGATCATGCAAGTGAAAGCTCTGGTTATGGCAAAGAACATACTCCTTAATCGCTTGCAATATGAAATAGTTCGATATTTGGCTAGGTGATTATGGGATGAGCAATCTATTTTATCATTCGGCTGGTCAGTCAAGATTTTGTGGCATAAAGTTGCTTCTTCAATGAAATCAGTTCCTCCTTCAATTGGTCCCTCTCTTGCGTGACTATAAAGAGATCTGCCTCTAAATCCTTGATCTTGAAGTCATATTGATCCGTGTATGAGGTTTCACTGTCAATAGGATTGACAAAATCTTGATTTACATCCACCACCATAGTCTGCTGAGTAGTTGCACTTTGTAATTTAGCTTCTTTGAGTTCATTGATCAAACGTTTATTTGCTTCTTTCTGTTTCTCAATCTCTCCCTGAGAAATGGTCAACGCCTTATGAGAATTATTTAGCGAAGCACATGACTTCTTGTAAGCCTCCTGTAATTCATTGAGCTTTAAGACAGTCACTTTTATTTCGGAAGACAAAGAGAGAATTTTAGCTTCATCTAGTTTTTTTGCTTCAAGCAGTTGATCAACTTGACTTTGAAGGTCAGAAATTAACTTTGACTCCTTTTGACTATAATTTTCGTTTGGATCCAAAATTTTGTCAAAAGCTTGAGCCACTTCTTTATCCGACCTTTTGAGAATATGGAGCAGGGAGTCCAAATTCCTAGAAACTTGGGATATATGTGCAAACCGTGAATTATCTTTGTTGTGAGTATTCTCACCATCTACCTGGTGGATCCCATCTATGCCAATTAGGCCGAATGAAGTTCCTAGTAATGAAATTCGTTGCTTGAGCCAATCTAAACGCGATTCAATTTGTTTATGCCTGAATTCCAAGAAAGATTGCGAAACTAACTGCGTGTTCAACGTGCTAATGGTCGACTTTTGCTCTTGTATCACTAAGTTCAAATCTTCTAGTTTTCTCAGCTGGTCATCAAACAGCTCAAGACTTCTGATTCTTGAAGAGAGATTCGAGTTCTCGGAACTGAGATGCAAAATCTGGTTCTCCAGCTTAATTTTTTCAGCCGATGTAAAACTCAGATCAATATTTCGATCCAGGCTCTGTTCATTATGGCCACTCAATGAACGGTCTTTCTGCTCTCGTTCGAGAGCTTTCAATTCGGTTTTCAATATTTCATTCTCAGCAGCCAGTTCCTTTTTTTGGCTTTCCAAATTGTACAATTGTGTATTTGCTTGAGAAATCTTCTCAGTCATTTCAGATTTCAGTATATGTAGTTTTGATGCAAATTCTTCCACCATCGTCTGCTGCTCTAAAGTAGAGTTTTTTGAAGTCTCAGGGTTTTGGGCAGTTCTAGTTAAACCATCTAAACCATTTTCGTGTAGCGATTTATTTATTGGAAGAGTGTTTCTCTCTTTGGCTTCTTCCTCTGCAATACTTCGAGAAATCTGAGTTTTAGAGATTGATTGATTGCTTCTTGGTTCTGGGTCTTGAACTTTTGAATACTCACCAGAGGAATGATCATTACCAGAGAGATTTGCGTGAGCATTCAAATCATCGCTCTTTCCCTTCAATATATTCAAATTCTCAGGGACTTCATAGTCCGACAACTCATTAGATCTCGTGGATTCAAGGATGGTCTTGTTAGCAGACTGCGGAACAATCCCATTAGTGGGAACAACAACTTCATGCTCGAGCTCGTCGTTATCATCGTCACTAATTTCCTCATAAACAGCATACTGACTGTTCCTAATCGAGAATGATTCAACTTTTTGACTTGAAAAATTATGATCATCTAAGTTGCTTTCTGTTTCCGCAAGTGTTGGAGTTTGTTGCCCTTGAACACCGCGCGAGTTGAATGAAGTCAACGGCTCCAAAAAATCAGGAATCAAGTGCAGATCAAGCTCATAGATCACCGTACTTGGAAAATCAAATTGGGAACCTTGAATGAGCTCATTGGGAGTTTCAAAAACTCCATCAAGATTCTCATCAGTTTGATCTCCACCCATAACCAAAAGCTTCTCATGAATTGAGTCAACAGTAATCGAATGTCCACATCTAGGTGACGGACTCCCTGGTAAATTCACTTTAAGTTGAAAACAAGTGTAGGAGATTAAATCAATGATGATTAAAATGTTCGATGTCTCACCAGAAGACGTTTTCCCCCCAAAGATAAATAAGAGATTCTGGTAAATTGAAGAAGAATGTCCTTGCAAAGCTGGTAAGCAAGGGTTGCCTTTCAGTTGACAAGACTGCCATCTGTTGGTGGTGGCGTCAAAAGCCAAAAGCTTGTTTGAAACTGTTGATCCATTGAATCCACCAAAAACATAAAATTTGTTTTCATAGGCAGTCATGCTATGGTTTGACAAGGTAGGAGGTAAAAAGTCATCCACATTAAAACCAATTTTCTCCCACCGAGTTCGAGGGTTCCGAAAATTCGAAAGATCAAATCTCCAAATATCGTTAAAATACTCATTTTCCACTTGCCCCCCGAAAACATACAGGTAGCTGGACCACCTCGAAGGACTTTCATGACTCTCAAAATTGAGGACGCCGATTTGGTGACCATACCTACCACATGGCTTAGGGCCCTCCGGAGAAGTGATAGTCCATTTGAGTGATGTGATGTTAAAAAAATAGAGTTTGTTATCTAGTTCCTCCATTGTGTTGGTCACAGTATCCCCCGCAAATACAATAAATGCATTTCCGATCAAGATAGAAGAATGCCCAATTCTTGGAGTCGGGATCCTTTCAAAATTCTCTATAGGGGAGGCGATATAGGGGTAATCATTGACCTCATCATTCTCATTCTTCACAGGTTCAACAATCCACATGTCACCAAATACATTCTTTCCACACAGACCCCCCATCAAATAAAATGCACCTGCCTCAGAAGTAGTGGAGGAGGCAGCGTGACTAAATCTGGGAAATGGTGAATTGTAAAGGGTCTTCTTTTTCCAAGGACTTTTGACCGTTTGACTTCGAGTTTGGGGTCCCTTGGGCGAATTTCCTCGTTTAGAGCTCTTTGGATCAACAGGACTCTGCATTTTCATAACCGCGTAATCTCTATCACCAACTTTGGAGGGTGAATCGTGGACTTTTTCTGGAATAGTTCGGGACATCCCTGTAGCCTTCTGTGACCCTCCTGTAATCATTTCGGGGGTTCTGGGCGCGACATATTCATTTATCGTAGTTGAAAAGGCCGATTTGGAGACAGATTTAACACTGAAAGTATTTGTACTATGAGATTTCGGGAGACCACTTGAAAGATGTCGCTCGCTTTGATTAGAAGACGACCTACTTCCTTGAGGACTCTTGGAAGTTTTGGATAAATGGTCTTCATCTAAAGCAGATCTAGCTTGTTTATTTTTATTCTTGAAAAAGGGTGCCATTGTGTGGAATCTTCAGACTTTTTATGATGCAAGTACTCCAAAAGATGTGTGTTCACGCACAGAACCTTACACTATCGTATATCCGATATTATATGCGAAAAGGCAAAAGATCTCAGGATTCAAAAAGATGAAACAACACGATTTGCTAAGGTATATATTTTTTCTGACCCCTTGGAAATCGAGTCTCAGAAAAAAAAGATCAGCAAATTCGAAAAATTGAGTATATTTGTCAAAATAATACGACACAACCTAGAAAGAACACACTTTGTGACTGTTTACCATCTTAAAGTGATACTATCACATAATGCTGATTGAAGTACTTGCATTACTTGGCTCAATTCTTGGTTTCGTGGCGGTCACATTGTCGATTGCATCTGGACTCTATTACTTATCTGAATTGGTGGAAGAACATACGGAATTTACGAAACGACTCCTTGGAAGATTGATAAAATGTTCAGCGTTGCTATTGACCTTTTTGTGGTTATTTGACGGGTTTCCACTTCTGTTGACTGTATTCTCGCTATTCTCATATTTCGTTTATTATCAGAATCTCCGAAAATTTCCTACTATTAACTTGGCAGGCCCTATTTTCATATCCACTTGCGCTCTTGCTTTACTGAACCATTTTCTGTGGTTCCGTCATTTTAACAACCCTTATATTCCCACTATTGATGAGAGGCTCGATCCTGAATTTTCAATGCCACACTATCCATCTTTCACCGAAATTGCATCTTTTTTTGGAATATGCATATGGCTGATTCCCTTCGGATTTTTCATTTCCTTGAGCGCAAGTGAGAATACACTACCAACAAATGTCTCCGAGCTGAACAGTGGTACAGTTGGAGGTGGAGATGCACATGTTAAAAAATCTATCTCTCTAATCAAGTATCTTTTCCAGAATATCTTGGCGAAGCTCGAACAGCTGCTGGCCCTTTTGAACATCAAAGTCTCTTTTGGAAGTTTGACAAAGAGGAATCCAAGTGAGCTATACATATGAGAATCCTATTTCCCAAGTATTCCGACTTAACTTTTGTTTTCTTACTTCTTTGTCATCGTAAGTCTTCATTTGAATGGCAACCAACAATTCTCCATTTGAATAAGGTCTTGAACTCTATTCATTGGGAATAAGCAAGTATATATCTCCTCAAGTGAAGATCGGTAAATTTATCAATTCTAAATTTTTGGCGTTCGTTATCTTGAAGCCGAATTTAGCGTAGAAAGTTGATAAATTTATCCTGGCTAGTGACTTGTTTCGCACGGGCCTGCAAATTGCACAGATGGGCTCTGCATTGGATGTCAAAATACGCTTAAGGCATCTTCCTTCTAAACCATATTATACGAACTTTGAAAAGATTAGAGGCCATGTTATTTTATATGTGAAGTCACCGATTTCCTTGGAATACCTTCAAATTGAACTCGAAGGTATAACGAAAGCTAGTTTGGATATAGTATCACCTAAAGGGAAAAGGTATACAGAGTGCCATCAAATATTTCATGAGCTAACTGTTAAATCAGCTGACGACATACGTTCCGGCCGACAGTTTACTAGCAATAGTGTAAGACCAGGAACATACGAGATTCCTTTTGAATTCGAGTTTCCATTGTATGCTAAATGCAGCAAGGCCATTCTGTCCAGTACGCACACAGGGAGCTCAATTAATGCCTTCTCCAAAAAACATTCTTGCTTAACATGCCACAGCAAACGGCACTACTTACCACCTTCGATGGACAACACTGACCATGCATGTAAAGTAGAATATTCTCTTCGGGTGAATGTTAAAGAAAAGTCGCTGTTTAAGTCACAAAACAAATTTGTTGAAAGAGTTGACTTCAAGCCAATTTCAATACCAAATGACTTGAGAGTTGATCAACGTCAATTTTATTCTAGGCAGTCATTAGTTATTTGCAACAAGTACCCTGAGTTGGTGGCCGTATACATGAGCGAGAACAGACAGAATTATGCAACGCCAAAATCAATGATATCTGAATCTGGACTTAAGTTAAACTTTACTAATAGGGTAGGCCCGAAAACAATTATTAGTGAACGAAGCTTTCAAGCTAGACGTACAAAGGATAATATCCAGCTAGTTGTAAGACCTTGCGATCTTCAGATCGAGCCTATCGATATTCAGCTTCTCATTGAAGCACGACTGTCATATCCGGCAACCGTTGTTCCTGGAAGACCTCTGGAGCTAGAACTGGTTGCACTAACCAAGATGCCTCCCCATCGATTCAAATTATTCAATGGAAATTCATCAGGCTTGGGACGTATCTATGTTCGGAAAGTGGAGATAAGTCTTCATTCCAATACCGCAGCTTTCATTGGTGATTTTAAGAAATGCTATGACGATCAATATAAATTGATAGACAAGAAAGATTGTATCCACTTGGATTTAGCAGATACGACCAAATCGGAAGTACTGGCCTCCAATGGGGATACTTTGTACGAAATCAGCCTCCCAGAAACAGTCTATCGGGAAGCTAGAGTACCACAAGAAATACTACCGTCGTTTGAAAGCTGTAGTATATCACGGGCATACTGCCTGGAAATTTGTTTGGCATTCGGAGAAAGTAAACGGACGACGAGTTTGCAAACAGCTACGTTGAAGTTTGATATCAAAGTCGAAAGTGGTATCGAGCTATTACAAATTGAGTCAAATGAAGGCTATTATGTGAGGGCAAATTATCCCCAACACATACCTCGATCAATATCTGATGGATCATTGCCCAAGTATGAAGATTTAGATTAAATTAAAAAAACTTATCAATATGAGAAGAACGGCACAATTAATGTGGACAAGCCATGTTACTTATGCGGCAATAGTAGAAGCTGAGTCATCACACAACTTGCAGCATTTCTTGGTTCTGGATGTATCCGCAGGGGAGAGTTTCCATATTACCCCGGGGCGGCATTGCTTGAGAATGTATTATCGACCGCTATAAAGTTGATGAGTTCCATTCATGTTTTTTTTTAACAGTAGAATATTTTTTCTACTTATTGGTAAACGCAACTTATTCTACTTTAAAGATATACGAGTTATCGTCACAGGATCAAGTATTATTTCTCGTTGTCCAGCAAAGTTGAATAATAAGTCTCAAAACTATATTGAGATATTCATCGTACACTTAAATCCAGTACACGCTAGTTATTGCGATCGCGTTCCTTTCAAAATATCATCTCAACAATGTCAACCGAAAGTTATGGTAACTACTATAGTGTCATTAAGGAATTCAATGCTAGACTGGGGGATGAACTTACTATCCATCCCGGTGATACTATTGAATTAATTAGTGATGATAGTGAGTTTGGTGACGGTTGGTATATGGGGCGTAATCTGACAACTAACAACGTTGGGTTGTATCCGAAAGCCTTCACAAAAATCCAGGAAGATCACTCGAAAGGCAAACCTAATTTACTGAGATCAAGATCCAGACGTATCACGCCCCTGGGGAGCCCCGTTATTGCCACGCCACCAGCTATCTCTGGATTTTCACCCGTTTCAGAGAGCTCAAGTTTTGGCCTGATGTCTAATTCACCCGCCCCTGAATCTGGAGATTCAGGAACTTACAGAGGGAACGATACGAACACAACCAGCCGGCCGCGAGAGATGGGGGCTAGCAAATATGTTTCAGTTCATAGAACTCTCAACGACATTGATAAGGCTCTTGAAGAACTTCACGTTGACAATTCTAATCAAAATGGGGATAACATATTGAACGACTCATTGGATCCAAGCGATGTGTTGAATTGGACGCCGGAACAGGTTACGCAATATTTTTCCAGCCTGAACTTTGACATAGAAAGTGCTGGGCAATTTGTCAGACACAAAATCAATGGGGCTATTCTTATTCAATTGGAGTTATCGTACTTGAAAGAGTTAGAGATTTCTTCATTTGGTACAAGATTCGAGATTTACAAGGAGATTGAAGAATTGAGATTGGCCTCCAAGAATCGGCATCCCAAGCCTGTAAAACATCAGTCCCCAAGCTTATTGGAAATTCCTTCTTCTAAGTTCCACAAGCAGCACAACAGAAAGAGATCACAATCTCTAGACAACTCTTCTTTGAACCAATACCAAAGTCAGAAAATACCCCTGCAGTCTAGTCCGCATCCCACAAATTCAGCAACTGTATTCGGGAATAAGCAAAATAAGTTTGTGGAGACCCCAAGTGATGAAAGTCTCGCAGAAGAGGAATTCAGTACTCCGACGGGATTGTTTGAGTCTCCAAGAAAAGCTCCACGGCCACCATCCGAGAGACCTGACCTTGAATCTGTCATCGTCGACCATAGTCGAGAGTCTTCAATTGGTAACACTTCTTCAATCTACACTGATATGAAGCATTCAAGGGGCCCATCATACACTTATCCAACATCTCAAAGAGCTTTGTCACCCAACAAATTGCACTTTAGAAATAACTCTGATGTGAGTGTACTTCGGAAGGATAATATATCGAAGGTCTACGACAACCACGCAGACGAGACATCAACAGCATCACCTATCGATGAGGATGCTTCTAATGCGTATACACCTGATATTCATCATGATGCAGTTAACTCTGGGAAACCAAATATGATTAATCAGTCAGTTCTTCCTCCCGAAAGGAGGTCAGTGTCAGCTAGAGATACATCACCAAACCCGAAGGCCACAGATCCCAAAAGGATTGCATCTGCCGCTGCTGTATCTGCCGCAAATGCTTCTAAGACTACAAGCTCATCTGGACTAAGGAATATTGGAGCACTTCGATCGGCTAAAGCATCAACTTCTGCTTTTCAAGAAGGAATTCGGAACATTTCCACGGATGAGGCGATCCGTACAGCGGATTTCTCGGGTTGGATGAATAAGAGAGGAAATCTGTCGATTGGTTCTTGGAAACAGAGATATTTCACGTTGCATAAGACTAGGTTATCGTATTTTGGTTCCTTGAAGGATAAAAGGGAAAAAGGGCTTATTGATATAACTGCTCACCGTGTGCTTCCAGCTGTTGATGCAGAAGACAAGCTATCAGCGGTTTATGCGGCGACGACAGGATCAGGTCGTTACTGCTTCAAGCTAGTGCCTCCCGCTCCAGGATCTAAAAAGGGATTAACATTCACCCAGCAGAAAGTGCATTATTTCGCCGTGGAGACAAGAGAAGAGATGAGGGAGTGGATGGCTGCACTTATGAAGGCAACAATTGAACTGGATGAGACGGTGCCAGTAATCTCATCGTGTGTCACTCCTACCATTCCATTGCAAAAAGCACAGGAATTGCTTGCCCAAGCTAGGGAAAATGCACGCTTGAATCTCGAGAAACTTGAAAAGGAACAAATTTTGCAAGACTACACTACGGATGAAGACACGTCTATGAAATCGTACAGCAATTCAAATGCTCCCACCCCAGTCACCCAACCATCTAATCAATTCCAAAACAGTTCTGCGACTCCAACATCTCAGAGCTCTTTCAACCCAAGGGGATCAGCGCGTGGGGATGCGACGACGGGTAATTCTGAGTCAATAGGACAGAATGGACTTTCAACCCCATATTTGATGACCTCAGGGTTGATGTCTCCTAACTCGTCCTCCACCTCGGAGCTTAATTCACCTGGAGCCACAAGTATGAGGGGAAGTAAGAAGTCGTCTTCAGGCCGAAAAATGCCTACTGCATCCACTAACCCTGTTCCAATGATCACGAAGCTAGATTAGCGAACTAACTTGTACTGTTGGTTGGTGTAATTATACGACTTTCTTTCACATGACTTGTGTGCACGCTACGTATACTAACTAGATCAATCGATAAGTTGTCGTTGGTTGTTTTCACTTACGGGGTAGCCTAAATGGTCAATAAAACCTTACACCGTTTTTTGTCTTTTGGTTTCCAATTACGTAATCATACTGACAACCGATTTCAAAAAGGCTAGTAATTATTAGCAGAATTACTCACTTTTAACTTGGGGTAGATTGGACTTAGAACCAGGACTTCTTTGATTTATTCACGAACTGGTATCTATTTAAACCAAGTGATATTTATGATTGCTTGAGCTAATCACTTTTGAAAGTATTAGTGGAACAGAAATGCCTCATTACATCACACTGGCAACATGTGCCCTGAATCAGTGGGCTATGGACTTTGAAGGGAACCGCGATCGTGTTCTCCAATCCATTTTGAAAGCGAAGGAACAGAGGGCCACTTTGAGAGTTGGCCCTGAACTTGAAATTCCAGGTTACGGATGTCTTGATCATTTTCTTGAAAATGATGTATATTTGCATTCATGGGAAATGTATGCTACTATTCTTTCCAATTCGGAAACACACGGCATTCTCCTTGACATTGGAATGCCGGTCATACACAAGAATAGAAGATACAATTGCCGAGTGCTATCTTACGACGGTCAAATCTTGCTAATCAGACCTAAACTCGTTCTTGCAAACGACGGTAATTACCGGGAAATGAGATACTTCACACCTTGGCTTAAAACACAATACGTGGAAAGCTATGTTTTGCCTCGTATGATTCAGCGTCTAACTGGCCAAATCACTGTTAAATTTGGCGATGCCGTCATTAGTACATTAGACACTTGTATCGGTGCTGAGACCTGCGAGGAGCTATTCACGCCACAGGCCCCTCATGTATCAATGGCATTGGATGGTATAGAAATCTTTACCAACTCCTCAGGGTCTCATCATGAGCTTCGTAAACTGGACACCCGAATTGCTATGATCACGGAGGCCACCAGAAAATGCGGAGGAGTCTACTTATATGCTAATCAGAAAGGATGTGATGGTGACCGTCTCTACTATGATGGATGTGCTTTGATTGTTGTGAATGGAAAAGTTCTTGCTCAAGGATCTCAATTCTCCCTTTCTGATGTGGAGGTGTTGACTGCTACGATCGATCTTGAAGACATCCGTGCATATAGGGCACTTATATCTCATGGACTCCAGAGCCGGAACTCACCTGTTTATGAGAGAGTTCATGTACCGACTGAACTAAGTCCAGATTCACTTAACTTTGATCCATCTATTGTGCCTTCCAATGAAAGGGCCGTTCATTTTCACAAACCTGAAGAGGAAATTGCATTTGGCCCTGCATGTTGGCTTTGGGACTACGTTCGCCGGTGTAAAGGATCTGGTTATTTTATCCCGTTGAGTGGAGGTATTGACAGCTGTGCAACATCCGTGATCATACATTCAATGTGCCGCCTAGTTGTTAGTGCCTGTTCAGATGGCGATATGCAAGTCATTAATGATGTTCAAGCTATTTCAAATATGCCGAAAGGGTGGATTCCATCAACCGCAGAGGAGCTGGCTAACAAGATATTCCATACCTGTTATATGGGTACCAAAAATTCCTCGTCAGAAACGCGGAGCAGAGCTAGGGAACTTGCTGAAAGAATTGGTGCGTACCATGTTGATTTGAATATGGATGCCCTGGTGTCTGCCACGATCTCTGTATTTGAAGTTGCAACAGGGAAAAGGCCTATCTTCAAGATCTTTGGTGGAACTTCAATTGAAAACCTGGCACTCCAAAACATCCAGGCTCGACTCCGAATGGTTCTTGCTTACCTTTTCGCTCAGCTCCTTCCATGGACAAGAGGTCGCACTAATACGGGCGGTTTACTTGTTCTAGGATCTGCAAATGTTGATGAGCAACTACGTGGGTATTTGACTAAATACGACTGTTCGTCTGCGGATGTGAACCCAATTGGTGGGATTTCCAAAACGGATCTTATCACCTTCATTATTTGGGCAGAGAAAGAATTTGACTTGCCGGTTCTACGGAGTTTTGTTGATGCAACACCAACTGCCGAGCTCGAACCTATAACAGACACTCATGTTCAGTCCGACGAAGCAGATATGGGATTCACTTACGAAGAGTTGAGTATGTTCGGTAGACTGAGAAAAGTTGAAAAATGTGGGCCTTACTCCATGTTCATCAAGCTTCTCCACATATGGAATGGTAAGAAGACACCAGAACAGATTGCCGAAAAGGTCAAGAATTTTTTCTGGTATTATAGTGTGAACAGACACAAACAGACGGTTAGCACTCCGTCATACCATGCCGAGCAATACTCTCCGGATGACAACCGATTTGACTTAAGACCCTTCCTTATAGACCCAAGGTTTGGCTGGGCCAGAAAGAAGATTGATGAAGTTCTGGAAAAATTAAAAACTGATGAGAAATTGAGTACAATGACAGTTGATTGACATTTGTAAGATGCATGTTCAATATCTACTTTACTTCTTTACCCCCCACTTAGCGTTCAGTGAGTTCAAAAAATCCATCTGCGATTTAATGTTGGGAGAGGAAGCGTTTACAGAAGCAAACTCGTAATCGTTCCTTTCGACAAAATCGATTAACGAGGCCGCAACTTTGTAAGGGATGTCTTCGTGAACGAAATGACCTATAGCACCCGAGTCTTGAGCCTGTATAGTTTTTGTTGCAGTGGTCAATGTAGACTTCAATTGTAACTGTTCGTTGTGGAAGACAATCAATTGATACCGGCCCTGCATTTGCCCAATCATTAGCTCCTTATCTAAATAGTCGTTGTTTGCCAGGATCATGACTTTAGAAATTTTGTTAGGTATGGACACGAATCGTTGAGATAAATGCTGAAACCAACCCTCCCAAAAAGGGCGAGTATTCCTGAGGTCAATGATCCACCCAAGAGAACTTCCGTCTTCACCTGTCTTCAACAAGCATGGCACAGAGATTTCTGCGCTTCGGCGATTGTGCAGTAAATTGGATTCCAGGTGCCATTGAATAGCCTTTTCCATATTTGCGAACTTGCTGGGCATTTTATTGAGATATCCATTCATTGAAGAAAGAGCTCTAATAGCGGTATCCTCCACAATGTCGATAACAACCAGCCCTCTTATACAGTTCTTTATACTTTGAGGAATCAAAGAATCTTGAGTACTCATATCGTAAACGCTTTTAGTAAGGACCGCACCACCCAGTGAGTGCCCAACAAGAAAGAAACTGGGTTTAATTCCCTTGGCTGTGAGTTTGTCAAATATGCTGGTTAATTGAACCTCAAAGTCTTTAATGAGTCGTTGAATCGAAAGGTCGTTATCGTCTTGATTCATTACATTCATCTCACCTGTTTTTCCATGTCCCCTCATATCATAGGCCAGAAGTCCAGGAATGTCCTCCATGGAGTGAGCCTTGCAGTATTCCTTTATTGAGTTAGAGAGTGCTCCGAAAGTTCCAGAGCTGGATCCAGCTCCATGATGCATCAAAAAAATAACCGGTGAGGTAGTCTCCTTTATTACTGGCGGCTCATAGTATACCTGGAACTTGTACCCCGAATCTTTATCTTTAAGGATATATGACTCTTTAAAACAAGTATCAATATTAGGGTAACTAGCTGATTTGGACTCTGTCATACTCCTTGACCTACGGCGGGCAATGTTCGGAAGATTAGACAGTGAATCCTCTTTGTCTTCATCTGATCCATCTGTTTCATTTGGATCAGTGAAGACCTCAGAATACTTCTTTTTGAGCAATTCGCTGTATATACTTGACATGGAAAGAATTGCCAGTTATATCTCTGATTTTGAAAGGTGATTACGTGATCGATTTTTTTGGTGGGGAAGGAGTTTGAACGAAATAACCAGGGAAACCAAGGCTGACACAACACTGGTTCTCAAAATTAGCATAGCATTGGGATGATTGTATGAATAGTCATTACTAGTGTTGAGAAGTTTATTGCTGTCGTGTCAAGCATGGAGAAATAATAATACTTGCTGACGCTTCCTTTCTAGTTTCGTTGCCTGGAACTTACATTGAACCTGTTGTGTGGCTGATTTGTTTCCATCGCATAACGGTTGCTCATTTCCGGTTAAATATACAGGGTGTGGGTATACTGCAGCCAAATCAGGATGGCGGGGTGGACTATGTAAATTATTTACCCCGAGGTACTTTGAAAGTTATGATTGGGGTGAGTGTGGGGGTGATGACGGGGTGTGTGTAATACGAAAAAGAACAAGGAAGAGGCTATGCAACCTACTGACAAGTCCATCCATGATCAGAGAACATTAAAGCCCGCTTCATAAATAAGAAATAAATATTAAGGAAACTAAAACGTCTGAAGATAATAAATAAAGACTGGATCCTCAAGTCTTTTCTATAAAACACCTTGGAATATCATGCAGACGCATCAACACCACTCTCGTTTAAATGCTGGCGTCTGGTCTTTCACGCAGATCCACTGTCAGACTCACCGTGTTTGAAACAACACCTCTTCCCGTAGCGACATGAACCCGATTTAAGCCAGTTTGCACAAAGCTTGGTTTTCCAATTATCGGCTCTTTTGACTCTTTTAAGTTCTTCTTCGCCATGCGCAAATTGACATTTAGAACCATAAGGACACGTTCCTTTCTGCTGGAACTGGGTGCACATTTCTGTTTTGTATAGACCCTTATCAACAGCAGTCTTTGATTTTCCAGCTGCTGACATAGCTTGTGCCTTTGAAGACTTGCTGGAATTTGCTAACGGAGGACTGGTTGCTGTGGACGATTTGGTAACAGTTTTTAATGATCCTTCAGGAGGTGAGCTTGAATTCAGCGGCTCTGGTGATTCGTCTTCGTTCACAGTATTCGCCGGAACAATCAAAAATGTCGTTTCATCATTATCCAATTTTGCAGGAATGATAGAAACATTGATAGGTTTTCCAGGGGCAACACAACCAGATTTCCCCAGCAATAGTAAATTTTCTTCCGTTAAAGGATAAGCCAACTGAGACAAGGCACCTGAAGAGACATTAGTTGACAGAGCAGGAGAAGTTGGAATACTGGAATTCTGCAAGTGAAGAGCACTAACAGGTTGTATTTGAGGAGTTCTCGAGGTCGGCGAGCTTATCTGACTCTGGATGACTTCTGCCGCAGAATTGGACGCAAATCCAAACAGCGATTGCTGCTTTTGATTGTTGCGGGAAGATAATAATGTAGGAGACATTTTTATCACACCGTCGTTTCCTGCCCAAGAGCCAGAAGCATACCCGTATTGGGAATTTCCAGAATCACCACTAGGAAACTTCATACTAGATTGAGGTCCATAGAAAGTCGATGATGCGCCCATAGAGCTCATAGCGCCAACTCCTGAGTGTTCACTCAAATCTTCAGTTCTATCTGACCACAAGTTAGGGATCATACCCATCATATTGAACGAATTCTCGAATTTGTTGCCCTCGTTTGAAGACGAATGGTTGTACGAGGCACCTGGAGTTGAATTTGAGGATGCGCTGTTCCCAGAATGTGCGGATCCTCCCTTTTCACGCTCTTTTCCGGTGTCTGAAAGTAAATTTCCCGAAGAGGCGGTTGGAGATACCACTGTAGAGGTTTCGGATATAGTTGGTGTAAATTCCGTAGCTGAGATTCTGAGCTTGGTAAGATCTAAACTGAAATCTAAATCCGACTCCAAATCAAATTTGGCAATTTCTTTGGCAGAGTGATCTAAACTCCCCCAAATGCTGGTCATTTTCTTCCTCAAAATAAATAGTTTATGCTAGGAGATGGGGTGAAGTGGAGAACAAAGAGGGACACCTCAATAAATATAGAATGTCCTGACTCCGCAAACGGTGCGATCTTGTGGATGGATGTTCTGGTTATTAATAATTAATAAATATCGAGTTTCACCTCTCAAATGCTATTTCCTTAGCTGGGGGTGAAACTGAATTCGTCAACACTTTTGAAAAATTCTTCGATCTCTCGACCTGTAAAGTCGATACTTTCTCTTAAATATGTTGGTAGCACACCTGTAGTGGTAGTTTAATCCAGCAATCAAATGAGCGGTACCAACTTTGTTTTGACAAAAGAAGTTTCGCAGTGACCGGTATATGTCCAATTTTGGCGCTTTTTGAATATCCTAGGTAAAGAAGTAACGAGTCTTCTATAATTTCACTGGCAAAAATAGCAAGCACTCTTTCGAATTCCAAATGAGTCTAGTGTTGAGAAAGTGTATATATGGGACGCTCAGTTTTTTTTCGAAACTGCCTCCTTATATCCTAGCGACCTATTGTCTTGTGCTATTTTAGCCAGGTTTATTATTTATCGGTATTAATGCACAGCCAAAAGGACACAGCCTTGTTTCCCTGAGAAATGGCCGCCCAATCCTACATCTTTGGGCAGGAAGAAAAACAGCGGGGAAATGCTATCGAGGAGTCGAACTAACAGTGACTACGGGTCATCTTCAAATTACAAGTAACCCCTCTTGTTTATGCTTCTAAAATTCAGGGTAAACCACTCAATTATCCGTCACCCCCATTTGTCGGAGTACTCGGTGAGGGGGAGAAAAAGAAAGAAGTCGAGCCTCTTACATAAGCATCATGTACCCCTGATTGGTTTGATTTTAAAATGACAGGATAAACACCCAATCTGTAGCCAGAAATCCTACATCACGCGTCACAGATAGCTCTGGGACTCTCCGAGGGCGGAATTGTCCAAATTTCACTCGACTGAGGTAGGCAAACAATTACCCGGACATGACGTCCGATTTGTAGCAGTAAAAGTGGCTAGTGTCAACGTGTGGCGATGCAATGTTTATACTTGAAAAATTTAAACGCAATTCACCCAAGATCTTGAAGTTTCATTGTTGGTCACAATTTCCATGTCGTATCATTGGTCAACAGCACCTTTTTTGACACTCTATGAGGCCATTCAAGGAAATGACTACGAGCTTCAATCCAGCCTGCTGTCAGGTCTCGAGAAAGATATCACAAATCTTATATTAAAGCCTGAAAGAAATGATGCCAGTCGATCAAAAGTTCAGTCTTCGAAGGTCACGTTTTCGGATGGTGTTGAATACCAATTGAACGAGAGTTTTATTCTCGATGCCATGAAACTAGCAGAAGTTCTTAATTTGGATGAGTTGGCAGCTGCAGAAGTTCTCTATTTTGCTTCTGAAAATGAACAAAGGACAGTAGGAATATCAGCCCTAGACTCTGCAACGTTTGCGTACTTTGCTAGAGGCCAGTACATTTTGCAAATTGCCATATACCTGGTGTGTAATTCATCCGATGCTGACTCAAAAACAATGATTTCAAAAAGAATCACATACGATTCTCTTCTTTCGTGTTTCAAATTGATAGAGCAGCAGCTTGAAGATATTACTCAATTTGTTGACCGCTCGAGATTAATCGGCTTACTCGCCGATCCAACGTTTTTGAAGGGAATTACGTATCAAAGGGATTGTTTATTCAAAGAACATCAACTTTTAGGGGAGCTCTTGTCTGCTAAGGTTTCCAGATCTCCGATGGATTATAATGAATTTATTGCCATTATGGAGCACTGTACATCCTTTGCCGCAAATGACATACTGACTATGTCTTACTTACCTGGCATTATCCGCTATGTTTCGAACCTCAATCAGTTGTCAGAACCACAGGTGGAGAATTTGCAAGTCAAATTCTTGCAAGTTACACAGAATGCCGGCAAATTAGCAGAATCGCCAATGAAATCGTTAATAATATTGGTTTTTATAACTAATTTCATTGAGTGGTGCAAAGACATGCCTTCCAGGACTGAGAAGTATGAATTTACCACAAACATAGAGACTCCTGTCAAATTATTAATTTCCATTGGTGCTCTCGAGCAGCTCCTATCACTATCAGCAGAGATTTCTCTCACAGAATGTTCGATTGATGCAAAAGATGAACTGTTCTACGATTTTAGACTTTTTCTCCAGCAACATATACCAAAAATGTCGTATTTTAGATTTTTGGATATAGATACAGAGGCCACGAATCAACTTAAAAGGGCAATACAGCAGCAAAGATTAAATGGAAATATAAAGGCGGATGAGACAGAGAGCGAAACTATCTATTTTCCTACCAAGTCTTATTCCTTAGAGTCCCACTTTACCGAGCTTCATGCTTCTGTTCTAAGCGAATTTGTACAGTCCTTTGTTACAAATGCCGCTTTTGTTTTGACATACCTACGGGATACTGAAGAAGATCTTCTTTTATCTAGTGAAGAGTTCGATCTTGACGTTTTGTCGAAGAATGCCGACCTGGAGCGCTTTTACATGTCTATTTATTACATCTACAGGTCAAGACCTCATCTTTCGGCTCATTTCTGGCAGGATCATAGTTCCAGTCTATATGGGTTTCTTCAGTGGGCCTCAAGATGCAATTCACCACTCATTATATCTACATTCTGTTGCGTCCTTTCAGCTCTATCGAATAGTAACGAAAATTCGATCAATGCCTTCAACTTTTTACAACTTACCAATAACGCTTCATCTGAGACAACTTTGATTCCTTCAATAGGAGGCTCGTCCAACTCTATTACGAGTAAAATATCTTGCGTCAGCTGGTCGACAATATTTACTTCTCTCAATTTCTACAACAAAGCGTTAGCATCCAAGCTAGAGGTTGCAGGCTCCTCAATTGTCAATTCCTCCGAAGAAAGGTTAATTTCTGTTCAATTAGGTGAAGATTCACTCATTTTCCTATCTGGGTTTTTCCAATTGATTTCAGATATAGCTAGGAACAGCGATCGCGCAAGAGCTGAACTATTTGAGAGTGACAATCACCAGCTTTTGGACATCCTTACTAGTTTTTTGAAAAACGATACTCCTCTGGTGGGCCCAGTTTTGACGGTTTTGAGCTCCCTAGTTGGGAACAAAGCATCAGAAAGAAAGCAGCTTTGGCAAATACTTGATTCCTGGGTTTTTCCGCCTTCTTCCAGGTTCAGACAATCCAACTCTGTGCTCAAGGATGTGTTTTTGTCGTCGCTCAAGTCTCCAGCCGAGGTTCTGGGTTTCACCAATCTGATCGACAAATTGTTGCAACCTTTGGATTCATTTGAAAATAAGTTTGAGCCACTGGAGGTTACATTCCCAATGGATCTAGGACTATCCTACAGACACCAAGGGATTTGGCCTTACGTTGAGTTCTTGAGTGTTGATGTTTTTGTCGATATCTCTAATCAAAAAGAGAAAATGGGCTATACAATACTTTTACAGTCTACCATTCTATCAATCTGGGCAGCATCACTTTCACAGCTTGACCCCGAACTGATCATGAATGCATCTGCATGCAATCTCAAAGATCTTGACAATATCACTGCTGAAAAAAGTATCATCAAGTACCTCCAATCGCATCCTGGTTCAGCAGTTTTAAGCTTCCTTTATCGGATGCCCGTGTATTCAGCTTTGTTCTCGATTGCGAATATTGGAATTGATAGGCTCAATGAGCTTAACCCAGATGACAGAGAGGTCAAATTGCTTTTACAAGCGTTGAGTGTTATTGAGCTGCTTTTGGATCGAGAAAGTTTCTATTCTGATGAACTACTTCCAATATTGGCACTTCCTGACAATCCATTCTATTTTGCATCCGGTATAAGCACCGGTGGGCTCCAGTCGTTCGTCGAGGCACTACTACTAAACTTACCTCTGCTTGCTAATTTTGCTCTATATGTGGGTGTTCCAAATCTTGAGATTTCCCGGAAGGCTATATCTATTCTGAAAAAAGCGACAGCATTCTCAACATCCAGAGGAATTGATTCAACAATCAATTCGGTGCTTTTGCGGAAGAATAAGATGCTTACAATGCTGGAAACCATCGACGAATCGACTCGTATACGGTACGCTTTTATCGAACAGCTGGAGGCACCAATTTCAGATTTGAAGTCTGTCTCCTTAAAAATCGATCTCTTGCAATTCTTGAACCAAAACTTGCCTTCAAAGGGAAGAATGGTCAAAAGTGTTCCTCATTTCCTTTTGGGAATTGATACTAGAGCAATGAATATTGGCCAAGTTCATGAACTCGGTACTATTGCCTCTCAGAAATCCCTCTTAAAATCGATTGTCATGATGCTCAAGTCTATTCTCGAAGAGTTGAAAAGGGCTGAGAACATTGACTATGCTCCAGTGAGACTCTGCGCTTTATGTCTTGAGATCATTCTGAAATTGACACAAACATTTTCCAATACTCCGCAGCTTCTCCAATTTTTACGTGATATCGATGGCTCAAATTTCTTTATCGACATTCTAGCTTCGACCAAGAAAATAAGTCTGGAGACTCTCTGGGGCGGAAGACGATTCATCCAAGAAGTCAACTCTTCTAACCAATTTGCCACGCATGGCGACAGCATGTGTGCATTAATTGCATTCACGACATACAGGAGTTTGGTTTTGCAACTAGTTGCACTAGAACTGCGTCACACTTCCTTATATGGCTCTGTCTCCTTGACACAAAGATACGTGGATATTTTGATTGATGTCCAGAGATATGGAACCGGATCCCCCCGCTTGTTTGAGTTCTTGGACGTTCTTGAGTTCAAGCCTAAAAATATGATCGAACGCGCAAATTTGGTGTTTGAAAAGTTTGACTTTGAGTATATTTTCAAGAAGATGACATTGAAATCAGACACTTCCAGCTCATTCGATCCATTTGCTTATGATCTCACAACAGTTGACAAAATTGCTAGCTTGGTTGCAAAAGAGTCTGAGGCCATGGGTGTCGTTTCTTTCAGGACGCAACAAGACAGTGTCAAGTATTTTGAAGAAGAAATATTACAATTGAAAAAAATCTTAGTCTCATCAATCTCCTTTGACAATTTCAAATCCCATCAGCTTCAAAGTCTTCATTCCTGGGTCCTGCTGACACAAATTATATTGAATGATGGCGGACTTGAGCGCAATATCAGATTGAGTTTCATTTTTGAATTATTTGAAAGCATTGTTCCTCAAATTGTTGACTACTTGAACTTGGATGCAGCTTATGCCCAGGATCTCATATCATTATGCGTGTCGCTTTTCAGAATTTTTGAGGTTGATAAACATGGCATCAAGCTGTCCGGTAAGGAGCAGCAAACAGCTGCCCTTCTGGATTCTACTCGACTATTCCCTGTTTTTAAAACTGCTGCTATTGGAATCATGTCTCCTCAGTCAACCCCGTCCATCAGAGCGGATCTTTACGTTCTGGCTAATAATTACCTTCAACACACTATGATGAACAAAACTGTGTTGACTGAAATCATGATATTCATTAGATCAGCAGATCAAAAATTCATCAACACCATTTGCAATGATACACTGACTGCAGAAGGCCCATGCAAAATTACCTCTCTTTTACTGCTTGAGATGTTCCTGAAGGTTTCAATCTCGCTCCAAGATTCGAAGTTGAGTGGAAGTTTCTTGATAGAAAATATTCTTCAAAACAATTATTTGCTCCTCCTGGTTCAGAGAATTAAGTCGATGGATGAATTGATCTTGAGCTGCCTCTCGGAAATTAAACCAAGGGTTTCAATTGACACCCTTTTATATGAGTTGACTACATTCAAGACAATATTCTGCCTCCTGACTAGGATTGCTCAAACCCCTCTCGGTGCTCAACAACTATTACAGTCTGACATATTCCACGCTATTTGCGAGTGCACATTTCTTGGGGAAGATCCAGAACTTGGACTAACCCTACTTCTTGAAAGCGGTGGCAATGAAAATCACGGGGAAAGTAAGAATATTGAACTTACATTTTCAATCGACTCTTCATTATCAGGCCCCGAGGAAAAAATGGAGCGTATATCACTCTATGATCTTTACATTCCTATATTTCAGCTTGTCTGCTCAATAATTATCTCATTGGGCCCTCAGAATGAAAAATGCATTCGAGAGGCGAGGTCGTTGACCGGTCATTTTTCCAAGTTGATATCTGCTGTGTTGAAAAGAGATCTGGCCACAGGGAAGCTGAAACAGATGAACCAAGCGGACTCGGTCGCGAAAGGAACCACCACAAAGACCGGGGGAACTGAAGAGCTGGTTAAACTTATTACTTTATTGGATACTTTAGTATACTAGGTTCAACATATGTATAACGCATATTTACTTTCGGGCGATCGAAATATTTTTAAAAAATATACTTAAGATGGTGTCTCCTATTCAAATTAAAACAAGTGCTATTCAAAGACTGATCAAGGACAAACAATTATACAAAGAGGAATTGAAAGAACATGAGGAAACGGTTGCCGGATACCAAATGAAGCTGACATCCGACGAGAATAATGAGGAGCTCACGTACACTTTAAAAAACGCCGTTAAAATCAAAGAAGAAACCGAGAGACTTCTCCCTAATGTGAACAGTAAGATTAGGGAGATGCTTCAGGATCTGAAGGAATACATTGCTTCTCACCCGAGCGAGACTTCTGATTCAATCAAGAAGCTGATTCTTGAAGCAGACAAAGAGTCTAAAGCGTAGACGGTTTGTATCATACCAGAAATACCCAATCTATAATCTTCAATATATACCATTATCTGACTAACGATCTTTCTCTCTATCTGATTATGTGTTGACAATCATCAATGACCGTGTGCTACTGAAAATTACGTAACTCGACCAAACGCGAACGCGTCCCAAAAAATCTGTAGGAAAAATAAATAACGTACTTTTTACTTTCATCCCTTGGAAGGAATAGTGTCGATCTTCCAGGTTCTAATAGTTTTGCAATTGCAAAATCAGTGACATACAATCACACAATCGTGAATTGCCCGTCATCTCTGAACTCATATTTGATTTGGCATGTCGGGAACTAGCAAGGTTATCGATAAAGGGATTGGCAAACCCAAGTCCCAAAACGCACAAAAATACAAGCAATCGTCACTTTTGTCCTTTTTCACTCCAGCAAAGGTCAAGTCATCTGAAGCCACGCTTTCTTCTGACAAAAGTCATGATACTGAATCCCAGATCATCACGCCTGAGAATTCCTCTCCTGTCCGCGAAGAGGTCCATCCTCAAATGTCGAAGCCTAATTCTATGGACAAGGATACTTCTTTCACACCAATTTCAGAATCTACTGTGAAACAGCTTGAAACGCCCCTTGAGAGTCGGCAACAGACAAACAACGTCGAATCCTCTCCTCTTTCCAGCGGGAGACGATCAAGAAAGGTGAATTATATTGAATCTTCTGGTGACGAGTCAGATGTCGCAGATGTGGAAGTTCCAAAGAGAAAGAGAAAGAAGCTCATTGTTCATGATGACGAAGATGGAGACGATAGTGACTTCCAGCTTGATGCCAGTCAGTCTGAAGACGATGACTTCGTTATAGATAAAGAGGACCTTGCCAAGGAGCTCGAGGGTGATGATCCTGAAGAATCTGACACCTTTTCGGACGATGGCGATATTGTGCCAATCAAAGTTGCAAAACCTAAGGAGCAAGCGACTTCAGGGGATTTTGCTGCTAAATTCGATGCAAAGTCGTCTTATGTTGCATCTTCTTCAATCAAGGTTACATCACCTAAGAAAAGTAAGAAGGTCACTCCTCAGTCGAAATTTGCTAAAGAAAATGAAGAGAGATACCAATGGCTGGTTCATATCAAAGATGCAGATGGTAGAGATGAGAACAATCCAGAATATGATCCGAGAACGCTTTACATTCCCAACTCTGCATGGGCCAAGTTCACCGCTTTTGAGAAACAATATTGGGAGATTAAGAGTAAGATGTGGGATTCGATTGTCTTCTTCAAAAAAGGAAAGTTCTATGAACTTTATGAAAAGGATGCTGACATTGCCCATCAAAAGTTCGATTTGAAACTTGCTGGAACAGGCCGCGCCAATATGAGACTAGCTGGAATCCCAGAGATGTCGTTTGACTATTGGGCAAAAAAGTTTATTGACGAAGGCTACAAGGTTGCAAAGGTTGACCAGAAGGAGTCAATGCTTGCCAAGGAAATTAGAGAGAAGAGTACCAACGCAAAGGATGACAAAGTTATCAAACGTGAACTCTCTTGTGTCTTGACTTGCGGAACCTTGACTGACGAAGGAATGTTGACTGATGAAATGTCCAAGTATTGTTTGGCACTCAAAGAGGTGACAAACAATGACAATTCCAAAACTTTCGGTGTTTGTTTTGTCGATACTGCTACAGGCAAGCTCCAAATTACCGAATTTGACGATGACGCTGATTGCAGCAAGCTTGAGACCCTGTTGGCTCAAATTCAACCCATGGAGGTTTTGGTCGAGAAATCAAGAGTGTCTTCGCTTGTTTTAAGAATGCTGAGATTTAATGCTCGTCCACATGCTATTTTCAACTTCTTGAAACCTACAGAGGAGTTCTGGGACCATGAAACTACTTTTGAGCAACTCACTCGCGGTCGGTATTTTGACGCTGAAGATCTTGACGATTTATCTCATTACCCCCACATCTTGGTGGATTACAACGAATCGAACAAGAGAGCTGGTTTCTCTTCGTTTGGCGCCCTTCTTTGGTATCTGAGATCGCTGAAATTGGATCAGTCCATTATTTCCATGGGAAACATTGAGCAGTATGATCCTTACAAAACTAGCTTTGCGGATACCTGCATGCGCCTGGACGGAGTCACGCTTCAAAATCTAGAAATATTCAGCAATTCTTTTGACCAGAGTGATAAAGGAACTCTTTTCAAGCTTCTCAATCGTGCAGTCACGCCCTTTGGTAAGCGGACATTCAAGAATTGGGTGACGCATCCATTAATGTCTAGATCTGCAATCGAATCCAGACTGGATTCTGTTGAGTTTCTGATGAACGATGGAGACCTAAGATCACTTCTGGAATCGAAATTAGGAAAACTGCCTGACTTGGAAAGACTTCTTGCTAGGATCCATGCAGGAAACTTGCGCGTCAAAGATTTTGCACGCTGTATTGACGGATTTGAAACAGTTGTCTCTATGACCAAGATTTTGAGATCTACATATACCGACGGTGCGTCAGAGATTGGTGGCGAGTTAGGCAGAGTCCTGAAAACATTCCCTCAGGAGCTGAATGAGTCAGTTGACCGTTGGGCAAATGCCTTTGATAGACAGTTGGCAGGTACGTCTGGTACATTGGTGCCTGAACCAGGAATTGAGATCGAATTTGACGAGAGTAACCAAAAACTCAAAGATCTGGAGAAAGAACTAGACAAGATCCTCAGTCAATATAGACGCGAGTACAAATGTCAAGAGATGTGCTACAAGGATAGTGGAAAGGAAATTTACCTGATTGAAGTGCCAAGTAAAGCCACTTCTAGAATTCCTAAGGACTGGCAACAAATGGCAGCTACTTCCAAATGTAAGAGATATTGGTCACCTGAAGTCAAGAAAATGGCACGAGAACTCATGGAAGCCAGAGAATTACACAAGATCATCTGTGATTCATTGCAAGTCAAGATGTACGCCAAATTTGTCCAGGATTACAAGATCTGGTCAGCAGCTATCCGATCTACTGCAGAGCTGGATTGCATTTTGTCGCTTGCAAGAGCATCCGAATCACTTGGGACCCCAAGCTGCAGACCTCAATTCACTGATGAGATTTCTGCCCGAGTCCAATTTGAAGAACTGAGACACCCATGTTTCATTCCTGGTGGGGTCACTGGAACGAAAGATTTTATTCCAAACGACATCTCGCTGGGAGTTGATCAGAAAGATCACATCGGACTTCTTACCGGAGCCAATGCTGCTGGTAAATCGACTGTGCTGCGTATGACATGCGTTGCGACTATCATGGCTCAGATAGGCTGCTTTGTGCCTGCTAGAAAAGCCGTGCTTACGCCAATCGACACAATTATGACGCGACTTGGAGCCAACGACAACATCATGCAAGGAAAGTCGACATTTTATGTGGAGCTTTCTGAAACCAAAAAGATGCTGGACTCGTGTACTCCGAGATCGCTTATTATTTTAGACGAATTAGGACGAGGTGGTTCTTCAAGTGACGGGTTTGCTATTGCTGAGGCTGTTTTGCACCACATTGCAACTCATGTGCAGGCGATTGGATTTTTTGCCACTCATTATGCAACTCTGGGAAACTCATTTTTGCATCATCCTAGAGTCAAGCCTCTCAGAATGGGAATTATTGTGGACGATAATTCAAAGAATATTACTTTTCTTTACAAATTAGAGCCTGGACGTTCCAGTGGTTCGTTCGGTATGCATGTTGCCGCCATGTGCGGAGTTCAGAGAGACATCATTGATAGCGCTGAACAGGCTGCCCAGAAATGGGAGCACACATCAAAACTCAAGAGGATGAATTCTGAGCAAGATACCATTCCTCTTGGTCTTCAAAGTGATATCAGTTGGATCGTGAACTCTAAATCTGTTGGCGAGGATGGTCTGACTGTCCATTCCGAGGTTGTCAGACTCAACGCTCTTCAAAGCATGTTCCATGTGATTGAGAATCTTTCTTAGGTAAGGCCATGCTAGTGTATCTTTATAGTGTATTTATCTCGAATTCTAATGCTACCAAAAATTTTGACCGCATACGAAATATTATCAATTATCAGACAAACATTGATTTATATACAGTGCAGTCCATGAAGGATGGCACCAGAAGCACGCAAACGAAGGAAGCTTACCCGAAGGCGAGAACCCGTAAGCCAGGACTCAGAGATCGTCGTGATCTCGAGTCGTGAATCGTCCATTCTAGAGATCGATCCAATTGGAAAAGAAGAAAATGAAGGTCATCCAAATCTTGACATTCTCCAATTCGAAGATGAGCACACAGCCATTCCTTCACAGAAACTACGCAATATCTCAGATGTGGTCAAGAGATTCACAGAGGTGCGCTCTAATGAACCATTGGCAATAGATTCAATATCATGGGCAGAAAAACATTGCCCATTAAGTTCCACACAGGTATGTGTTCACGAAAAGAAGTTAGCCGAGCTCAGGACGCTCATAGATTTGATGATTCATAATAAGACAGACTGCCGCATGCTAGTCCTATCAGGTCCCAGCGGATGTGGAAAAAGTGTGTCTGCTAAGATTCTGAGCGAAGAACTTATGCGTAATTACCATTCAAAAACAGGTACAACATTGGCAATTGATAACTACGAGAGCGAATATCGACTTCCAAATGTCATTGAATATAGAAATTTGGCTACATCAACGTCTAGTGAGTCGTCATCAGTTCATCAATTCGAAGAGTTTTTGGAGAACTGCAAGTTACTGACCAAAAGTAATTTGAAATGCATTTTTGTTGAAGAACTCCCGAATTTACATCATTATGAGACATTGAAAAGGTTCCAAGAGGGTATATCGAAATGGCTTGCCATTGATAGAAAAGTCCGACTTCCACCCTTAATTATCAGCATTACCGAATATGAAGTCGATTTCGAAAATAGAAAGGGCTCTTTTTCGTTGGAATCCAATTTCAAAACCGAGCTTGTTCTTGGACCTCAAATAATGGCCCTGGAAGGGGAAAATTGGAAAAGGCTCAAGTTTAATCCTGTTGCCAAACGCTACCTTCGAAGATGTTTGACAAAAATAGCCAAAGAAGAGGAACGACTCATATATTCAAATCGCAAGATTTCAAGACATTTGGTCGAATCGAAAATTGAAGAGCTTTCTGCATCTGGAGATCTACGAAACTCCATAATACTGTTCGAATATTGGTGCAAATACTACGTGAGTTCGGCAACCTACGAATTTTTGGGCAGGGAATCAGCACTCAATGTATTCCATTCGATTGGAAAGATAATTTATGGCACCCAGCATCCTGAGGAAGAATTCAGTAACTTTCAAAAACGAGCGCACCTGGTTACTAGTCCTGAAGAATCTGAGACAGACTTGAAAACCAAAGTGGACTTTCTCACTGTTATGAACGTCATTCAAGATGTCCTCCAAACATCATCTATGTTCAATTTCAATTTGCTGGAAAACTATCTCTCTGTGGCCCATGAAATAAATGGCGCTATAGCGATGCTGGTTAACGATCTCTCAATCTCTGACGAGCTTCGAAGCAAATCTTACAAAAACTTTTCTTTTGATGGAAGCTCACTTGTGAACGAAATAGCGACAACAGTTGGATGTTATGGAACACGGCTCGGATGTCGGAAAATTAAAGGTCTGTCAGAGAATTCTGGTGCATATTTCAAAATGCGCTATTCCAGAGACCCTAAATTTAACAAGAAAACTAAAACCATTCAGCAAGAACTCCTAGACTACGCCAAAAGACGAACCAATAGACTCACAAAACATGGAGCATACACTTATCAAAACATCACCGATTTGATTTGTTGTGATGGCTTTTATGAGACTAGCATATTGAATTCTAAAAAATTAAGGGAGAAAAGCAGAAATGGAAAGTTTTCAAAGACATCGAAAGTCCGACGACTTGGAGGTGATTTCAAGAATCTCCTGATGCCAGACACAGAGTTCAAAGATCTGGGAGAGGAGGAAGAAACACACTTAACCATCAAAGATCAACAAAAACTGGAAGAGCTCTATTTCGGTTTAGATGCTGAAACGGAGAGCGATTCTAATACAGAATTCGATGATGATCCCATTATCGCGAGCGATGACGAAGCTAGCGACGACGACTTCAGTGACGATTCGTTGGTTTTGCAACTTTAATCAAAGTACGTAATATTATATAAAAAGCGAAAGGACCGCGACTCTCGTTTTTTAGCTTGCATTATTAGCCTCCTCCAGGGCATGTTCAAAAAATTGGTCATCTTCGCTCAGGTTCTCTTTCACAATATCGAGACCACCTTGGAAAACACCACCAATATATAACTGCGGAAAGGTAGGCCAATCGCTGAATTTTTTGAGACCCTGTCTAACTGCATCGTCTTTAAGGATATCGAAAAATCCAAATCTGACTTGGTGCTCTCTCAAAATAGCAACCAATTGTCTAGAGAATCCACACTGTGGGGCCGACGGCGTACCCTTCATGAATAGCATGATTGGCGCAGCGGTGGTTAGTTTGGTCAGTCTGGCACTTAACTGCTCAGGGGTCTCCTCCTCCGCAGGGGATTTAGAAGTGACAGGTTCGCTCTGACGAGCTATAGGAGGCTCAACTGCTTGACTATTAGTAACGCTCACTGGTCTCTCTGCGGCAGGTCTGTCACTGAATTGATTCAGGGCAGAAACAAACTCCTTAGGGTCTGCTCCGCTGAGCTCGGCGAGAATAGTTCCGTTCCTAATCAAAACAAAGTACGGAACCGCTGAAACATCGAACAAGTCTGCAATCTCTGAGTGATCGTCTGCATTAATGGAGAGAAATGTTGTGTTGCTGTGTTGCGACGAGTCTGCCAGAGTGGAGTAAACTTTATTCATTTGGATGCAAGGAGAGGCCCACGGTGTATGAAAATATAGGGCAATCAACTTGTTTTGGGTTGACGTCAGGTCAGTGAATTGATCCTGGGATGATATCTCGATCAGTGCCATGATGAATAAATACGAGAGCGATTACCAGTTAACAAATATTTCCAAGAAATAAAAATATTCGTTGTGTCCTTCTTATTACAATATAACTGAATGTCAAGCGATCTTACGAATTTTTCGGCTTTAATTTTTTAGGTACGCTTACAAAGAGGTTTTATTTTATTGGCTGATAAGAATAATTATCGGCATACTTGATTACAATTACAAAATGAGCTATATGTAGTAGAGTGTAGCAAAGAGTAAACCCGAAAACGCCTTGCGTCTAACTTTCTTCGCTCTTCGTTATTCCGTTAAGTTCCTTGGAGTAGCTCAACACAGCAGGCTTGACAAATCCGTGACCCAGTTCTGGTGTACGCGTGTGTCTTGGACTTGGTGTGAAAATGCTCACATAGTCCGACATGCTGAATGCAGGGGTTCTTGGTCCGTTCTTGGCCACTCCAAAGAGCTTAGCAGCAAGAATATTGCCGTTTCCTGGGGTGCTGGGTGGCTGGAGCAAGGAAGGAGTCGAAAATGGCAGCGTAGACACCGGGCCCCTTGGCGGAGTGGACTCGATGCCCATATTAGGCGTATTTGGAAGATTGAGCATAGAAGCGTGACTCGATTTCGGAGTGGTAGGGATGGCCAGAAAGCTCGAAATGTCTTTCCCGTCTCTGGAATTAGCGGTTCTTGCAGGAGAATTCGAAAGATACAATAGCAGGTCTGCTCCTTCTTCGCTCTCGTTAATGTACCTGGAGTTCGGAGTCTTGAACTCAGTCAATTTTTTATTCCTGTTGCTTGTTGGAGTGGAGAGTAGAGCTGAATGTAAAGCGGACTCTGCAGATCCTTGCATCCCTTCTTTGTGCGAACCCGATGCTTTTGAGAGAGCAACATCACTAAGCAAAGCCTTGGGGGCGGAAGGTGGCGTCTTTGGCGCTGTAAGCATGTCTGGTTTGTGTTGGCGAGGCGATTTCTCAATAGACACGTAATTTATCGGAGTGTTCGAAGGATAAAACGGAGATGAAGGAATATTTGCGTGATGAATACGTTTCGTTGGAGAGCAGGACTCGTGTCCTGCGTCCGAAGATTTCCGTTTGATGGGAGAAGTCACAGTCGAAGTATGATCATCCATAGAGCTCTGGTCCTGTAGCGGGGATGACCAGACTGGAGGGGATGAAGAATTGATGGACTTTCCTTGACTTTCTCTGACTTTTAATCCTGCTTTGAAAAGCTTGCTCTTGAGCTGTCTCGTGATTCTGGAGATCTCCGCCCGTTTAAGAATCTTTTCGGCAATGGCCTCCTCGGGGTGTTCAACTTGCATTGCACACCTGATCTATGTGTATTGATAGTTGATCTGACTTTATCTTGAGTACCTAAAGTTCTGGTTTAGATGACTAACGTGTCTAGGATGATTTTGGACTGATGAGAAGGCTTACGCTAGGCGTGTCTTCTCAAGAAATGGCGCTTTCGGATCGAAACGATTATTGACCGCCAAGTGATGGGGACCCGTATATGTGTCGGGGATAGATAAGTGAAGCTCTTGAGTGAAACGCAAATTTAAGATGAAACTAAATGACTTGCTTTAATTAGTTTCTTAAAGGGATGAATTATGCCGTCAAAATGCCCAATTTAATTCAAATTAGGAAGGTGAAAAAAAAATTATCTTTTCGTGTAGCCTGTGTAGTGGTGTCTACATCTTAAACAGGAAGTGAAATTGACTTAAACAATAAGTAGCGAAGAAACCGGATGCACCAACCTACATGATGATTTCGTACTTAACGTCGTGCTTGATAGACTTGTTAGGAAGGATGAAGCTGTTGAGCACGTAAAGATCGTCGTTGATGTGGGTACCCGATCCCAAGATACAAATATTTCCGGAATCCTTGATTCCAATGACGCGACTGCTTTCCACATTGAGCACTTTTTTGATCTTGGTAGCGCCGTTTTTCTTCACAATCTCGTTTATGGAAATGAGATTTGTTCCAGTTCCCTCCACCCTGGTCCAGTTCCCGATCTTGCAACCTAGAGAGATTATGCTATTCATGATGATCGAGTTCTGACCCACTTCACAGTCGTCCAAGACGATGGCATTGGAGATCCGCGTGCCTCCTCCAACTGTACAATTCTCGCCTATCGAAACGTAGGGACCGATCCTGGTGCCATTTTCATAGTTCACAGTGGCACTAGGATGGATGTAAACAGGTGGCTTGATGTTCACAGATGGCCTCTCTAGAATCAACCCACTCTGACCGGAAACATTCTGGAAAGCTTTATCCAGATATAGTTCGTTGGCCCAAAGAGCATCCGACGGGGTTTTAATTGCCTTCCAGAATCCCTTGTATTGATAAACGTATGTCTTCCCTGAGTCGGGAAGAAGCTGCAAAATATCATTTTCCATTGAGATCACATCTTCATCAACAAACTCAAACGTGGTGTTGTCGTTGGCAATTGTAATCTTGCTAATTTTGGCGTGAGACAGGCGTCGAAACAGCGACTCATTAAAAATATAGATCCCTCCGTTGATAACATCTGACATCTTAGATTCCGGTTTTTCAACATAGTGGATCACTTTCCCGCTTGCTTCTGAGACGATTGTACCAAAAGATGACTGTTCTGACCTGTTGAGAGCCATGAACAAGTCATAATCCGATAATTTGACACCAAAAAGAATCGATTCAATTTTACCGACAGATTTGGTTTTCTCTTCGTAGAAGGAGATCATGCTGTTCAATGGGAAAGAACATATGATATCACCATGAACAACTATGAAGCTGTCTGAGTTTCCTTTCATGATCTCTTCACGGAAATGGTACAATCCTCCAGCTGTTCCCATAGCCTTGAATTCTTTTAGGTACCGTAAATGGCAATCCCTCCCGGAATACTTGAGACTGGCATTTGTAGAGGATAGAAATTCGGAAAACACATTGGTCTCATAGAACCCAATCAGGATGATCTCCTTTATGGACTGTATCTCGAGAATGGCGTCAATTGTGTGGGCTAAAAGCGGTTTCCCTGCAATAGGAAACATGATCTTCGCCTGATCAAGAGCTAGAGGGCGAAACCTTGTTCCTCTAGACCCGCCACCCACCATGACAACCGCTTTTGAAATCATCTTGCAAACTCAATCGAGGATTTGTTCTATTTGCAAAATAGTAATAAAATATCTCTCCCCAAGATGTGCCCTCTTTTATTAAATGAACAACTACACTGCCTTTATCTGAAGAAAGTATTTCCGCTTTTAAATATTTATCAAATTAGAAATACCAATTACTACCTACAGACCTTTAGAAACCAAAAGCACGTTTGAAAACTGCCGCCACGTCACGATCAACGACATCACCATGACATGGAATAAATCTTTCGGGTTGCCATGTAGCGAGCATCTCATGGATGCTGTTTTCAAATTGAGGGCGGTTCTTCTTGATCATCTTTGACAAGACATAGGTGTTTCCTGGTTGACCTATGCAACCCACGCCTCTTGTGAGACAGCCGGCTAACCACATCACGTTGGTTTTTCCACCAAATTGCTCATTGTACATGTTAGACTCGGGGGTTCTGTGCCGATCGGTCTGGAAGTTGAACATCAAGTCTGCAGCAAGCAAGGATTTGGATTTGGAATGGAACATCAGGAGTTCTCGATTTGCAAAATGGGGGAAGAAGATAAACTCGATGCCAGCCTCGGTCAGCATTTTATCCTTTTCGTCATCGTAGCCACTGCCCGACAATGCATTTGATTTCAGCATTTTGAACTGTTCTTCCTTGGAAATCTTGATATCGCAGAAGTCGGCAATCTCTTCCTTGAGTCCCTGGAATCCAACCACTCGTAGACCAGGCACATGCTTTTTCCAGCTGGAAACAGCAATCGTATGCTCTGTATCTGGAATCACTAGATGACTGACCTTATCCACAAATGATTCGCCCGATTCAAGGTCTCCACTATCAATCATAGTCTTGTTGATACTGTCAATGACTCCTTGCTCGTAGGGAATGGCCGAATATATGATAACGGCGTTCGGTCCCGTGACTAAAGTCATCCGGGCCCCCACTCTGATGAAATTGCGGATATCAAACTCGCATGAGTGGATAAACACGTTAGAGCAAACTTTTCGCGAAGTGCCACCAATAATCGATCTATAACCCATGTTACAATTGATTTCGATAACTATGTACCTGGGTTGTGAATTTTTGCGGCAAAAATAGCCATCCCATAATCGCGAAGAAAGTGGGAAAAAGTGGGAAAGTGGGATTTTTCTTTTTCAGACACTGCATTAATCTACTACTGGAGATAAAGAGACGCGGATTTTCCAGCGATTCGCCCGAAAACCACGCATTCCAATAGTGAAGAGCCTGCCAGTCTGTTTCCAGAATGAACTCCGCTAGTGATTTCTCCGCATCCCCAAATCCCACGCAAAGGACAAGATCCAAAACCTAAAAGTTCTCCCCGAACATTAAATTTTACTCCTCCCATGGTATAATGCAAAACAGGTGTGATCTTTCCAGCATAAAGAACTTTTCCCAAAGAGAACGAGTCTGGATCCCACTTTCCATAGTTGGTGCGTCCAAATTCATCCTGGTGCTTGCCATAATTAGACAATGTGTCAACCAGATATGGTAGCTGGGTACTTAACTCGGCAACTGTAGTCTTTGACATCAATTTTTTGTAAACGTAAAAGTCCATTCCCATACGATAGCTATTAGCTGAGCTCTCGTCTAGTATAAGCCAACACTCTCTCTGTTGTAATTTGCTTTCCATTAAATCACAGTTTTTCTCGATAGCTCTTGTAACTTGATCTCTTCTTAGTAATTCGTTGACAAATCTTTGACCTTTTGCATTTACGAGAATGCCTCCAATTCCTCTCAATGCCTCTGCAGCCAGAAATTTAACATGAGAATCTTTATCTGCTCGATCAACAAACCCTGTTGGATGAACTTGGATGGAATCCAAATCCATAAGCTCTGCTCCAATTTCAGACAAAACTGATAAGAATTCATTTCGAGGAGAATTGGTACTGGGATAATTAGCCAGATCCGGTCGAACTCTTTCAACGAGTCCCGTTATATCTCCTGCAAATCCTCCTGCTGCGACAATAACAGGACCTCTCAACTCTTTCGGTTCATTATTTTCAATATATCTCACTCCAACAACATCACCTTGAGAATTAGTCAATATATGATCCACTCGACAGTCTTTCCGTAGATCTCCTAAATGCGAATAGCTTAATTCTAAGGACCTCACAAGCGAAGTTATTATTGCTGCTCCAGGAGGAACTTTTCCAGAGCCTCGGTGTGTCCTGGGATATTGATGCCCCCCTAATTGAGTAACAACAGATAAATCAATGCCAAACTTATCAGTAAGCCAATAAATGGCAGCTTGAGAATTATCTGTCAATGTTTTCATCAGCTCTTCACGCTCATGTTTGTTTGGTGACTCTAAATAAACATCTCCCGCAGATCTTAATGTATCGGTATAAAATTGGTCATCATCATAATTAGGTTGGAATCTAGTTTTTGCTCCATTAATCCCAGATGATGCTTTGATAGAGTTCCCTCCATATTTGGACTCCATCTCCAAAACAACAAATCTGGTTCCGGTTTCTGCGACGCTGAGTGCGGCGGAAAGTCCGGCCAATCCACTTCCTATAATAATGACAGGCTCCCGAAGTGACATGTCTTTAGCTTTTTCAATTAGCAGAGCAATTAATAATCCAATAGTGACTGTAAATATAACCACTTGTCCAAGTCCCATTCCCTAGTAATTGACCTGGGAAACAGCAATTATATAATGTTTAAAAGATAGTCGTACCACTAGGCATTCTGTTTGATGACAATCGACGCGACGGCTATCAAAAAAATTATCGAATAAAAAAATATATTTCAATTTTCCAGCAAAAATCAATCAAATGAAGTACATAATTGAGCATATGGAACAAGGTTTCACCGAGTGGGTGATTCTCGAATATTCACAAATCATACGTGATCTGGGAAAAGAAAATTTGATACTTACCTCTCTTCCTGAACAAACTACAGAAAGTGACATTCCAGAACGGCTCAGAAATTTGGGCTTGATTTGGACTACCAAAGATATTCATTATTATCTTGATGCTACGAAAGACGAACTTTGCCTACTGGATCCACGGGCAGAGATCGATTTACAGCCTGGCGACAAGGATCAGTTCAACTTCTTCATTTTTGGTGGCATTCTTGGCGATCATCCTCCTCGTGACAGAACCTCCGAGCTTAAGCATAAACTTGGATGTCAAACCAGAAGACTAGGAAACTTGCAAATGACTACAGACACCGCAATCAGAACTACCAAATTGATTCTCGAAGGCACCCCGTTCGAGAAAATTAGATTTATCGACTATCCAGAAATTCGCTTCAACAAGCATGAGGCCACCGAGATGCCCTTCAGATACATTTTGAATGAGCGCGATGAACCGATCCTGCCTGAGGGAATGTTGCAGCTCATCAAGAAAGACACAGAAAAGACCCTGGACGACTTTTTCTAATCATAGATAGCCACTCATATAATCGGCGCGCCGATCGACTCTAGCATTTATTGTAAATTCTGTTAATTCCATCAATTAACTTGCGGCTTCAACTGCACCTTTTTAGAGATAGACAAAAGTGTCAATTGCGACGTCAAGTGGATGCATATTTGATATAACAATAGGCTTGCATTATTTGTGACTTTAAACTTTTCCCATCTTAATACAATCGTTGAAATTCTGATAAGATACATAAAAGTTACTAAAAGTGGGCCTCTAGCATCATGTCCCCACTAAATCTGCTTCTCTCACTCATTCTCCTTGCGGTGTGTGGAGTAAATGGGAAGCTGGATGATCCTCTTGGGCTTATAAAGGGCGACTGGCAAATTTTCGAGCAATTAGGCAAAGATGGTCAATATACTGGGGGGTTCGATAATGGGGCTTTGGAGATCAAAAAGCCAGACCAATGCCCTCCATGTTTTAACTGCAACCTTCAGGAGTTTGAATGTAAGCAATTCTCGAAGTGCAACCCTTTTTCTGGAAGATGTGAGTGTTTAGAAGGCTTTGGTGGCGATGATTGCTCTGAGCCTGTTTGCGGAAGTCTTGCCGATGGCGCAAACCGCCCTGCTAGAGGAGATAACGATACATGTGACTGTGAGGACGGATGGGGAGGAATCAACTGTAATTTATGTCTAAGAGACTCAGTTTGTGACTCCTTCGTTCCCGGAGAACTTAAAGGAACTTGTTACCAGTCTGGAATTATTGTCAATAAGAATCATCAGATGTGTGACGTGACCAACAAAAAGATTCTGGAAATTTTGGATGGCAAATTACCTCAGGTCACTTTCAGTTGCAATAAGACTTCAGAGACTTGCAATTTCCAGTTTTGGATTGAGCAAGACGAGAGCTTTTACTGCGATTTGGCCAAATGTGACTTTCAATATGACCTGGCTGCCAACACTACTCATTATAAGTGCGAGGATGTGGCCTGTAAATGTCTTTCGGGGAGAATGCTGTGTGGTCAGGCAGGGTCGATCGACATTTCGGATTTCCTAACAGAAACTATCAGGGGGCCAGGTGACTTTTCCTGTGACATTAGTGGCAAGGGATGCAAATTTTCAGAGCCAAGCATGAACGATTTGATTACCAACGTGTTTGGAGATCCATACATTACCCTCAAGTGTCAATCGGGAGAGTGTCTTCATGTTAGTGAGATTCCTGGCTTCGAAATACCTGGAAAATCCAAGTTTGTGATTGCTGACCTTCTTCGGATCGTGGGCACCATCGCTGGCTGCAGTGCGATTGTCAGTTTGATCTTCTATGGGGTAAAACAATCTCCACTATTCAATGACGATGGGGCCCTTCAGCTGCCACCAGACGATGACCTTGACCATCAGGACTCTCTCCTTAATGATTACAAAGCTGCCATTTTCTCGTTTGAGGACGTTTCCTACACTGTTGCTGGACGCAAGGTCCTTCAAAATGCATTTGGTCTGGTCCAGCCTGGCGAGTGTATGGCCATCATGGGAGGCTCTGGTGCCGGAAAGACCACCTTGTTGGACATTCTTGCAGGTAAGAACAAGAGTGGATCTGCTTCGGGATGTTTCTACGTCAATGGGGAGAAAATTGTCACCAAGCAAGATATGATCCAGTTCCAGAAGTCAGTTGGATTTGTGAACCAGGAAGACTTTTTAATTCCAACTCTTTCGGTCTATGAGACCGTCTTGAATAGCGCTCTTTTGAGACTTCCTAAGAGTATGAGTGTCTCAACGAAAAAGGCCAAAGTCAACCAGATCCTGGCCGAACTGCGTATCCTGCACATCAAAGACAAACTGATTGGCTCGGATTTCGAAAGAGGAATTTCTGGTGGTGAGAAAAGAAGGGTCGCAATTGCATGTGAACTGGTCACCTCGCCCTCTATTCTTTTCCTGGATGAACCAACGTCTGGTCTGGATGGATATAATGCATTCAATGTGGTTGAGTGTTTGGTTCGACTCGCAAAAGACTATAACAGGACCATTATTTTCACCATCCACCAACCAAGAAGTAACATTGTTGCTTTGTTTGATAAGCTGTTGTTGCTATCGGAAGGTAAGATTGTTTATTCAGGTGCTATGGCTGATTGTAACGACTTTTTCTCGAGCAATGGCTATACATGTCCGACTGGATACAATATTGCGGACTATTTGATTGACATCACTGCCGACGGAAGCTCAATAAGCTTTGTGAAACCAGGTGTTGATGAAGAAAATGCGTCTCATGAACATGATCTTCACACTGTTCTTCCTGCAAATGACGTTGATGACACTACTAGTGAGTGGCAGCATTACGCTTCTCACAGAGACGAGTTCGGCAATGTTCTGACACAAAGGACTATCAAGACAGACAGCTCCTCTACACTTTCGCAACTATTCACTAGTTCTGTGAACTCGGAAAGACTCCATCTGGAAATCAAAGATCTGGCTGAAAAGTTTGTGAGTTCTCAGCAGGACAGCGACTCTTCAGGGTCTTTTTTCAAATATCAGGGCGGAAAGACCCGCGCAGGGTTCTGGACTCAATTGAGCATTCTCTGCTCGAGAACTTTCAAGAACTCGTACCGAAACCCAAGATTGCTGATGTCTCATTATGCTCTGGCATTGATCATGGGACTGTTCTGCTCGTACCTCTATTACGATGTCGAAAACAACATAAGTGGATTCCAAAACAGACTGGGGCTGTTTTTCTTCCTCCTTACTCTGTTTGGCTTCTCAACTCTCACGGGACTGCATTCGTTCTCCGTTGAGAGACTGGTGTTTATCCGGGAACGGTCCAATAATTACTACCATCCTTTCAGCTACTACGTGAGTAAGATTCTCTGTGATGTCATTCCATTAAGACTCTTCCCTCCTGTCATCCTGATGGCAATCATTTATCCACTGGTTGGATTGAACATGGATGGAAACAAGTTTTGGGTCTCTTTATTGATTCTCGTGCTTTTCAATTTGGCCACTGCTGTCGAGATCCTGATTATTGGTATTCTGGTCAAAGAGCCAGGATCTGCTACCATGATAGGAGTTCTTGTGTTGCTGTTTTCGCTTCTGTTTGCTGGTTTGTTTGTGAACAAAGACACTATTCCAGTCCAGATTTCGTGGTTTGAAAACATTTCGGTCTTCCACTACGGCTACGAGGCGTTGACGGTCAATGAGGTGAATGGCTTAGTTCTCAAAGAAAAAAAATATGGCCTGGATATCAGCGTTCCTGGAGCGGTGATCCTGAGCACTTTTGGTTTTGATGTTGGTGCTGTTGGTTTTGATATTTGGTGGCTCACTGGGATGCTTGGAGCATTTGTCATTTTGGGATATATTGGATTGCACTATTTTGTCTACGAAACCAGGTGATGTAATTAAGTATAAAATTCTAAGCCCCAAATAAATCTAAAAATATTGTTATTTGATCTCTATCTCTTTTCATTTTGCTCAAAATGCCCCATCGTTCACCATTCGACGTTTCTGACGACGAAGATGACCCGTTTAGTGATAGAAACAGGCGGGATCTGGTAAGAAATACCCATAATCTCAATACTAGATCTACGGGGACAAATCCTTTTGAAGAAGAGGCCCCTAGAACTTCAATTCCATTGAGAAATTATCCACCTGTTCCTTTGTCTAGTGAGATTCCAGATTATTCAAGAAACCCAGGATATACAAAACAACTGCCTCCCCCGCCCCCAAACTCTCCAAGAGGTCTTATATTCCAGATTCTTTTTGGAGGAAGAGCTTCTGGCTGGCCATATTTCACCTATTTCGTCACCATCATTCAATGCGCAGTTTTCCTTTACGAGATTATAAAAATGGGAATTTACACCAAAAACATCTTCCAGACCAAACCTTACTTCAATCCTATGCTGGGTCCCTCGACTTATGTCCAAATCAATTGCGGATCTCGATATCTTCCCTGCATGGCTTACATCGACGGAATCACAAACTTGACCACTTTGGAATGGCCATGTCCGAACTCTACATCTACCTCCACCGATGTTTGCAGTCTGGAGGAACTTTGCGGCATGAGTGGGTTTTCTAACTCTGGAAATCCAAGTCAATGGTACAGAATGTTCACTTCCATTTTTATTCATGCTGGCTTTTTGCATATCATTTTTAATCTTCTACTGCAAATCTCTCTTGGATCCAAAATCGAGCGCTACATTGGGCTCCTGAGATACTCATTCATCTACATTGCTGCAGGAATGTCTGGATCATTGTTAGGTCTCAATTTTGCCCCTGCTGGAATGTCATCTTGCGGAGCCTCTGGCGCTCTTTGTGGAGCATGCATTGCACTAAATCTATTGCTCCTCGTATTCAACAACAGTATTAGTCATTATGACCCTCGCATCCAAGGCCCAGGAGAAAGAAGAAACTTTAAAATCATTTTGATTGGATCCATTGTGGAACTCGTGGTGCTGATCGTGCTAGGTCTGCTCCCTGGAATCGACAATTTTGCTCACATTGGAGGCTTTGTGATCGGGCTCACTCTAGGTGTGGTGTTACTCAAGAATCCAGTGTTTCTGTTTCGTCCAGATGGCACTCGGAAGCCAATTGCATTCTTCGGCTGGATATTTGTGCGCGTGCTTTGTCTGACATTGACAGTATTATACTTTGCTCTTTTGGCTAAAAATTTCGCCGACAAGGGTGCTGAGGCTTCAGAAAGCTGTTCTTGGTGCAAGTACATTAATTGCATTCCAGTCAATGGATGGTGCGAACAAGGAGATTTATCTGTTACTTACGAATAAATACAAAATAGCATAACTAAGAAAGAATTTGGGTATTAATTTATTTTGCCTTCAAATTATTTATTAAATCAATGGCCTTGCAATATTTACAGTCATTGGATTCCCAGATCTTCAATTTGCCATCAGCAAGTACTCCTATATACAAGGATGATTGTATGTTTTCTTTTGAAACACCTTTAGATGAAGCTGGCCTTGATATTTGTATGCAATGTTTCAAAGCGTTTTCAAGAGCTGGTTTGAACTATACCCAACAGCATTCAGAATTCTTTGATCATACTGTTTATCTAAACTACAAAAAAGTGTACAAGACACAGACTTTGAGAGACCCCGAGCAGCCGCTGAAGATGGCAAAATTAGAGGTTAAGGAACAAGCAGAAGATGAGCTTTTCGATGTCAAAACAGAAATCTACTGTTCAAATTTGGATCAAAGCGTTGTATACCCATCTCCAGAACTTCCGAAAGTGGTTTCAGATTGTGCGAACGCAATATTAAAGTCAACTTCCAGTGATCGACAACAGGAAATCAAGGCCTGGGAACAAGAAATATTGCCTTGTGCCCACGCATTTGATATTCACCAGGAGAAGCCGACTAACTTGGATATAAGCCAATGTAAGGAGTGCGGGTTGAAAGAGAATTTATGGATTTGTACATCATGTGGAGCAGTCGGATGTGGAAGAGCTCAGTTTGGAGGTGTTCCTGGAAGTTCGCATGCCTTGAAGCACTACGAGAGCAATCCAACTCACCACATTGCTGTCAAATTGGGTTCACTTTCTCTAAATTCGGCAGACTCTTACTGTTATACATGCAATGATGAGGTGAAGGTTCCAGATCTTGTGACTTATCTCAGGACTTTTGGCATTGACATATCTCAAACAATTAAAACAGAAAAGACCCTTACAGAATTGCAAATTGAGCAAAATATCAAGTGGGATTTCAACATGGACGACAAAGATGGTAAGACTTCAACTCCAATTTTTGGAGAAGGGCTCACTGGATTAAAGAACTTGGGAAATTCGTGTTATCTTGCTTCGGTGATGCAGCTTCTCTTTTCTATCGAAGAATTTGCATCTGCTTTTCATATTGATGAAGGAATGCCTGTTGAAAAAATCTTAAATCCTGATGATCCAGCTAAGGACTTGGAGACCCAGCTGTTCAAATTAGGTGATGGACTTCTCAGCGGAAGGTACTCAATACCAGAGACATACACTACAGAGGAAGTCAAGTTTCAACGAGGAATCAAGCCTCAAGGTTTCAAATCGTTAATTGGTGAAGGTCATGCGGAATTTTGTTCTATGCAACAGCAAGATGCTTTTGAATTTTTGTTGTATCTACTTGACAAAATTGAAACTCAGAATCTCAAGGGGGTTGCAAGTCGTACTCCTACGGAATTTTTTGAGTTTGTGCTTGAAAATAAGCTTAAATGTCAAGGATGCGGAGGCGTGAGACTTTCGAAGGAGATTTCGAATAATATCCAACTTCCAGTGAACGATGAAGTTGAAACTGTTGATGAACAAGGGAAGAACTCATATAAACCAGTCACCTTTCAAGAGTGTTTTGCCAACTGGATGTCTGCTGCTTCCGTGGATTATAACTGTCCTGTTTGCAAATCTTCGCAAACGGCTCTCAAGGAACAAGGTTTGACTGTTTTCCCATCTCACTTGATAGTGAGTCCTCAAAGGATCAAGCTGGAGAATTGGGTGCCAATAAAAATAGATGTGCCTCTGAAACTTGAGCAGACTTTAAATTTATCCTCAATCAAGTCGCAAGGACTTTTAACTGGAGAACAGCTCCTTCCAGAAGAAGAAAAGTCAGATGAATTCAAATTTAATCAGGAAGCCATGAATTCTCTTGCATTAATGGGATTCCCTGAAGTCAGATGTAAAAGAGCGTTATATGCTACAGGAAACTCAGACGCAGAAACAGCTATGAACTGGCTTTTTGAACATATGGAGGATCCGGATATTGATGATCCATTTGTTCCTTCAGCGAGCGCTCCTTCCAAAAAGGCTTCGGAACAGGATATTGGGTCACTGGTGGCAATGGGATTCTCCGAAAAGCTGGCCAACAAGGCCCTGATTTTGAATAGAGAAAACATCGAACAAGCAGTCGAATGGCTGTTCTCGAATCCTGATGATGATGGAGAACTCCAAGACGATGAGTCTACTGAATCCTCGGAGTCTAAATTGGCCAGATTAGAGTCCAGTGCTAGTTCTAGTACTAGCTACAATTTGACAGGAGTTATTTGTCACAAAGGGTCCAGTATTCACTCTGGTCACTATGTTGCCTTTATCAAGAAGCTGATAGGAACTGAGGAGAAATGGGTTCTCTTCAATGACGAAAAGGTGGTGATTGCCAATGAAGAGAACATGAAGGAGATAGAAAAATCGGGCTACATATACTTTTTTGAACAGTCTCATCAGTGAAGTGATCGTTGGAACCTATATAAAAAGTCTTAGAATCAATTCAAATCACCCAGCAAAATATGTCAATTTATGATTCATGTGTACTACGGGACTCTTCCTCTCCATTAGTGTATTCCCGCATGCAAACAAAAAGCAAAGTATGGATGCAACATACTAGTCACTTTTTCGTTTCTTTAATTTTCGTCTCTAGTTTGGCGATTTTGCCCTTTAGTTCAGCATTTTGCTTCCTTAATAGTCCAATCTCGATGTCTTTTTCTTTAGACTTGCCATAACTTAGCATCTTGGCCATCTCCTCGTTCTCTTCACTCAGCATTTGCATCTTGGTAATAATCTTATGCGCAATTTCTTCCTCGTCGTATCTCCCGGTCTTGGTAACAGATTGATTGGGATTTAATGCCACAGCTGTCAAAATGACCTCTAGTCTCAGCTTTGTATCATCCAATTCTTCCTGTGTAGCTTGAAGTTTTTCAGTCAGCCTGTTGTATAATTGTTCGTGATTCTTTGGAATCTCAAAAGGTTTCTTCTCTCCGTCATTACTGTTTGCAAGCTTCAGCACCATGCTCAACCTTGCAACCTCGTTCTCAAGGTTACTGATAATTGAGTCCTTCAGTTCTAGTTGAATTTTGTGGCTTTCAACTTCAGAGGTTGTTTCAGTGTCCTCGTCTTTTGAGGCTGAAGAATGTTTGAAGCCCTCGCTTTGTGAGTGTGTGCCACTGTATGCCATCTGGGAGTTGGTTCCAGACTGAAGTTTAGGTCCTGTGACCTGTTGCTTTCCGGAATACATGGGCCATTTCATATAGTAATTGTTCGAAGGAGAGTAGGACACTGATTTTGACTGCTGTCCAGGTTGCACATTTGCAGTAGATGTAGCCGAGTTTAGCTGCATGAGTTGCATTGCCAATGCATCCATGTCACTGTTGGACATGGAAGTCGATGAGGCAATTGGCTGCATGCTTCCTGACGGGTTGTCATACATTGAATTAAACAATGGATCTGAGCCCGAGTAATAGTTGGGTTGCATTTTTGGTGCTTGTGTGGTCGTGGTGCTTGTATTTGCCGTCATCATTCCTGCAGACACTGTCGCAGCAGTGCTAGACCACAGATCTCTGGTTGCAGATGCGCCAGTGTTGTAGTTATTTGTGGCTGAGGATGGAGTAGTAGACGATCCCCAAGGGTATCCCCCGTATTTATTCGGTGAGTCCATGCCCAGCAGTTGCGATCTGGACAGAGATTGCATGGTGGAGTTTCCAGCTGCCGGTTGCTGCTGCCAGTGGACTTGGCCAGACTGGCTGGAGGAGTCCATTTTTCCTCCTCTGAAGGAATCAAACTGGGTGTCTGAATTTGAGGGCATCACAGATGCCGACAGGTCAGATTTTTGTTTGACTGTGCTTTGAGAGTTGGAAAACGATCCAGATCTTAGCATGCTATCTCCAGAGACCGAGGTTCCAAAATTTGACTCTGTAGTGTCTGCAGAGCCAGAATTGCGCGTAGACTGCTGTCCAAACTGGCAAAGTTAGAATATGGTCCAGGGAAAGATCCCTCTTGTCTAGTGCCAGATCTCAGGAAGCCAGATAGGGCAAGAGTACCGAGGGGGACTTACGTAGTTTTCATAGCTCATGCTAGTCGGTTTATACCAGGAAGTAGATGATTTTGAGTACTTCTCAAATACTTAAAGATATGAAACAAATTTTCAACGACCCCTTTTCCCACACTTGATGCAATTTTTAACATGTCAAAAAAGGGCATCCTCGCACCGTTTTAGCCCAAAAAGGAGTTTTTCGAGATTTGAATTAACTTAATTTTACTTAGACTGTTTTTTCTTGTGAAGGAAATTGTTCAAGTTCACCAAGGATCCGTTCTTTTTTGACATGTTCAAATGGAAGCTTGAAGACGACCTCGACGTGACCAGCTCTGGCCGCTTCATTGCTGAAATAACAGGGCTGCTTTCATGAAGCGCGGCCGAAGTAGGGGATGAGCTCCCTGAGAACGTATTGGACGATCCTTGGTGAAGATGGACAGACTTGGGCTGCGAGACGGAGTGGGTGAATGAGAGGGTAGGGGAGCTCTGTCCCGAGACCATTTGGAGAGGCTGGTGGGAGGTCCTCAGGCCCATTAAATTGGCAGACGACTGGTTTCTGGAAGTGGCAGGAGACGAGCTGTTTGAAGATCCTCGACTCTTAGCGAGCTCTGTTGTCAAATATTTGTGTTCCTTGTGGCGAGCCATGTTCAGCATCAGCGAAGAAGACGTTGCACTTCTTGACAGTTTAGGAACAGCAGCTCCGTTTCCGCCTGGAGTTCCGCCCTCTGCAAGATGGACATTTCTCAAACGTGAGTCTAAGAGGTCCAGGTTGATAGACGAGATGAATTCAGACGGCTCGTAAGCAGGAGTAAGCTCGTCGGGTCTCACTTCTGACTTGATTGCGGTCTCGTATGAAGGAACTCGAGACAAGAGGTCGCCATCCCATTTGTGCTCGTCGACGTGGTCGGTCTCGTTCGCATGGTCCATGTCTGCAAACGAGTTGACTCTCGATAAGTGTTGCACCGGGGAGAGAATGCCTGAAGGCATCGAGTTATCAGTGAACTGTGCTCCAGGAGTGGCCAATGGCTGCTGAAGTGCGCCTCCCGAGAACGAAGGGCCTGCAATCGTGCTGTCCTGAGGCTCTGAAGAAGACTGGTACGAGAAGTAGTCGCCTCCCTCGTCGCTCAAGTTGAACACAGGCCGCGATCTGCCTGGCAGCGTTGATGATGGACGATAGTCGCCCTCTCTCGTGTTGTGAATATGGTTCAGCGACGCAAATAACTGGTTGCTAAACCCTGATTCGCTAGGGGTCATGTTGAATTCGCTCAATGTCTTCCCACGATGATCGTCTTCCACAACAGCTGAGTTGGCCGTAGAGGGAGGAACATTGGTTCCACGAGGCGTGGTGGCTGGTGAGAACTCGGGTGTTTCCACTGGAGACGTGAGATCACTCCATAGTCTGTCATACACGTGATTCTCGTAGTTTGGAGGCGCCATGAGCTCCTGGGTGTTGAAGTTGTAACCAGGAGCCGCAGGGGCAGACGAAGACAGTTGGTTGGATCCTGGGGTAGACGCTGCCGAGAGAAGAGCGGCTGTGGCCTCTTGTTCAAACATCATGTCGTCTCCTTTGTATCTGATAGTTGCGTCTTCAACATTTGCCGAGAGCAGATCCTCGTCGATATCGTTTAGCGGTTTGGCCTTAATCGGGACAAATGGACTGATAAACAGGTTGATTGGAAGCGTGGCACGGAGTTCTGAGACATGACCATCGGTGTTGATCAGCGAAACAATAAATCTCAGCTTATGAATGACTTTGACATAATGAGAAATTGTGCAATCCTGAGTCAGTTTAGCCAAAGAGGCAGGCAGGTTAACCAAAGTTCTGATTTCCCATTTATCCTGCGCTAAGGAAAGTTCTCCGTTCTGGAAGAAGATGCCGTCCTGGTTCACTTCGCTCTCTGTCCAGACGTCTTTGCCATTCTGATCTGTGGTCACTTTTGGAATCGTCTTAGTGAGAACTGTTCGTTCCTCGAGATGACTGGAGAAAGACGTATTGAAGCTGAAGTTCTCCGTGAGCGAGATCTTGATAGAGCCCAGACGCAGTCCTTTAGCGAGTGGGACCATTGTCATTTCGATTGGACAGGTCGATCCTATAGCTATAGCTCTGGTGGGGACACTGATGGAGTAATCAACTTTCTTGGGCCAAGTGTTGTCCACTGCCACTGTTTCTGAGAGTTCGGGAGCATCTGTTGTTAGCGTTCTGACCACGTGTATGTGTTTCCGTGTGATGATAGGCACTGAGAAGCGGCCCCGCTCGATGGTGGCCTGGATCTTATAGATAAGAGAACACCCGGGCAGACCCTCCACTGATTCTGGAATAGATCCGTCTAGAACAGTTTGGAACGGAAACTCGTAATTTCCCTGTTGTAGAACAACAGGCTCATTTCTGCTGCTGTTCGAGGTGAACGAAAGAGAGGTTAAATTTGTGAGCGACTTATTTTTGTTGAGATTGGTGGAGGATTTTAAATTGGTAGAGGACTTAGAGTGCGAGCCTAGCATTTTCAAAGAGCTTGAAGACGAATGATTTGATTTCGTGAGAGTTCCTGTGGCAAATCCCGATGAGGATCCAAACAGATTCGACTGCGAGTCCGAATTATTACTGTTGAACGACGAGCTCAACGGATTGGCACTGTTTAAAAAATCGTGTAAATTCAGCGGATCCCACTCGAACTCAAACAGAACTCTCTGGAATCTATAAGGTCTAGTGAATCCACCCTTTGTAGACTGATACTTCTCTTCCCAGTTCAATCGTAATGTGGCCCACATCTTCAGCTGCATTTTCTTGATGGTTATTGGCTCCACAACAGATAAGGCAATCACTCCAGAAATCAGGATAGATGCTGCATCTTCTGGTGATCCTTTGAGAATAACCACATCTCTGTCTGTGGAACGAAGCCGGATGTCGAAAAGAGGGGTTTGTTTGGTAACTTTTTTAGCTTTCCCCATCTTCCGTCAAGGCTTCCTAAAAGTGCTAAAAATGTCAAAATCGAGTGCAAGTTTTAGCTGGTACTGTAAATTTCTTCCTGGAGGAGATCGGTGCGGAGTAGGTGGGTCTGATTCTTAGGATTTCAAACTATTGGCATAGCCTGTAGTAAGAAGTTAAATGATACAGACTCCTTGGGGCGGAAAAACTTTTATGCAAATGCATATTGATGACACCATAGCAAACCGAAATAGTAACAAAATATTATATGCTGCTTCCAATCCTCACCCCAGCAGCGGGAGACGCACTCTGCATCCTCAGACGGATCGCTCGTTGCACGTGGCGCTGCGTAATCTCGTCGGGAAACGATAGACTTGCCGGAAAATCTGGCTGATGTGATTGCTGATGTCAGCCGATGTACCGAGAGAGTATTTCTGCACTACCTTTGTGTAATTTTTTTCCAATTTTTCAAATCGAGTGCTAGCGATCTGTAGGGAAAACTGAAGATGTCGGCAGAAGATTTGGTATCCGCATTAATGCAGCTGCGCTTTTCGTCGCTGACCGAAAAGCGAGGAGCAATTGCCAAGGTCAACTCAATTCTTACCACACAGAATCTGGAGTCTGACCAACTGAGTCACATTTTTGTCAGTCTCCTAAGATTCTACAATAATTTCCAAAATGACAAGCTGATCTCCAGCCAAGTCCTGCATGCATTCACACTTCTACTTTACAAAGACTCGGACCTGATGTATGGTATATTCCAGAAATTCATCACACAGGTGTCCTTAAGACCGCTTGCGGTCGCTGACTTACTGGTTCTTCTCAATTGGGTGAGATTTTTCTCTTCGTCGCCAGAACTCAAAGACAGATCAGTGTTGACCACAAGTCTCCTTCCTAGTGCGATTCGTCTAGCGAATTCCGTTGTGAGTGCCGAAAATTTCAAAAAGCAGCGCAAACAGAGAATTATCACCACTGCTCTAGAATATCTCGATGATGTCATCAAAGTCACCAACCAGGACGAATCCGAGCAATTTGTCTCCATTATAGCGTCTCACAAGTTGTCTTCAGATGAGACTCTGATTTATTTTGGACAGTTGGCCAAATTGCAACCAATTGATGAAACTACCAAGACTCGAATTGTGTCCTATCTATGCAAGGATATTCTGGCCAGCAAGTCGATTCTAACTCCGCATGCTTTGGAACTGTTTGTTCCATTTTCACAAATATTTACTTCTGAAGAGTTTCGAGGACAGATTCTGCCTGGTCTGGAAAAGGCGTCTCTGCGTAACTCTGAGCTCACATTTACAATTACTGCTCCCGAAATTTTTAAAGGACTAAACTTCGACCAAATCGATATTGCAGAGTCTATTGCAAAAAGCAAGTTTTTGGCCCAGCTACTTTCTGCTTTGAAATCTTCAAACGGTGCTGTCAGACAAGGAGCTTCGAATTGTTTCCAAATCATTTTTGCAAATTCTAAACATGCTTCTTCTGGCTTGGACAAATTGGTGGACGAAATCATTAAGGTCCTGAAAACGTCTACAACGAGTGCAACAGAACAAAAACTGCTATGCTCGTCGATTCTACAAACTGTTCCTCAGACGGAGTCTACTAGCGTCAAACTGTTTGATGCGCTTCTTTTAATGATCAAAAAGGAAAGCAACGAACAGGTTTTAACATCTCTGTTGGATTCCTTGTTCTGCTGTCCTGTGTCTGATAAATTGAAAGAGTCGCTCAAGACTGGTCTTGCTGACAAGAAACAGAGAAAGGCATGGACTGTTGCATTCGGTAAGCATGTCAGTACCAATTATGAACTGCTTTCGCGAGACTATATTGCTCCTCTTCAGGCCATTGTCGATGACTGTATCAGTTCACCTCTACCGAGCGTGAACAGCAAGCTTATATCAGGAGGTTATGCAGCTATCACTTTACTTCATTTGCTTGGAGCTGACGATTCGGTCTCTAAGGCTTTAATGGAAACAGAAAAGCCAGCAATTCTGACGAGTTTCAAAGTTTACAGTAAACTCTTGACTGAAGAAGAACAGGAATGGTTTGTGAGAGCTATTTCTGCTGTTTCTGATCTGGTTGCAGATGTTTCTCTTGAATATGGATATGCATGGCTATACTGTACATTATCTACAGTGATTAGCCCCGCTGTCAGACGTATTGCATTAAAATGTCTAGCGAACAGCTATTTGAAGAGCCAAAGAGTGGTTTCCCAGAGTGTGCTAGCTGCACTCAATGGTCTTCTTTCCCAGCCTTTGTCAGAGTTTTCGGAGTACAGACTCGATATGAAAAAATTACTCCCAGTTATTGCAACTATCACCTCGAATGATGAAAATTCTGACAGAGAGTTACTCGAGCAGCAAATAATATCTGTTTTGCCAATATTGCATCACAAGGAACTGAGTTATATCAAGCTCGGCTGGGTTGGGATATGTCTGCGTGCCAGAATCGATCCTGGGAATTTGGTCGCCAATAACGGCATGGCAATTGTGTCTTCACTGTGCAAAACAATTGGATCAGAATCAACACAACTGATTGAAAGCGGAATGTATGCAGCAATCACCAAGTCGTTGGCCTCTATTGCATTCATTGATAACAAGACTGTGATTCCTCTTTTGAATGACCTGATCAAACAGGATCTGGACATTTCTGCTATTCCTGAGATTGACGATTCTAAGCTGCAGATATGGAAGGGAGAGGAAGGCGTTTTGGTCATTGATGTTCTTGGACAAGGTCAGAAGAGGCCTCAGGTTGATAAGAACTCTAAGGACTACGAGACTTTACAATGGGAAGCTTCTGTCAGAAAGCAGGTTGCATCTAAAAAGAGTACACCTACCAAGAAATTGTCTTCTGAGGATCAGGCCGCTTTGAAAAAACAGCTGGAACTTGAATCTGAGATCAGATCGGTGCTCAATCAACAGTACGACAAACTCCACAGAGGGCTGAACATCATCAGCGCTCTTTCGTTAGATGCTAAGGATGTGGAAAATGGCAAGGACGCGTGGTTCCCAGTTGCAGTTTCTTCTGTTCTTCCTGTCTTGCAATCCTCTAATGCTCTCAAACTGGTCAAGGACCTGGCCATTGATTGCTTCCTGAAGATGTCGACCGCTCTGACGTTTTCAGGATTGCAGGGAACTTCGTCTTTGGAATGGATTGGTGCCAGTACTCTTCGTCTGATGAAGATAGACATTGACGAGAAATATTGTGCTCAGCCATTGCTCAAGATTGTTTCTGGACAGCTCTTCAGTCTGGAAATTGCTTCTGAGAATTCTCCATTCGATGCGCTCTGTTTGATGTACATTTTGCCATTGCTATCTAAAGTGATTGACAACGGTAAAACTCATTTGATGAAAAGTAACAGACGCAACAAACTTGTCACAAACTCTGAGTTCCAGGACGAGGATCCTGAAGAGGAACAGCTTTCACTTGCGCTTTCTATCGTGTCGAAACATAGCGAGCTATTCCAATTGCCTACGATTTCCAAAACCTCGATTCTCGAAAATCTCTTTTCGCTCATGACGGTTCCATCAAAAGCCAAAATATCCAAAGACTGTTTTAATGCGCTGGCCCAGAACATTTCCGTTAACATTTCTGCGGCTGATTTGAGTCTCATTCTATCCAATGTTGTGAACCCTGTTGTTTTCGTTAGAACTACTATTTTGGAAGCTCTGGACGTGGAATTTGACCTTTCGGACTTGCAATTCAACGAGGAGCTCTGGATTGCCGTTTTTGACAACGAGGAGATCAACAGCTCGATTGCAAAGACCATTTGGGAAGAGTCGGGATTCCAAATCGACAACACGTCTGCTTCCAAGCTTCTTCCGTATCTCGGAATAAGTGACAATGGAATTAGACTTAGCGTGGCACGGGCTCTTGCTCAGGCAGTTGTTGAGCTTAGCGACTATTCTGTGTTTGTTGGAATTCTGAACGAGCTGCTGGATCTCTACAGACTCAAGGAGAAGCCTCCAGCTCCTCAACTGGACGAATTCGGACTCGTGATCAAATCGTCAACCGAAACTAAGGATACCTGGGAGGAAAGAAGTGGAGTTGCTCTTGCGCTCAAATATCTGGCTCCGATGTTCAGTGAAACCGATGAGGTCGAACAGGTTTTCAGATTTTTGATCGACGAAAGAGCTCTTGGAGATAAAAACTCTGTGGTGAGACAGGAGATGCAGGACGCAGGAATGAAAATCATTGATGACCATGGATCTGCTATTCTGGAGACTCTAATTCCAATTTTCGAGACAGGTCTTGCAGCCAAGGACGAGGGAACTACCACCCAGGACCGGATTAAAGAAAGTATCATTATCCTGTACGGAAATCTGGCGCGTCATTTGGACGCCCAGGACCCAAGAGTGGTGGAGATTGTTTCGAGACTTTTACAGGCTCTTGATACTCCTTCTGAAGACGTGCAATTTGCGGTTTCCGAGTGTATTGCGCCATTAGTTTCTGTGACGAAGACCAAACTGTCTGGCTACTTTGACGATCTGTTTGTCAAGCTTTTTGAAGGAAAATCGCTCGCTCAGAGAAGAGGAGCAGCCTATGGTATTGCTGGTCTTGTTAAGGGAGCAGGTCTGAAGTCTCTGGCTGAAAACGACATTATTAGAAATTTGGTCGACGCTTCTGACGATAAGAGAGATCCTCATAAAAGAGAGGGAGTTTCGTTTTCGTTCGAGACGCTCTCGCAAAGTCTAGGTCCTCTGTTCGAGCCATATGTGATTGAGATTCTCCCTATTGTCCTCAAGAGTCTTGGAGACCAGTCGCCAGAGGTCAGAGAGGCCACTGATTACGCTGCTCGTATGATCATGAAAAACACTACCAGTTACGGAATCAAGAAGCTTATTCCTCTGGCAATCAGCAACCTAGAAGACTACGCATGGCGGACCAAGAAGGGCTCTGTTGAGCTGCTCGGTTCGATGGCATATTTGGACCCAGCTCAATTGGCAGCTTCTTTGCCAACTATTGTGCCCCAAATTGTTGGTGTTCTGAACGACACCCACAAGGAGGTCAGAAAGGCAGCAGACCAGTCGCTCAAACGGTTTGGTGAAGTTATCAGAAACCCCGAGATCCAGGAGCTTGTTCCGGTGCTGCTCAAGGCCATTGGAGATCCTACTCAATACACCACTCAGGCCCTAGACAGTCTTATTGGCACCCAGTTTGTGCACTATATTGATGGACCCTCGCTGGCATTGATCATCCACGTGATCCACAGAGGTATGAAGGACCGTTCGGCCACGACCAAGAGAAAAGCGTGTCAGATTGTTGGAAATATGGCTATTTTGGTCGACTCCAAAGATTTGACTCCATATCTTGCGGAATTGGTTGCAGAACTGGAGGAGGCAATGGTGGACCCTGTTCCACAGACCCGTGCAGTTGCGGCGCGTGCCCTGGGCTCTTTGGTCGAGAAGCTGGGTGAAGACAAGTTCCCAGACCTGATTCCAAGACTGCTGGCCACTTTACAGGACGAATCAAAAGCAGGAGACAAGATGGGCTCTGCACAGGCTCTTGCCGAGATCATCAGCGGTATTGGTATTGGCAAGCTGGACGAGCTGCTGCCCACAATCCTTGCAGGCTGTACTTCGCTCAAGACTCACGTTCGTGCAGGCTTCATGCCGCTGCTGCTATTTTTGCCTGTCTGTTTTGGCAACCAGTTTGCTCCGTATCTGTCACAGACGATCGGCCCCATTTTGGCAGGTCTGGCAGACAACGACGAAGACATCAGGGACACGGCTTTGCGCTCTGGACGTCTGATCGTCACCAACTACGCCAACAAGGCTGTGGACCTGCTGCTGCCAGAACTGGAGAACGGTCTCTCGGACGCCAATCCGCGTATCCGGCTCTCGAGCGTCGAGCTCACAGGAGACCTGCTGTTTAAGATCAGTGGAATCAGCGGAAAACAGGAGCTTTCGGAGGACCTCTCGTCGATTTCTGCCAAAGTCACCAAATCGTTCAACGAGATTTTGGGAGCAGAAAGAAGAGACCGCATTCTTGCGTCTCTGTTCATGTGTCGCTCAGACAACTCGGGACCTGTCAGATTGGCTGCTGTTAACATCTGGAAAGCACTGGTGGCCAACACGCCCAAGACCGTCAAGGAGATCCTGCCCACGCTTACTCAGATCATTGTTCGCAGACTTGCTTCTTCTGACGAGAACCAGAGAACTATTGCTGCCACCACTTTGGGAGACATGGTCAAGCGGGTTGGAAGCAACGCGCTTGCACAGCTTCTGCCAACGCTCGAGGACTCGCTGTACTCGTCTGATTCCGATGCCAAACAGGGTATTTGTATTGCAGTGCGCGAACTGATCCAGTCGACTGCCACTGCCAACATTGTGCAGTACCAGGACACTCTGTTCAAGATTGTGCGCAAGACGCTTACCGACTCCAACCCGGAGGTCCGGGAGGCTGCTGCGCAGGCGTTCGACGTGCTGCAGGAGTCGGTCGGAACCGTTGCGGTGGACGAGATCATTCCTCAGCTGCTGGAGCTGCTGGACTCAGAAAATTCGGAAAACGCTCTTTCTGCGCTCGAGGAAATTATGACCACCAAGGCCGACGTGCTGTTCCCGATCCTGATTCCGTCGCTGCTGGCGCCTCCTGTCAAGGCCCGCGCGCTCGGCGCCCTGGCCCAGGTCGCGGGTCCGGCTTTGTACAAAAAGCTGTCGACGGTCATCTCGTCGCTGGTCGAGGCCGTCATCGCACAGTCCGGCAACGTCTCAGAGCTTCTGGGCGCCCTGTCCAAGACCCTTCTTTCTGTCACCTCGGACGAGGGCTGCCACCCTCTGTTCCAGCAGATTCTCAGTCTCATGAGACACGAGGACCCGAAAAAAACCCAGGTCGTTTACCAAGTGCTTCCTCAATTTTTCGAAAACGTATCTCTGGACTACTCTATCTACATTGACGATCTGGTCACGCAGCTGATCCTGACACTCGACGACTCCGACCAGGATATGGCCAAGCTCAGCTTCGAGGCGCTCTCGGCCCTGGTCAAGAAACAGTCCAGAGTCCAGCTCGAAGGTCTGGTCTCCACGGCCCATCGCACCCTGTCTCTTCTGGGCACCCACGAGCTGTACGCATTTGGTCTTCCAAAGGGTCCAAACTGTCTGCTTCCGATCTTTTTGAACGGGCTCATGTACGGAAACGCACAGCAAAGAGAACTGTCTGCCGAGGGCATTGCTGGAGTTGTTGACCGCACGCCTGCTGCCTCGCTCAAGCCGTTTGTCACCACCATTGTTGGTCCGCTCATCAGAGTCATTGGCGAGAGGTTCAGCGGCGAGGTGAAGAGCGCCATTCTGCTGGCGCTCAACAAACTGTTTGCCAAGATCCCGCAGTTCCTCAAGCCTTTCATTCCGCAATTGCAGAGAACTTTTGTCAAGTCTCTGAACGATCCGTCCAATGAGCTGCTGAGATCTAGAGCAGCAAGAGCGCTGGGAACCCTGATCGAGTACCAGCCCCGTGTGGACCCGCTCGTGACCGAGCTGATCTCGGGCGCCAAGGCTGCTGTCGGCAAAGAAAACCTCGGAGTCAAGACTGCCATGCTCAAGGCGCTGCTGGAGGTGGTTTTGAGAGCAGGCAAAAATATGGGAGACTCGTCCAAATTGGGCATCATGGCACTCGTGGAGCAGGAGATGTTTGCAGAGAGCTCCGGAATGGACACTGCTGTTGCGTACGCCAGACTCGTTGGAGCACTCTCGTCGACTATGTCTCTTGACGAAGGTACCAACATGTTGAAGGCCAAGGTGCTTGGTAGCGATCTTTCCGACGCGGACTCTGCCAGATTCGCAATTCTGACGCTCAACGCGTTTCTCAAAGATGCTCCTGGCCAGATTTTCGACACGGGACTCTTCAACGAGGTGTGCAAATTTATTGTCAGAGCCAGTGAGTCTAAATTGCCGTATGTCACTGACAACGCTGCAGTTGCGTGCGGAAAGTTGATGTTGCAGCTGAAACCCGAATTCGAGCTCGACTCCGATAACGAGGCCGCGTTCGAGAAGCTGATCACTGCGCTGTGTGTGAATATGGGCGCTCCGGCCTCCAATTCGATGGATACCAAGAGACTCGCCTTGGTGGTTGTCAGAACAGTGTCCCGGTTCAACTACAGCAGATGCATCGAGCCGTATATCGACATTATCGCTCCGTCGGTGTTCATGTGCGTGAGAGATCCAATTATCCCTATCAAGCTTGCTGCCGAAAAATCGTTCCTGGCTATTTTCAATTTGGTGGCTGACGAGAAAGCAGACTTCTTCAACAAGTGGGTCGGTTCTAGAGAAGCCACCACGGCGCTCACCACCTGCAGTGGCCAGGCCCTGCAACTCCGGTCCATCACCGAGTACACCAAAAGAGTGGGCACCAGATTGGCAGCAGTCGAGAGAGAAAGACTGGAAGCAGGCGGAGATAAAGAGGCCATGTTCTCTGACCAGTACGAAGACGAAAGAGAGCTGTGGGCTGTGGGAAGCGTCGAGCTTGCTAAAGAATAGATATAGGAAACGGCGAGCTCGCTAGAGAATAGATATAGGTCTTTACAATAATCCATTTACTAATCCATTACGCAGTAGTCTTGCCCTCTAGGAGACGCGTCTCGATGCCGCTTAACAGCTCCTCGTCAATCTCATCAGCCGGAAGATTGCAGATGTTCGAGATCAGCTTGCGGTATAGATACAGCTTGGCCTTGGACCTGGTCTCCTCGAGGTCCACAAACGTCTCTTCGTCAGACTCGCTCACTCCACTGATCGACGCGGTGATCGACCCGATCAGGTTTCGCCTGTCCATCTGCAACGAGGTCAGCTTCAACGCGAGCTGCACGTTCTTGGTAACGTCGCCATTGCCAGATTCCTCCGAAATCTGAGTCTCCTCCTGGTGCACCAGCTTGGCCAGCTCCAGTGCCTGCGACCGCTCGTGCATGTTGATCAGCTCCTCGTGCTTGGCGTGCACTTCGTCTCTGTACTTGCTGAGTATTTTCTCCAGAACCTGTGTCTGAAGTCCGAACTGCGCCAGGGCCTCGGAGTCTGCTGGCTCGGCGTCCGCAAGCAGCTGCTCGTGCAGTTTCCCCAGCTGGCCCTCGAGCTCCGCAATCTCGGACTCCATGCTCTTCATCGTGTCCATGTTGTGAGACAGCTCCTCGTCCTTGCTGCCCAGCTCGGTCTCGATCGCTCTCCCGAGCTTCTGGACCATCGATGAAAATCCGTCGTAAAAGTCGCGCATCGAGTCCATGAAAGGATTATGCTGCAAGATCTGCTCGAATTGAGACCCCACCATTTTCGGCGTCTCGTGCTTGAGCAGAATCGAAGCCTCGTCCTTGGTAGACGTGATGGCGCTGGTGTTGGTTATTGTGCTGTTGTCGTCAAATATGTTCTCCTTATTCTCAGTTATATCGTCATTGGCAGATCTGCTTCTCACTGGCTCTTTGAAATTCACTGGAGACGACGGCACTGTAGCAGTCAGTTTCAGCTCGCTGACAATAGACGCAGGAATGTTGTACAGTCCCACCAGTTCTGTGTCTGCCCCCAGACGGACCAGTCTCCTGATGAAGCTTTCCTCGTTTCCTTTCAAAGCAAGGTGGAGCGCTGTGTTGCCCTGTTTGTCCTGGTGATTGATTAAGATCTTGAGCAAGTCCTTGTCGTTGTGCGAGCTACTGGCCAGTTTCTCGGCCTCGCTCTGCTGAAACTCGATAAATTTCACAATCTCGTCAAAATAGTAGCTCAAACAATTCACCTTTGTAGGAATCGAAGTCAATTCCATAATGTAATGCAGAGGGGTCCGGCCCTGTGCATCAGGAACGATAAGACACTGTCTGAGCAGCTGGAGAATTGAGTGGAAATTCTTGAGGTCGTACGAGTTCGTGAAATGGATGAGTTTGGATAAACTGTTCATCCCTGCATTGTTCATGATGAGCGGATTGGCATCTTTCTCAATGAGAATCTGGACAACAGACTGAGACGCCAGCGCCGACGCCCAGTGCAGGGGAGTGTGTCCCTCGTCGTCAATTGCCTTGTTGATGTCAAAGTCTGCAGGTGGGTGGAGAATGAAGTTGGGAATGGGCTCATCGTCGTTCCCAAAGAAACTGAGCAGCTTCTCGGTGTAATAGTCGAAGTCGTCGTTCTCGAACTCAGGCTGCTCCGACAGAATATGGGAGACAGAGGGAATGCTCATATTATACTGGTGGGGAACAAATGAGTCCTGAGCCCTATAAGGATCTTCCGCAAGATGCTCAGGATGCTTCAGCTCGGATTCAAACCCGCTGGAAGTTGACGTGTCTGAATTTGTTCTGTTAAGACGCAGCTCGTCCTGTGACCCATCTGTGGTCGACAAAGATCCAAAATTGTTGTAGTGGTGTGTGAATCTCTGTGCTTGGGACTGTTGATACTGACTGGTCGGTTGCATCATCACGTATTGTTGAGGCATTGGGGCCCCAAAAACAGGCATCTTCATCGAGTATTGTGGCTGGCCGTTGGGAAATGCGTACTGCGGCTGATATTGGTGGACATTGCCAAATGTCGGAGGTGCGTTTGGCATAGGCGGAAGACCCGATTCTGGTGAAATTCTTTTATTGGGCTTGTAGCCCAAATTCGAGTCGACCTTTGGCTTGCGTTTTTTCACCTCGCCGTTCGCATTGGCAGACGCACTTGATTTCGGCTTGATGCGCTTTTCCAACGGTCCGTCTTTCTCAGCGTCGTAGTACAAGACCTTGGAATTTTCCTTAGGAATCTTGTGGGAGTCGGCCAACTCTCTGGCAAATTCCAACGGCACCCAAGTGCCCTGAAATCTGCCGTATCCTCCCTGAATTTTCTGGTGTTTGAACTGATGCACTTCGCGCTCTAACAGCCTCGTTCTCTGTGCTTTCCCAAACCCAGCTATCTTCAAAATTTGTGTAGCATTCACCCAATCATCTTCGCATCTCCTCATCAGCGGGATTCCATCAACAGTACTCTCAATAACATCAACCTAATAAAATTAGTATACCATGTCTTCCAAGTGTTCTGTAACTTACCTGTGAGTAGGTTGCAAGATATAAGTCTGCCATGTGTGGTTGAATTTTGCCGTTTGAATTATTATATCCCTTCCGGCTTCCCAGGTCGTAAAAATTGAGTTTTCGATAGGTGAGAACTAGCGTTGCGTTACTTCAATGTGCAATACCACAATGACTAGAAAATGTCCTTAAAATGTCCTTCACCTTCTCAAAATTCTCCGTTGGCCCCTGTTGAAAGAGTTCGCTCACCTTAAAAAACACTTTTCGGCCTGATCTAATTTGGCTACAAAATTTTGCTAGGGATCCACGACAGTTTCCGGATTCAGAAAATTAATTGCACGCTTAGGAAATCGCAAGTGTCAAAATGGCATGCTTTGCGGGCCTACAAGCCGTTTACACGCTCGAAGTCAAGCAAACACCCTCGCCCTGGCCTGCCCCTACAAATGAGCAGCGGTTCACGTAGGAACCCTTGGCCCAAGAAATTCGTCCCAAAACGGAAACTTATAAATTGACAATTTACGCGTATCATATACCCAGATTCTCGAGCGCTAGTGGTGCACGGATGTGTCGAAAAAAGAATCGCAAGGTCGTGTGCGGTCTGAGATTTTTCATGTGACTTTGCAAGTACTAGAACACCAGAATTAGAATACTCCAACTGCCGTTCGGAAAACTGGGCGTACTGTGCATTGGTGGCAAGGCGGGCAGACTGAGATTTCCAGTATATATAATTCTTTGCCCCTGAATAAATTGTGCTGCCATTACCTAATTTGGTTCAAGTGGAAATTAAAAAACATAAGCCAAAATTCATGATCCAAGTGGAAGCATCTTTAAATATTCATCATAGTTGAGCGGTGTCTACAGAGATCCCGATCTGAATAATAAATTTGCGCTGGCTTTATGGCAACGAAGAAGCACAAGAAGATCAAAATGCAGACAGAGTCCGAAATATCGCTGGCGAGAAATCCGTCGGTCTTAAATCTGACGACTCCTCAGTTATACTCAATTTACGGAGGCAAAGAAAACCTTATCGATCAGCAGGATGTCGATCCAAATAGCGACATTTATGCTGAGCTCCGAAACAACATACAGAAGCAACCGCAATCTTCCGAACTCCATAAGCCGGTGACGAGATCTAGATTCGGCATCTTGGTCGGTCTCTTTCTCAAGTGCTTGACGCTGTGTCTTTTCGGAAATTTGTTCATTAAACTTACAGAGCAACTACACAAGTCGAACCCAACTCTCCCGAATCTTGAGGACTTCCGCATTTTCTACATTGTCGAAGATAATATAAATATGTTTTTGACTCCAATTCAAATGGACATTCTCAACAACTCGCTCACTGGTCTTATTTTGGGATCCATTAGACCATTGTCGGACAAGGTCTTCTTCCATAAGATGACGACCAAGTCGTTGTTCGACACATCCTCCATTATCAGGTCCACTGTGGCGCTGATCGGGCTTTCATACTGTTTAAAGAAATTTGAGTGGCAATCAAAACTGCAGGCCTCGTCGATCTTCCTGATCATCAGTGTGCTTCTCTGGGCGCTGCTGGACTCGACGTTGGGAGGCTTCATATCCTCGGTTACAGGATCCATGGGAACTATGCTGCTTTACTCTTATACAAATTTCCAGTCGAACTTCAGCAGTGCTTTCTCAGATAGTGACTCCTTGGCAGACCTGCTGTGGATTGGGTCTTTCCTATTTATTACTCTGGTTATATTTGGCAAAATCAGCAAACGGTTATTTAGTTGAAGGGTGTCCGTTATAAGTTTACAGTTGCAATGAACAGATCGTACTCGTGAAGAACCTCTTCTTCAATTAATCATCCTCGATTGCCTCTTCTGATGCATTCTTTCGTTCGTTTTCCAAATTGGACTTCTGCTGGTTCGCACTTAGTAAACCTGTTGCACTTACTCCAGAAATGGAGTTTCTGTTAATTCTAGCCACATTCTCGATATTCGGCAGCTTTAATGGATTTATCGAGCCCACCTGTTCCTTGTGCCCGGTCACTTTCGACATTGCATAGTCTCCGCTGTCGAAGAACTTTCTGTCCTTCAATTTGCTCTGTAAAACATCAGACCTTTTTGGTAGTCTTCCATATAACTTGTACAGTTTCAGTTCCTCAGGCGTGAGATTTGCCATCTCCTCTGTCTGAGGAGGTTCGTAAAGAGGGTCGTTTGGCGATATGTCAGACATTGCAGCTACGTTCTGAAACCTCAGCTAATTAATTTGCCACCTGATGACGGATATTCGATAAGCAAGAAAAACTTTAGCATGTGTCTGGTGTACGGGTGTCTCGGAGGCGGTTTTCAGCTGACAACCAGTTTAGTGGCCGTCAATGTGATGGGCGAGTGGGTAGAGGAATAGTGGACACCAGGAGACAGGATCTCCCCTATTGTACAGTGCAATATGCTGGGATCATACTGTTGGTTATTGTGTTTGAATATGAGCGTGGGTATGTTAGCATTTATCCTGGTCACAATTGTCTCTAGCGTCTTTCGGCTTTGATGAGAAAGCATCAAGCTGATGAAGTACTTAGATCCATCGAGACTTGGAAGAAGCTTGATAGTTCCCGAAAATTCGATTTCCATTGGAAATTCAAGCTCTGTTTGAGTCTTGAGCATCTGTGCAATTTTCAACCTGTCATTTTTATTAGGGAAAGTTAGGTTATAAGACAACGATATGTGCAGTTTTTTGTTTGTTTGAGTAAGCTCATCAAACAGGAACTCTCTATTGTAGCATGAATCATCTAGATTGTACTGTGCTTTGACCCTTTTCCAGGTATTGTAAGCCCATTCTGACAATACTTTGTACTTTTCGTTGGTTGGTTCAATTTCCAGATAGACAAAAGTTGTCAAGTCAGAAGAAAACGTTCTTTTGTCATACTTGTCAAGCAGGCGTTCAGGCGGAGGTCTTATATTGACAGTACCTGTATCGTCTTCATCAGAAGAGTACTGTAAGTCCATGGCATAAAGAGCGTGCAAATATCAATCTGATATAATTAAATTACGGTGTTTGGGAATTCCCCGAAATAGAAGCTTGTAAATACTGCCCGGTTGAAATATTGAAGAGTGAAAAAAGAGGCTCGAATTTCAACTCCGTATGAGTATTCGTACCGATCACATGGAAACTCCCCTGCGGAATCCTCGAAACTACACTACCCCCAGTTCTGGTTCCCGTCTACGGAATCTTTTTCATGTCAGCCAGGAAAATTCAGAAACACCCATCAAACGAAATGTTCTAAGAAGTTTGAGCCCTTTGAAGAGACGAGATCAGAACACCTTTTCTGTCTTCACTCCCACCAAGTCTAGTTTTAACTCGCAGGAGATTAAAAGACTTCTTCCCCAGGAAAATGACCAGGATACCACGTTTGATTTCACTGAAGATCTATCAAGCACGGTGAGCAGTGACGACTCGCAAAATGTCACTCACATCAAACTTCGAGAAGACCGCATTAAAGAATCTCAGAAACAGAACCAGGGCTATTTCACAGAAAAAGTCCTCGACAACATTTCTCGGAGTAGCAGCCTGCATACTAGAAAGTCTGCCTTGGAGCTGCTTAATAGTTCTGACGACGGTTTCACCCTTTACACAGATCCGCCTTCTAGCCATTCGAGTGCCGACGCGGAAGATGAATCTAGTGACTACCACCATCCGTATTCTCTCGCTGATCTGAAAACAGAGAGGCCGCCCGTCTCTTCTATTGAGATTCACAAAGCACCATCTTCTTATGGCTTCAGAAAATTCGCTCCTGGAACTCAACATTATCTACTGACTAAAAAAGAGTCCGAAGCGTACTCTAAAAGATACGGAGTAATCACTCCTCAAAAAGCTTTTCTGAAACAGAATCCAGAACCAAAACGGAATTTCAGCTCTACAGACTCTCAAACCAGTCTCATCAAAAGTGGACAATCATTCACTTCCTCATCGAACAGCTCATTCTTCCAACTAGAAGGAAGATGGACAGACGATACTGACCTTAAAAGGTTCTACTACGAAAGCCGCAAAATCGACTACATTTGTCCTCGCAGTACTGCCCTGTTCTTTGTGCTCCTTTCATTTCTGGTGCCTCCATTTTGGATTCTCATCAGCGTAGGATATCTCGACAGAGAGTTCGGCAAAGTTCCCTTCACCTACAAATTAGTGAGCGGTATTCTGGCCACACTCACCGTTCTGACCTGTGTGGTTGCGATCGGGATTGGCCTCCATTATGGTGTAAATTAGTTTTATGGCTGTGTAATTTATTATCAAATAATTATTATGATCAAGGTCAGTTCCAGCGAGCGAGTAACCAAACTTAACGGGACTTTGAGGGGGCATCGTGCTGCTGTTTCATCACTTGAAATCTTTTATGTTCCATCAAACTTCACAGTACAACGTGATTTGGAAACACGCCAATTGTTGAATCCTACGTTGGTCAGCTGCGACGAGACAGGATGGATAGTATGGTGGGACCTGACAACTAAACGACCCTTGGGAATATGGAAAGCGCATGACGGGAATATTTTGAGCTTAAAACAGCTGGGTTTGTGTTGGGATAAGTCTGGAAATGCTGAAATTAATGACCCTTGGTTTGGAAACCTGCTCACACATGGTAAGGACGGTGAGCTCAAGATATGGAATTTACTAGACATCAAAAGAAGCGAATTTCTCTCATACACTCCGGCTAATGTCTTGAATCGTCGTGTTTATGTTGATGGCGATAATCTGTCTCAATGGCCACTTCCTAAAATAGTCTTTGAAATGCCTGTGAATGTGATGAACTTTACAAATGTTGGACTGTACAATGGGTTTCTTGTTTCTCCTGCTACGCAAGACTCGACAAAAATTGACATCTATCAAATAGATATCGAGAGGAATGATCTGAAACGTCTTTTTAAAGCTGTTTGTCCTCTTGAGATCGCTGAACGTAGCCACATCGACTTAAACATTCAAGCTTTACCAGACGATCAATCAAGGGGTGTTGGGATCGTCATGAAGATAGCCTGGATCGACAACTCTAAGTTTAGTGTTGGCTATGAAAGTGGACATGTTATCATATATGAGATCAAAACTCATAAAATAGACATAGTCCAGTTTGACTCGCAGCATTATCCGAACCCAATCTTATCGCTCCTATATGACCACACAAACCAAAGACTCATAAGTACTTCGTCTTCAGACAAAATTGTCATTCAAAATGGTCTAGAATCTTCCCTATTCCATGTCAAACACAAAGGAATAGCAGATCTAAAAGTTCAAGGCTCGCTTCTTGGAATGATTACCTGGGATGGATATTCTCGTTTCTACAATTATGACGAGCAAGAAGTGTTAAAATTCCAATTCAAAATCACAAAACTGGTTCCTTCTATTGCTGCTACAAACAGTTCTACTGAAATCTCAGAAGGTCTGGAGCTTCAAGGACAACGAGCTTCCGTTCTGGCTTTCACCCAATCCCAAAGTGGCAGCTACGGAAAGTTGACACCAATTAACGGAATGTCAAAAAATATCGTCCGTAAACGTGACGAAGCTAGTCTTGTCACTGATTGGCTGTTTGTCGGCTACAAGGATGGAAAAATAGCAATGTATAATCTGAATTCATAATTGTTAGAAACATGTATTCTAGTTTGATACAACAAATTCAGATCAAACAGGGTCCCTAGTCACTAATTAAATCCTTACACACCTCGAACAAGGCAACATGTCCGAGCGGTTAAGGAGAAAGATTAGAAATCTTTTGCGATTTTCGCGCGCAGGTTCGAGTCCTGCTGTTGTCGACTTTACTTTTTTTTTTTAAATCTGTAGCTTTCCTGAGTTTTTGAAACTTGTGATAATCTATTTATCTCTCTTTGATTATATACTACACATCGTTCATGGCAACACAGATCACTCCTTTGTTGTGTCCATTGTACTGCCTGACCGTTTCGCTCGTGCTCAGATCCCATAATCTAACATAATGATCAGAGCATGCAGTCACTAAATAAGCACTGTCTGCGCTGAAAGCACAGTCCCAAACCCATCGTTGGTGTCCTCTTAAGGTAGTTTCAAGTGCAAAATTGTCTGTCGTTGACCATACTCGCGTGGTATGGTCAGCAGAGCATGTAGCCAAGTGTTTGCAATCAGAAGAGAGTAAAACTCGGGTAATGTACTTGGAATGAGATTTGAACTTGTTCACTGGCCGCAACAAGGTCTGATCGTCGCTGTTTTTCATCTCCCAGACATAGCAGTTACCTTTGTTGTTTCCTGCAACAAGCATAGAGCCGTCTGTAGCACAACTGATCGATTGGATGGACACATCGTCCTCAGGAATCAACTGATGTGTGCATTTATTTTCTCCTAAATCCCAGATTCTGACGTTACCGTTCTGGTCACAGCTGATCAGCTCCCCCTGGTTGGGGTGAATAATCACTTCGTTCACAGGAGCATTGTGTTTGTAATTTCTTTGGACGCTGGGAGACCGAACGTCCCAGACCTTAACAGTTCCATCTTCACTTGAAGAACACATCCATTTATTTTCTATTTGGAAAGCAATTGAAGTCACATTGTTTGTGTGTCCTTCAAAAGAGGTGACGGGGTTTGGATTGGTGGAACGAATGTCGTAGAGGCGGACTTTTGATTTGCCTGCGGCTGCGAGAAACTTCTTGTCGGAGGTGATTTCCAAACGGTTGACCTGCGAGTCGCTATGCTGTATGGTCCGCGAGCACACACCGGTAAGTGCCTCCCAAAATCGAATGGTGTGGTCATAACCAGCTGATGCGAGAATAACCGACATATTATGGCCGAAAGCGAACGAGTTACCCTTAAATAAAATATATGAGCTAAATATTTTGAGTGAGTCGATCGGCGCGACGGCCACAATGCAAATCTATATTACATGACTGACAACGTTTAAAAGGCTGCATTGATGACCTGTTTCTGCTCCGGAGTCAAGTACGTAGGATACTCGACCTTGAACTCAATGATCAAATCACCTTTAGTGCCTGGAGTCTTTGAAATAGGCATACCCAGGCCTGGGTATCTGCTCACAGAGCCTGGCTGGGTAGGCGATGCCTTGCTCAATGGTATTCTTCTTCCATCTAGCGTGGAAATGTCTCTGTCAAAACCTAGAAGCGATTCCTTGAACGATAGCTTGACCACTGCTCTGAGATCGTTTCCGTCCCTAGTGAGACTTTCATGCGGCTTTTCGACTATCGTGAATCTAATAGTTTGTCTGGATCCATCCTCGTAGTCTCCCTCGTTTGGATATGTGATTTTCGTGCCTGCCTTCCAACCTGGCTTGATGTTGATCTCTATTATTTTCTCCTCGGTCTGTCCAGAAATGCCCTTCCGCCTGATCTTCATTTTCTTTGTTCCTCCTGTGTATAGTAATTCCAATGGGACCGGCACATTTAAGTCAACAATGGTAGGCTCTCTAGGTTGCGGTGAGCCACCAAATCCGCCTGGCATGCCACCCGGCATGCCACCCATGCCGCCCATGCCGCCCATTCCTCCCCCGAATCCACCAGGCATTCCTCCGCCCATGCCTCCGCCAAATCCAAATGGAGTTCCTCCTCTCGAGCTTCTGAAGCCCCCACTGTCGCCAAACAGCTCTTCAAAGCCACCAAACTGGTTGAACATGTTGAAGGCGTCTGCTTGAGAGAAAGTACGCCCTCCACCGAAGCCTGATCCTCCACCGCCAAATGGATTTCCTCCTGCAGGAGCATTTCCACGAGCAGCTTCTAGACCATATTGATCGTAAACTTCACGCTTGTCGGGATCAGAAAGAATTTCGTATGCTTCTGAGATTTCTTTGAACTTTTCGGCATTTCCTCCTGGCTTGTCAGGGTGGTACTTTAAGGCCATTTTTCGGTAGGCCTTTTTGAGCTCGGCATCAGACGAGCCTGTAGACACCCCGAGCAAATCGTATAGCTTTGATTCCTTGACCATCTTCAAGATTGGCTAATTGAAACGATGTATATGTTAAACTGAACGTCCAATTGTACAACTATCAAGTAGTCCTTTTTTTTCTGTTAAAGTGGATGATGCACAGATTTATATCAGCAATTGTCCAAAGCTTTGGAGTCTCTGTTTTTCCATATCGACTGTCCAAAAATGGAATTTTCTAGAATAGGCGAGACCTTCTTTCACAGCCCGAAAACAATTTGATGCTATTTAGATACAAACTATACCATATTATTTCACTCCCAAAGCGCAGATGTTCAGCTTGTTCATCTCTTGCAGAAGCTGATCGATCTTTCCATCCAGTAGTCCGTTTGCGTATTCGTCTCTACTGCTCTGGTCCAGGTACTGTTGAACCTGGGCCAATCTTGCGTATCCTTCGGTACAGAATCTCAGTTGAATCTTAACGAGAGCCTCGAACGAGGGGTCATAGTAAGGAACTCTCAGATCCACCAGTTGTGGCAGCTCCTCCTTGAGCTGGTTGTTCAGGTCATCAAAAATATCCTTGGCCAGCTGCAATTCTCTCTCGGCTCTTGGAAGTTTCGAAGCGTCCTTGGCAGGCTTGTCAATCAGTCTTCTCACTTTACTCTTTGCCTGCTCATAATCCACCTTCTTGTGCGCTCTCTTCTTGATGGCCTCGTTGACTTCTGAAAAGTAAGTCGCAAATTTGTTGATAGGGTCTAGCACAGTCTCTCTGAAAGGACCATCCAGCTGCTTCACTGTCTCTTGGTCGTATTCTGACACTGCACTCAAATAGTATCCTCCAACATTCACGCCGCCCAACGCACGCGCGTCCTCGTACAAGTTGTTGATAATCTCGGCCATTGCCACTTGAGAGGCAGTCACTGCTCTCAGGGCATCAAGGTAACCCTTTGTTTCTTTTGCTAGCTCGGTTCCGCTCTTTTCCAATGTTTTGTATCTTCTCTCCTCCACATCGTAGTCTCTGTCTAGAATCTTGTCAGCCGAACGAACCGTCACCTAAAAAGGTTAGTAATCATCAATCATAGTCCTACTTACTGAAGCGCCCGCTCTGGAAACAGCCTTCTTAAATCCCTCCCACGACATTTGGTGTAATTGGATGGTTAATTGTCACTGAAATGACACAAATTGGTATATAAATTTCCAAGAAACTTGTGTCTCTGTCTGTCACTGAATGACCACTTCTTATTTTTTTCTGCGCCGCTAAATCTAGGCGAAGCTGGTGTACAGATGTATTGCTTTATTAAGTTCAGACTATCTAATCGCTCTTGCTCTTCTTCTTCTTCTTCTTCTCCTTCTCCTCGCCGTCCTCGCCTTCCGCCTTACGCTTCTTCTCCTTCTTCTCTTTCTTTTCTTTCTTTTCCTTCTTCTCCTTCTTCTCCTTCTTCTCGGCCTTCTCCTCGGAGACGTCCTTCTTGGACTCCAACAGCGAGGACTTGGACTTTTGAACTTCTGGAGCCTGGAGCTTGTCTTCTGGAACAGCTGGCGCAGGCACGTCCTCGTGGCTCACGTAGTCTTTCTTCCAAGAGTCTGGGGTATTCTCGTTAGGTCTGCCAAACTTGTCCAGCTTTCCATCGGCCTTCATTTGCTTCTTCTTCAGAGCAACAGGTCCCAGTCCCCATCTTCTTGGGTAAGTGTCTCTTTCCATGATACATCTCTTGACCTTGGCCACAACTCCATGGTCGCAAGAAGCAAGGTCCACAGTGGTCATCTGGGCAATACCAATGGCAATAGCCTCACCCTTGGTGGTCATAAGAACAACCTCGTCGTAAAGCTCGATACCTTCCTCGTATCTCAACAGACCAGGAATCATCAGCTTAGCACCGTAACACACAGAGTTCACTGCAGAATCCTTAACAACAATTCTCTTGTAGCCAAGAAGCAAAGTCTCCAAAGGAGAAATCACCTTTCTGAGATAGCTCTCGTCCTTAGAGTTATCGTACACCCACTGAGCATCCATCACATCGTGGAGAGTGACAAGATTATCATTTTCGGAAAGCGCACCAGAACGAACTCTTCTAAGCTCCTGCATGTGTCCACCAACACCCAAAAGCATACCAAGATGGACACACAGAGTTCTCATATAAGTACCGGCCTCACAAGAAGCCCAGAACACGCCGAGTCCACGCTTGTTGTCAAACTCAAGCAGGTTGGAGTCGTAGATGGTTCTGACTCTCAACTGTCTCTTGACAGCCGAAATTAATGGAGGTCTCTGGAACAGAGCACCGGTCAAGTTTTCAAGAGCTCTTCCCATTTCCTTTTCATCCTCAAGAGCCTCGTGAAGTCTAACAATACAAACGTACTCCTTTCCGGCACCTTGTTGCGATTTGACAAGTCTAGTGGCTCTGTCAATACAGACGATCAAACATCCGGTAACCTTAGGGTCCAGGGTTCCAGAATGACCAGTCTTCTCTGCTCTCAAGATTCTTTTCACCCAGGCAACCACCTCGTGTGAGGATGGGTTCGATGGCTTGTCCAAGTTGATCACACCAGAGGCAATATAGTTTTTCAGGTCTCTCTTATGAGGAGACGATCCTGCTGGGATAGGAGTGTAGTGTCCACTTCTGACAAGTAACTTGTCGTAATTCTTCAGCAAGAGAGGCCACTCCGATGTATCGTTAGCCGGAGTGGTGCTTTCTGGCTTAATCATAAACTCTTCCTTAGACATCGTTGCAGTAAAAAGAGCTTAATCAAACACTTATTTTTCATCTCCTCTAAAATTTCTGAAAATTTTTTATACACCCGCCACCTGCGCCACTATAGCACCGCCACTGGTAGCAGAGTAGCAAGAACGGTGTCCAAGATGTAGAAAGGTGCCAGGAGGGAGAGAGATTGGCAGGCCAGTGGATGCTATGCTGGCTTCTTGATTTGGGATTGATTTTAATTTCCGCCATTTTGCGATTGACAATGTTCAGAATTATATTTTAGAATTAATTAATTACTGAGAATATATATTTCCCGTTGAAACAAAGTTGCAAAGGAACAATAACGAGACAGCCATTTCGGCCATTTCTCACCACCTTTTCCAGCACCAACAAGTCGGTCTGTTACAATGAGCATTCGAAACTTCCCGGTCTGGCATCATCGTTGACGTCTCATGTCATGCTACGACAAACAGTTTGTTGTAGACTATGCAATAGGCCGGATTTTTCTCTTGTTGACCTTGATCCCCACTGACACATATCTCAGTATCACTTTGTAGAATAGAAACATGACTTTCTTGAATTTTGCGAAATCGACAGTTCGAATAAAGTACTGGTAGACAGCTTTATTGAATTGTGATAGATCAACTCCATCTTCAAATGCTGTGAAGCACATGTTCAAATTGACTTTGTATCTATACAAGTTTTCGGAAGCATTTCCAGTGAAAATGTCTGGACCACTGAAGTACAACTGAATTTTGAGGGTGAGCTGGGCGGTCTGTGAAGTCAAGAAATCATTATTTTTTGTAGACATATTGAGTTTAGACAGAAAACGGAGGAATTGGAAGCCCAGGGCCTTCTCGAGAGCCTTGGGATCAGAGGAAAGTCTTGAAGGTGGTGGCTGTTTATGACAAAATTGCAGAAACTGCTCCAAGAATAAGCATCTTTGAGAGAACTCAAAGGGTCTACTGTCCATCCTGATGGGCTAGTAGGTGCAGAATCAAGCCAATTTGTATCTTGTTGAAAAGTAAATATGACGTATCATTATGATGTATCTTCTTCTTTGATTATATTCAACCGCGAGCGGTCGAGTTCGACTGTGGTAGCAATTTCGGAAATATCCGTATTGTTGAACATCGAATCGCTTCGAAGAGACGAGAATCTGGTGGTTTTTGGAGAAGAGTCGCTGCGCAGCGTTCCGTACCCATCGTCGTCCTCATAATAAGTTGGCAAGCGGCGTTCTCGCAATTTGTGGGAAGAAGTATCAAAGATCTGCGATGAGGAAGTAGAATGGACAAGCGGGTCAATCGTTTCAGAGGTCGGCGTCGCCGATCCAGACTCAGCTTTGATCACCTGATCAACAGGCTCGTTCTTGACGCTGATGGAAGGCTCAAATAATTTAACTGCTGGGTCTTGGAATGTTAAGAGATAGCGCACCAAAGACATTGCAAGACCATTCAAAACACCCATCATTAGCCCAAATATAATAGCCACAGTGACAATTTGGTAAAACACCCTCGTAGTATCCATGATGTAGCGCAGATCAAGACGATAAAGCTGGTCTATGTCAACTCCCAGGATCCATGCAAGCACGCTAGCAGGTATTTGAACAAGTCCATAGAATAAAATCTGCACAACTGTGATCACTGGCCTCAAAAAGATGAAGTGCACCACCAAATACACAGCCCACAGAGGATAAAGCAGGAAAAGCATGTTAGTCCAGTGTTAATGGATATTGAATAGAATTGTGTTTTGTTTGTCCCCCTGTATGGTGTAAGGATGCGAAGCTCGAAGACATGATACATGAATTTTTACTAGTATAGCAAATTTTTCTACTTTTAAACCATTTGTCTGTCTTTCGTGGATAGCATAGGAGCGATCCAGTGGGCCCGCTTCGACGCTAACCGAAATGCAAGACAAATAGTACTCCTATTCTGCCTCATGTTCCCCTTTCTATGGAATAATGGGTTCTACTAACGGAGGAGATCGAGCCAGTTGTCGACCTTTTCGATTTGATACTTCGACTTTGTTGAGGACTGGATCGTGAAAACGCAAATACCCGGGGCCACTCGATAATGGTGTCTCTGAATAGTCGTTTCTACATCTGTAACGTGTAAAATTGTCTCGTTGTTGAATGTATCTATTCTGCATACTCGGGCCTCAAATCTGATCTTCTAGGCTCGACTAGAGGATGTAATTGGCATAAATACGTGATTGCCCACATGAGGAACATCATGGCTAGCGTTAATGACACCGTACTTCTCCAGACGCTAAATTGTTAGTTATGAAAGACCTGACACTTACGTTTGATTCTCTTTAGGCGCAGCCCTCCAGAACATGGTTCCAAGAAGTGCTGTTGCAATTAGGGTCCACACAACGGTCCAGCTAATACTGTTAGTGCTGTTTTTAGATTCCATCTGAGGAGTTACTTACCCACTCATATTTGTTCAATTTTTTGGATTCGTAGTTCAGATTTTCGTTCGCTGTGGTAATGTCACACTCGAATACCGGTTTCTGTCTCTGTAATGATCAAAAATGGTATAATTTTATAACTTTTGGCGCTCCTGTTAAATATACTTTACAGCATATAATTTTCGGGCAGCAAAATTCTTAAAACCCTAATCTCGACTCACATACTGATGTCGCAATTACCTCCTCAATTATTACAATGGCTATATCGAGTGGTCCAACCAGAATACGCAAATTCAGTTCTGGTTTACCAAGACGTGTCCCTGATTCTGATGTGCTATCAATTCATGAAGGTCAAGACAGATATCCATGTGGTTGATTTGGGCAGACCAGAGTTGATGGTGAAAGTATATGGAACAACTCCAAAGGAAGTTTCATTCGAACTTTGGATTCCGCAGAGCTATCCGCGTACGCCGCCTTTGATTTACATCAATCCAGACGCAGATTCTCGAATAGTTCCTAATAACTACGTTGATGCCAATGGCAGATTTTACCATCCATATTTAAGCGATTGGATCCATTTATTTGGTCACGAAGTTTCCAACGAGGGAGCATCGCCCAAGAACAACCGTCTGCTCAAACTAATTCAGATATTTCTAGACTGCACAGATAAATATTCTCCGGTGGCCAAAACTAGCACTCCTCCACTTCCCAAGCTTCCTCCAAAGCCCACATCCCCTGTTCCTACAGAATCTCCCAAACTGACTCAAAATAGAATAAATCTGATGCCGCTGCCAATAGAAAAGACACACAAGCCTGCATTGCCGCCCCTGCTTCCTCCGAATCCGAATAGAAACCAATTGGTTGGCAACTTAAAACACATCCTCGAAGGCCAGAAAGGTCAAATCCGCAACGAGTTTGATAAACAAGCACTGGAAAACCTGATCCAGCTCCAGAACCAACTGCTCAAACTCACAGAGTCTACACTCAATGATAAAAACTACCTGGTGTATTTATCACAAATAATCACGAAACAGGATAAGCTACTGGAGGCTAAACTGGCAGAAATAACACACGTCAACTCTGGCTTGAAAGAAAACTACAGCTCCACCATTGGCAGCTTCGATAGTCACCTGATTGCAGAAACACCAGTGTACAACCAGTTGTACGGTCTTGTGACAAAACTCAAGTCGCTGGAAGATCTTCTCTACCACCTTGACAAAATTAACGACGCTGGAAAACTCAAATTCGAAACATACTTAAAGACGGCACGCCAGATCGCACGCGAGCAATGCCTTCTCAAGTTGCATATCGACAAACTAGCAACTATTTGTTGCTTAGATACTACATAGACGATCCTAACACCTGACACCGATAGGGCTGAGTCTCCTGAAAATTTTGTTTGGCCAAAAAAAACTAGTTGTAATTCTGTAACAGAGAACAAACCGATTTTCAACAAGAACTAGATACAAGTTACTATCTTGGGACTTCCCGTTGCGGTGCTGAGGTTTCTCGTATTTCCGCTTAAATTACACGTTTGGTGATTGCCAAATATACATTAAATAGGGGTTCAGGAAGCTACAATGGCTGCCTCAGGAACAACAGAAAAGAACCCCAGCTCGACCAGACTCAAGCTCGGGAAGATGTTTGGCATCTCTTCGACCAAGAGTGCCCAAGGATCCGAGTCCACCTCCCCGTCCAACAGCTCCAATGCCTCATTGAGCTCTCTTCCTTCGTCTCCCACCTTGCATTCTAAAGCACCCCCAACGGAAATAAAGGAGAAGGATTTCAGATTGCACTCGAATTCCACTTCCTCGCTTTCCAGCTATCCAACATCTACTGTTACTGCTGTGAGGAAGACTAAGAGCCCGCGCCAGCACTCTTCGGGTCTGAACACGCACGTTGTCCCCCTGAACTTGAACTCTATTGACCACACGTCTCTTTCAAGATCAGGGTCTACGGCAGGCAAGGCGGTTCCGGTTGCCCGGTTCGTGATGCATGAGGATGGGTCACATGAGCATCATTTGCGCAATACGAAAAGACAGGAGAAATTAGGGCAAATAGTGAAAGATTGGCTTGGAGCCAAGAAATTGAGAAACTGCGCCGTGTCTGCCATTCCCAATATTCTGTCATCGACAAATCTGGCAGCTTTGGACAACGAAGCAAAGGCAAGGGTGGATGCAGGCTCCAACAAAGAGCTGCCTCCCACTTTGTTGTCTGGACTGCTGAACCAGGTCAAGCGCGGCGATATCACGCAGTTCTCTGGGCCGCAGAATGCCATCCAGCAACCGACGACTGCGATGAGTGTGGCTGTCAAGTCGGAGGCTGCGGAAGAGATCGACAACCGGTTGTTCGTGGACAAGTACGGCGAATGTCAGGAGGTGATTGGCCGTGGGGCTTTTGGAGTGGTGAGAGTTGCACATAAGAAGTTACAGATCGAGGGAACCGAGGGGCTCACAGAGATATTGTTTGCAGTGAAGGAATTCAGAAGGAAACCAAACGAGAGCGACAAGAAGTTCTCCAAGAGAATGACCAGCGAGTTCTGCATCTCGTCGTCCCTCAAACATCTCAATATCATAGATACCATTGATCTTTTGAAGGATGCCAAGAGCGATTATTGCGAGGTGATGGAGTATTGTTCCGGAGGAGACTTGTACTCTTTGATTGTGACGGCCGGAAAGCTCGAGTACGTCGAGGCAGACTGTTTTTTCAAGCAGCTGGTTCGGGGAGTCAACTACATGCACAAGATGGGGGTGGCTCATCGCGACCTCAAGCCCGAGAACCTGCTTCTCACGTCGCAGGGCGTGCTGAAGATCACCGACTTTGGCAACGCGGAGTGCTTCAAGATGGCTTGGGAGGAGGACGTCCAGCTGAGTCGCGGAATCTGTGGCTCGTCGCCCTACATTGCTCCCGAGGAGTACACCCAGGACGAGTTCGACCCGCGTCCAATCGACATCTGGGCCTGTGGAGTGATCTACATGGCCATGCGCACGGGGCGACAGCTGTGGAAGCTTGCTAACATCGAGGACGAGTTCTTCACGCAGTACCTGCAGAAACGCAAAGACGCCAAGGGGTACGAGCCGATCGAGACTCTGAAGCGAGCCCGGTGCAGAAACGTGATCTACTCGATTCTGGACCCTCTTCCAAGCCGCAGGATCACCACTGCACAGATCTTGAACAGCGAGTGGATCCGGGACATTCGTTTGTGCAAGGCTGGGGACTGCACGAAAAGATCTGAGTAGAGATGCCAACTAGATAGAAATAATGAATTATGAGCGCACGCAACCGAGTTTCCGGGCTGTGTAGGTTGAGGACAATAAATTTTGGCCCAAAAATCATCGCTCCTGCATTTTCGCTGGTCTCTTTCAATTGGTTTGAAATGGACGTCGTATCCGACATGTATCAGACTTGGAAACGATACGCCGAGCTTAAATACGCTGCCTGGGTGCGATGGCTGCAGAAGACGCATCGCCAGAACCTTGCTGTTCTCCTAAAGCACCCAACAGCTTATATTCTCTGGCCCACCATTGTTATGTTTGCCTTCAGTTATCCTTCGCTTTATTCGCTTTGTTCGTCATCGGCTGCTGGAGTGCTGCAGAGCTTGTCCAATATTAGTGCTATCAAGTCTGTGGACATCCGACCGGTCTCAGAAGCGCAAACAGTACCCGATTTTTATATGAGAAGCATATGGATTCAACCAGACAATGAGGTGCAAAATACCACATTAATGGGCTATCGGGACAGTTCGGGGGCTCTGGAAAAGAGGTTTCTGCTGGAAGTGCAGGCACTGCAGCAGCATTTGATGCAGGATATGCCGTTGTCTGATATGTCTGTGTATTCTCCTCTAGACTTTTGGGACAACGACCGCGAATTATTGGCACAAGACCCAAACGTGCTCAAGACCATCAACTATAAAAATACACAGAAATCCAAATTGGGGACTGCACTGCTGCAATTTAAGCTGCATTCTGGAATAGTGAAAGTCGACGGGCTCACCAGAAGTGCAGACGCTTTGCAGCTGTGTTTTATTTATCCGCGAGAGCTGGCTTCTCGAGTCGCCGAGGTCTGGAAACACAATCTCGAAACAGCAGGACAATCAATCGACAGGTTCACTCTTTTGGAGTCTGGAGTCACACACAAGTCCCTGTTCCATCTCGAGTACAAGACCTGCAATTGGCTAGAGTACTTTCTGGTCGCCATGGCTCCGCTGGCCATTACCGTCCATGTTTTGATCTCGCTGTCTAATGTGCACTCTGTCAAGTCTCGAGGCGGGCTTTTTCTGGCCTACGCTGTCGAGATCTCGCTGGCAGTGTTTGCAAGTGCCACATTCACTCTGTACTATTTCCGAGGCCTGGATCTTGCCCAGTTTCCATTGTCTATTACAATCTCGCTGGTTCTGCTTGTCAGCGTCGAGAATATGTTCCGACTAGTGGTGGCGACGTCCAAGACGTCCGAGGAGCTGCCTATTGGCGTGCGCATCACCAAGGCCTCTTTGGCAAGCTTGCCTGTTTCGACCACCCTTGTGGTGAGCGTGATTGCATTAATGGCCCTGTCTACTCCGTTTATCAACCCCACAGCACAACAACATTGCGTGTTTGTGTCTCTGGCGCTTCTATTTGACCACTTTCTTCACGTTAGTTACTTCACCACAGTGCTGGGCATCGATATTCGCCGGCTGGAGCTGCAGGATCTTCTTCAGAGATCCAATCGCGACAACTCTCAAGAACACTCGCCAAGTCTCAAACCACTGGGAAACGGATCAGTTTTGTCGTCGCTCCTCCTGAGTTCCGGCGAGATGAGTCCACGGGCCACCGTTCTGGCCCAATACCTGTTCAAATTCAAGCTCCCGATGTTCCAGACTGTGCGCAGCGGCCTGGCAGCTTCATTCCTGGTCCTGCTTTTGAGCTTCAAATGGACCAGCAGCATAAACGTGCACATTCCCAAGGACACGGTCGCAGTCAACTCGCTGCAAGTATTCCGGAACATGGCTCTCGACTTTTTCATCAATAAGCGAACTTTAGCATCGGAGCTCTCCACAATGTACCAGACGATCCACCACGCGAAAAATAATGAGCTCTATCTCTGTGTGTGCAATCCTACTGTTGCTCTTTCGAAAAATTACGCGAGCTCTGCTATTCCGCTCACCACTATTGGGGTGGACCTGGGGACCACGTTCAATTTCGATATGCTGTATTTTCTCGAGTTTCTCAGCTGTCTGATGTTTTTGACGTCCAGCATTCCCCTCGTGCTGAAATACGCTCTGCAGAAAAACGGCAACAGCATCTCTGCAGGAACCGAGATGCTCATCGACCAGCACGCAGACCAGTTCACCAAGTTCAACTCCAAGGACCTGAGCCACGGCCATTTTCTGGACATTGTCCGCGTTGCAACGTCGGCGTGTCCGTTCATAGTGTCTGTGGGACTGGACCACAAGGTGCTGGTGTGGTCGCCAATGACGGTCCCGCTGCCGCCTCCAACGCAGCTGCCGCTCGCGGGCCGGCTCATGCCCGTGACCCAGGTGGTGATGTCGGACACAGGCGCGCTGATCACGGTGTTCAGCAAGTGCGGCGTCGTTAAGTGCTGGTCGCGGTTCGACATGGCGTGGAAGTGGTCGTACCAGATCGAGGGGCTGGGCAACAGCTCGCCGTTGACAGCGTTTTTCCGGATCAAGTCGCACCCGCAGTTTGCAGCCTCGAAAAGGCCCAAAAACATGCGTCCGCGCGCGTCGCGACTTTCAAAGGAGCTGAGACCGGGAGACGACTCGTCATCCTCGGAGGACAGTCCTGTGGCGCCAGTCCGCAAAACCACGAGGGGCAGAACGCCCATGAACCTGTCGCTGAAGGCCCAGGGCCGGTCGATGTCTGTGGACTCCAAGTTCGACAGGGGCAGGGTGTCTGCGCCGCCGGAGATCGTGATGGACAAGGAGTTCGTCATGATCCTGAAGAACGGAGACATGGTGACAGTCGACTGTCGCGACGGGTCGGTCAACAAGATCCAGGTCACCACTCTGCCAATAGTGGCTGCGAGAAAAATTAGCACTCCTAGGGTCAACGACAGGGTGATCTGTTTGCTCATCGACGGCTCGCTGATGGTGGCCACGTCGATCAACAACCGCTGGAAGGTCCGTTCCGTGAAAGTGCAGACCGGAAGCTACAATTCCGGCGAGCGTTTGGTGACTCCTGCTGTGATTTCCCGCACCTCCTCGATGAACATGAAATCGCTCGAGTCGCTGCAGCGGCTGCGTGCCAACGTCTCGCCAGCGTCTGTCTCGACCATCCAGTACGAGCTGAGCTCCGAGGTGCGTGCGAAGAACTACTCGAACGCCGTGATCGAGACAGTGCCGTTTGTCGGGATGTACGTGCGTGCGTGCGACCTTGTTGCCGAGCTGATCGACGTGACGAGCGGCACGCTCATCAAGACCGTGTACATTGGCCAGTTCAAGCCCCACTCGTTCAAGGTGTTCCATCCAGAGCCCTCGCATTGCCGGTTCTGCGGGTGTGCCTCGGTCAGCTCTTTCTCGCTCGCATACACAGAGCTGGAGTCCGACACGCTAATTTTGCACACGTTTTCCATTGACAACAAGGCCAAAAACAGCATCTGCATGCGTGTGGAGAGAGACCCGCGAGAGACGCGTTGTCTGGGTTTTGACTCAGTCACCGAGCACCAGCACTGGCTCGAGAACGTGGAGGGATGGTGCACGACCGACTTGAACATGCTGGTGGGAGTTCGGTCGAAGGAGCGCATCAACCAGGACCTGGCGCAGCAGGCGGCGTACTCGAGTGGCGCGGCATGGGAGGCGCACAGGGCCGCGCTCAAAGGCCGCAAGGCCAGCTCGTCTAGGACCCACCAGAAGCTGAGCGATCTCTGGGAGGGATTCACCATGACGGCTGCCGGGGAGGTCAAATACCACGAGATTCCCGACGGTAACGACCCGGGACTGCTCATCAAGCGACTGGGACCGGTCAGGAAGTTCGGCCACAAGTCGATAGTGGTTTCGTTTGGGAATATCATCAAGATCCTTTATTTGGGCAACGACAAGCTGATCGAGGAGGGGGAACACGACAAAGAGGGACTGGTTTCCGGAAGTCAGTCTTCTTCAACACTGAGCTTCATTAATAGAAGACGCAAGATGAGACTGATGAAGTACGAGCTCACACATTCGACTAATTTTAACGATATTGACGAGGAATGAGATTATTCAACAGTGTCGTGCAGAGGTACAAATATCGATTTAAATACATTTAATTTAAATAATTATATTTCGTTATTTATGGCTCCGCATAGAAAAAGAGGCCGGCCGCCAAACGCATTTTACGAGAAACGGGGGCTGACGCCACCCTCCCGCCAATCGCACAACAAGGATAACCACCATGCGAGCCAGGCTGCTCAAGCTGCGCAGGCCGAGGCCGCTCCTCCAGCAAACATTTTTACGCACCCTATTTACAACCTCCCCATTCCACCCTCCAACAACGTGGAGTCTCAGCTTCTAAACGACGAGGTCGACGTCTATTCTCTTAGACAATCTGCACTGTACAAGTTCAAGATGCACAATGAGCTGTTGGAGAACGTTGTTTGCAAGTACATTCCCCTGGACAAGATTCTCCCACCTGCCTCTTTTCCGAGCTGTGTGGTCGACGGCACTACACTAGAGACAGGCAGCGAGACGGAGGAAGGGACTCTGATGGAGCGGCTGAAGCAGCCGAGTTTGGAGGACTGTTTCTGTGGCAATCTCAAGGTGATGCAGACGAAAATCAAATTCCAGGAACAACAGCTCAAGGAGTTGGACAGCAATGACGACGCACAGGACCCGAAAACTACGTTTCTGGACGACAAGGTCCAGGAGCTGCACGAGACGTACCAGGAGCTGGATGTGGGCAAATTAGAGGAGCTGAACTCCAAGGACCAGCAGATTGCTGAGGATCTTAAAATGAAGTTCAGTATGGAGATTCGTGAGGAGCCTACTTTGAGGCGTCGCCAGCTGAAGTTCGACCAAAGAGCGGTGAGTCTAGACGATTACAAGAAGGCAAAAGAAAACGTGGAGAAGCTGCAACGCGAGGAGTCTGAGAGGAAACTGGCTGCGAAAAAAAGAGAAGAGCAAGAGTCACAGAAAATGCAGGAGGAGGCCAAAAGACGGGCGAACGAGGCTGCTGCTGCGGCGGCCTCTGCGACGAACAATATACATTCCCAGCCCGGGATGTTGGAGGACGCGCATTTCGACGATCCGTTTGGCACTGGTGCCCAGAACGGAAATTTCGAATTCGACAATAATCTGCTGTATGGTGGTCCTGACGATCTGATGATGGCCGAGGACGGAGCTTTCGGCGCTCTGGACGACCAGGTCTTCCTCGACAACCTCGATGGGAACATGAATTGAGCCGGATGGTGTATTATAGTCTATAAATGTAATTGAACAATGCTATTAGTTGCCAAACACCTGGTTCCATCTTTTGATCACCCTTCCAGTAGCAAAGCCCACAGACACCAGGGCCAGCACCACGTTCATGGTGATGAGGATGATTCCGTTCAGCATGAATCGTGGAGCAAATATCTTCCAGACCATCAGATGTCTTCGGAAATGGTTGGTCATTATTAAAGTGCACAGAGTCAGACAGAGCTGGTAGATGAGCAGCGTGCACGAGTTTTCCACAATCTTTGAAATAAGAGAGATCGACTTGGTGGTTGGAGGGATTTTCCATAGACACATGAGGGCAATGCACAGACTCACCACGATGAACGGACCAAGAGTATCTAGAAGAATGGCCAGATGGGTGAACGGGAAGACAATGGTCTCGGAGACAATAAAGCCTGTGTCCCAGTGAATGGCCTGCAGCGTGGCCTGGTGGCCTGTGGAGAAGAAATGCAGATACGCAAGAAGACCCATGACCACCACCGAGATCAAGTTGGTCCTGATGTTGAGGATGTCGATGAGTTCCAGCAGAGTCAGGATCTGGTTCACAAGCAGGGTCAGCGCCACAATTCCAAGCGGCTTATTGACAAGCAGAACAGCACACAGGATATTGATCACAAACAGGAAATATGCCGATCCGTACACGTTGCTGTATCCGATGATGTTTGCTGTTTTCAGAACCTGTTGAGCTTCTGGCTCCGATTGCAAATCGATCTTCACACACAGAGGGCCCAACGACCAGCCGAAGTTGCTGGCTACCAGCGAAACTCCCATCACGATACGAGCAATGGTCATTCTAGTGGCTTTCATTGCGGCAAAGGGAAGCTCGATTTGCGAGTTCAAATAATCGCTATTCTCCATGTACTCAAGTGTCCACATGACTCCAATCAACAGCAGCATGATTTTCAGACCCTGGCCTACCCAGAGCTTGGCAGCACCCTGATACGATTGGCTGATGTCAAAGAATTTCTCCACCATTTTCGGAAGCAGAAATGCACACACGTAAATTAGAACGACCGACCACCAGGTCACGTAGAAGTTGTTCACGCATTTGGATCCTTGTTCCTCGCGACAGAACCGAATGGTTGAAGTTAGCCGTGTGAGTAGAATAAACATCACTGAATGGTATGCTCCCAGAAGCTGTTTATAATATTGATTGCACTTGAAGGACTTCAAAAAGGCACAGAAACCAAAAGTAGTGAGCCAGAAAGTGACGATTTTGTCTTCCCAAATGATAAAGGAGTTCGATGTGAAAATCAGAGAGTGCAGGAAAACGATCGACAAGGCAAAATAAGTCCATCCGTTTTGGATCAGGTTCTCACCGACTTGTGCTAAAAGCCAAGGTATCGAGTATCTGTCTATTATTGGTGCCAGAATACCATTAGAGATACCCATTGCTATTCCCAAAAACCAAGACCACATATGCGTCAGACCCTCAGGCTTGAAGATCAAGGTGAAAGAAACTGTCAACGACGAGTAGAGGATGACCATAGCGGCCGACGATATTATGAATTGGGGGTTCAATTGTGTGATCACCACGAGAGGCACCAATTTCGCGTAGATGATCAATAAACACAGGGCAGCAGCAATAATTGCAATTCCAATAAAAATACTGACATTGTCAAAAGTGGCCCAGAGAGCTTTACATTTTTCGAGAGACCGTTGTTGGTATTCATAACAATTTCTGTTGAACTTTTCCAAAGCTTGAGTGTCCGATTTGCGAGTCTGGAGAACTTTCCAGGTGGACTCCAACTCAGAATACATGCCGTCAATATCCTTATCATTAGAGAGCTGTTCAGACGTTTGTCTATACTTGTGAATTTGCTGAGTAGTGAGATAGTTGACTTTGGCTAGTTGGTAGTGATCTTTACTCTTTGGGCCTAGAAATGCCTCTGCTATTGGAGATCCCAGGTTGTTGAATGGAATAGGAAGTCCCATCATGGCAGACAAGGTAGGAACCAAATCGATCTGATTCACCTGCCTGAAATTGTCGCCCAGGGCCGTTGTGTTGTACATGTGCGGCTCGAGTCTGCCAAAGTTGGCGCGTTTCGAATACATGAACAGAGTCGATTCTAGCTCGTCCTTAGACTCTCCACCATGGTTCCCTGTAGGGTCCATTCCGTGGTCTCCAAACACCAATAGAAGAGTGTCGTCGTCAATGACCTCAATCAAATCTCTGATCACAGCGTCCATCTGGTTCAACTTCTGTTTCATCGCGTAGTGTTGCGGGCCGTACCGGTGTCCACAGTGGTCCACACCCAGACAGTGGCCAATCAGCACGTCCCACTGGTGGTTCTCCGTGATCATAGGAGCCAGATGTTCAATGACTCCATCGTCAACGGTGTGTAGATCCCACACGTTCAAAGAAGGATACGGGAGTGTCATGTTGGGGTGCAGAAACGGCGAGAACAGCGCAGTCCAGGTATCGTCTCCCACGAAAGCCACGCTTTTGTTGTGATGGTACAGCTGGGAGACCCAGTTGTCCTCCTCGATTGTGTCTCCATCAAAATTCGAGCCTGCGTCGACAAAAGTCGGCAGCGAGCCTGTGGTCAGCCCCTTGAGTCGCTGGAGAGTGGTGGTGGGAGGATCCGCAATGAATTTGAGCAAGAGCGAGTTCTCCGGGTGTCTCACAAACAAATCGTACAGAAGGGGCAAGTTGTTGTGGTAGTACGGGTCTGCCAGCTCGTCCTCCACAGGGATCACAAAGTCGAAACGAAGAGCGTCCACGAGCAAAATGACAGTCTTTTTGTAGGGCGAGAACTTGTCGCAGGCACCCTGGCACACTGCATGGTCTGGCAGCACCTGGCGCGAGAGCAGAAATCCCTTTGTAAAAAAAGCAATGCCTATGATCTGCAGCACTGCAAACAAAATCATCACCTTGACATACTGTCTGTGCGTCTGACTGACTTTCCTGTTGCGGTACTCGCTGCGCTCGTCCATATATTTGAAATAGCGTTCCTGCTCGTCAATCTTGGAATCCGTCGAAAAGGAGTACTCCTCCTGCGGATCGGCAGTCTCGGGACTGTCCATTATCAACTATAAATATTTTGTTCGGATCTGGAGCGAACTGATAGGAACCAGGTCGGGAGGCGATCGGAGAACGCGGGAGCTGATCAAGAAACAAATAAATAGGAAACCAACACCGGCCGCACAGAACCCGTCGACTTCTCGCTTTCAAATTCAGTCGCCGTGCAACGATGGATTTACAAAACAAATTAATTAATTTCTTCATGCCTTTATTTTGGGGGTCGATATGGCGTCGATCGACGCGTCACCAATGGCGCACCGTCGAGACGTGTTTGTCGAGCACCAGCAGGAATTTGCGCACATCCTGTCTGCTGATGTTCTCCTGCATCATCAGGAGCTCGAGCGAGTTTCTGCCGTTCATGTACTTGAGCAGCTTGTAGAACAGATTGACGATTTCCAGGGGCTGGCCCTCGACACATTTGGCGATCCAGCGTCGTTCCTGTGCCGTTGCGCTTTCCGGGTCCAGCAGGATGGTGTCCTCCTCTTCCTCCTCCTCGAAATACACTGCTCCGGGGTTCAACGCGGCCTGCTCGGTGTTCAAGTCCGAGCCTGCAGACGTCGACACCGATATTTGCACTTTGGCGTCGCTTCTGCTCTTGGTGGTGTTGTCCATGGACGCCATCTTGTTGTCCTCTTCGTCCGATTGGTCGTCTGTGTCGTTGTTTTTTTTATTTTTGCGCTCTGTCTCCAGCTCTTCCTCGACTTTGATTTTTATTTCCTTGGTGATGCGCAGAAATAGGAACGTCTGCATTTGCGTCAGATACCCGTGTCTGATGAGCCACCCGACCGCGTCAAGATACAAGTCGCGGTGGTCTCTGCTGGGGATGACTGAGTTTATGGGGCGCGGTTTGGACGAGGAGGTGGAAACTAGCGACAGAAAGCTGGGCAGAGGTGGCAGATTGGGGAAGTGCTGTTTGAACAGCGTTGCGTCCTTGTACACGTTGTAAAGGGGCGCGAGCGGAGACACGATGTACACGTTACGCGGGCTCAGGGGAAGAACCGCCTTGGCTCTTCTCCAGTACACCAGATGGTTGGCGAAAAGCTTGACTTCCGAGACGTCGAGGCCGCTGAGCGTGGCGAGTCGCGAGAGACTCTCGCTGGGTTTGATCATGCGAATGAAGTTGGCAATGAGCGAGTGCTTCTCTGCCTGGATATCTTTGATGATGGACTCGGGGTCGTCGAGCAGGATGAGCGCATAGTGGACGATGGAGTTGTCGTCGAGCTGGGCAGTGTTGTGGAGGTCGAGTCCGAGCGAATTGAAGGGCGAGATGGACGAGAGCGTGGTGCCGGGAAGCAGGTGGATGTGGCGCGGGGGCAGCGAGCTGTATTCGGTGCGGATGGGGATCTGGAACGAGCGCATTTTGTTGTTGATCTCGATATTGATGATCTCCGAGTTTGACACAGCCTTGTAAGTTTGTGCCATCATTTTGGCGAGCGACGACTTCTGGATGATCAGGTTCCACTGGTCCACCACGGACAGATCCGCGTGCTCTTCTTTGAGGTCGAGGATCAGCTTGGACTGGTTCCAGACGTAGTTGGACTTCTGCTGCTCGTAGCGGAGCAATAGGGCCATTCTGCTGGCGATGTAATGGAACATCTCGTCGATGCGGTAGTTGTATTCGACCACGGGCGGGTTCAGCACGAACACCAGATGGAACATGTACATGAAGCTGTCATTTTTCGCGAGTGGCTGGTCGTCGTCGGAGTCGTCCTCGTTGTCCGACATTTCGGAGTCAGACGCGACCTTCTTCCTTCTGCTGGTCTTTTTGCTTCTGTTTTTGCGATGGTTCGACACTCTCCAGTTGCCGTCGTCGTTGATGTGGATCGGAAGCCCCAGAAACGCCATGTCGTCCACTGAGAGCTCGAACCTCGAATTGCACAGCTGTTTGGGCGGAGTGACCAGTTCGCTCACAAAGTCCAGGTCGAACCCAAACAGCTTGTCGAGCTTGTGCGAGGCCGGGTCTGCGTCGGCCGTGCTTGCGTTCTGGACGGAAACACTCGCGCTCTTGTTGCTGGACGTGGTGTCTGGCTGGGCCACCTGTTCGCCCATAATGATGTTTTTCATGAGATTGCGACGCTTGTTCTCCTTGCGCTTGCGCTTGCGCTCCTGTTCTTCAAGCACGCCCAGCGCGTTCTTGCCAGATAGGTGGTTGCTGGCCCCAGACAGCAGATTGATTCCGCTCCCGTTGCTGTCGGCACTCATACTCCCGCGACTGCTGCCCTCTGCAGAGACGCTGTTATCGTCGTCTTCGTCGTTCTGCATGTTGTAGAAGTCGACAGCGAGCTCGTCGTCGAGCTCATCGTTGGAGGAGCTGGAGTAGTCGTCGTCCTCGGTGTTGAGCATCTGGGAGCCCAGAGGGGTGGGCCGATAGCCGTACTCATTGGGCTGGGGCGGATAATGGAAGACCAATTGGTTGCCGTCGTGCGTGGAGATCGAGAGGACAATTCCCAGCAGACACGGATTTGGCAGATACAGGGTGCTCATGTGCCCAGTATAAATTTAAAGAGCTAAAAAAAAAATACTCTCCAGAAAATAACTCAAGTCCGCTTCGCTAAAATAAATTTCTTAGATCCTAGATGTCACTAGAGGTTTACGATTTGCAGCACCTGGAGTGTGCAAAATGCAAAATAAAGAGACGAGTGTACATTACAGACGAGGACCCCATCACACTGACGAAATTCAAGACGTGCGACTCGTGTCGGCGCAAAAACAAGGTGTACAAAAAGAACCAGAAACTCAAGGTCCTGCACCGGCTCAAGACGATGGACCGGCCGCCACGGGCCGCGGCACACATCCAGACAGAGCCGGCGGCGCCAGACCTTGCGGGCGCACACGTGCAGCGGCAGTCCGAGCACGGGATGTCGTTCACGGCCTTCCTGGAGGAGGTTTCTCATAATCGCAGCAGAGACGTGCACTCCACCAAGTACAGCATCGTGGTGCCAGAATTTATTATCCAGAGATACGACCCTGGCCAGATGCTTGAGAACCGTCCGGACTACGTGAGCGTGACCAACGTGGAGCTGCGCACGGCTGGGTATCGGGAGGAGGTCAAGAGGAGACTCAAGCTTCATTATTTGAACCGGCTGCACGACGTGCTAGCGCATGCAGGCTGCGTCTTCAAGACCAGGTCCACCAACTGGAAGAACGGCAAGTTCTACGCACAGATGCTGTGCCAAGAGGACGTGGGCAACAAACGCAAGGATTTATCGCTTCTGGTGGAGGAGGAGGAGGAAGAGGAGGAGGGCTCGGAGCACTCGTCAGATGACACCAAGGAGGCCGCGGCGCCGCGGTACGAGGTGGCACACCCGCGCAACGTGCTGCTGTACCCGTGCCAGTCGCGGCTGAACTACTCGTTCGACTCGGTCAACGGCCAGCTCTCGGTCGAGTTCTCGCACCTCAATCACCAGGGCCTCCCTGCCACAAATCCGAACGACCCGAGGTCGATCGTCCACCCACAGAATTCTGCCGCGAGTCTCGCGTCGCAGTGGGTCAGGCAGCTGAACGCCAAGTCGGAGTCGGGCATCATGAACAATAACGCCTCGAAGATGAAACTGCTGGTCAACCCGGACCAGCAGCCGCAAGCAGTGTCGTCGCTGGCCAACGCACTCAATTTTCTACACAAAAATATTTCCAGCAAGGAAAACTCAACGCTCAAACGTTAACTCTGGGTATAATATAAAAAAGTCGTACCACCGGCTCGTGGTGTGAAAGTACAAAGTCCATGGCAAAGTAGCTCAGTAGGTGTTGCCCATCTGGGCAAAATTAAAGTCCGGAGTGCTGAACGGACTGATCGCCTTGAACGCGGGCTGTGCAGGCGCAGTCGGCTTCTTGCCGAACGCTGTCGACTTGGCCCCCACGTTCTCCTTCTCGTTCTTCTGCTCGGGCGTGATGATGTCGAACTCGCAGCTCTTGAAGCTGTGCGAGAGCACCTCGATCTTCTGGTTTTTCAGAAACACCTTCACGTTCTCCAGCATCTGGCCAAACGCCTCTGTCTGCGCCATCTGCACCAGCCGGTCCTCGTCCAGACGCTCGCCGCGCGGACTGCGCACGCCAAACGCGTCCGGATACAGGTTCAGGATGATCGAGTCGGTGGTCTTGTTGCTCTTGAACAGCAGCTCCACGTTGTACAGCAGCTTGAGCGGCACCACGACGCTGTTGAGGAACTCGTGCTGCACCGACCGCTCTGGCCGGCCCAGCATGTTCTTGACGCTCTTCTCGGTGTCCATCAGCTCCTTGAAAACGCCCGATTTCAGGATCCGGAGCTCGTACTCGTAGGGCAGCAGCTTGACCAGCTCCGAGCAGCAGTTCTTGGAGTTGTTGTCGATCCCGTAGATCTCCAGACTCACTGTGTCGTGGTGCACGTCGTGGTCCAGCTTGGGGTATTTGATGAAGGTGTTGGTGGTCTTCTCCAGCTCGGTCACGAAATTGCACGGCTTGACCCTGTTGATGTTGAGCGTGCTGTTGAGCTGCGACGAGGTCAGCAGCCGCCACTGGGGCCGGTTCAGCTTGACGACCGAGCACGCGTAGCTGGTGTTCATCACCTTGCCGACAAGCTTCTCCAGCTCCATCTTGGCCAGCGGGACCTGCGACCTGTTCTTGGCAGGACACTTGATGATGACGTTGTTCTTGCGGATGAAGGACTGCTGGTGGTTGGACGCGCGCGGACTGATCGGGTCGGACGCGGAGCGGTCGTTGAGCTCGAACGAGTTGGAGAACTTGATGAACACGTTGAACTTGCGCATGATCGTCTGGACGGTCTGGCCGCCCACGCCGATGATCTGGCGATGGAACGACTCGGGCACGTTGAAGGTCAGCACGGTGGGCAGCTCGTCCTCGAACAGGCCGAGTCCCAGCACCGAGTCCATCAGGTCGGAGCAGGTGAGCTCGACAATGAAGTTGTGGTCTGTGAACGGCAGCAGCTTGATTGCGACCGACGACATGTTCATGATCTTGATGATCTTGCCGTTCTTCTTGCCTGCAATGAACTCCTTCTCCTTGTTGGACAGCTCGATCTGGTAGGTGACGGCGTTCCTGACCAGCTCGGTCTCGAGATAGTGCGGGAACTGCGACAGCGGGCTGACCGCGTTCTTGAGGCCCTCGGAGCGGCCCACCAGCTGGAACACGTAGTCGCCGTTCAGCCGCGCAAGACTCACGATCGCGTTGGCCGCAAACGCGAGCGAGTCGTTGAAGCTCAGCAGCTTGCTTACGTCAGCAGCCCCGGGGCCCGCGGTGCGGAACTCGAACTTGGCGGAGTAGAAGCTGGACACGAGCGCCATGAACCTGTCGATCGCGGCCTCGACCTCCTCGACCGAGTTGCCCTGGAAGCTGACGGCGTCGCCTGTGCCGCTGGGGCCGGAAAAGCCCAGCGACGGGATCGTGATGAAGCACCCGGTCTCGAACATGATGTTCTTGAGGAACTCGGGGTCCTCCATGAACAGCACCAGGCTCTCGCGCTTGATGGGCATCACCGACAGCTGTTTGACGAAGGGCGTCTTGCCGATGCGGTCGATGATCTCCGACAGCATGCACTTGGCCAGCAGGACCAGCGACTTGAGTCCGGTGATGTAGATGGCGGGCGGCGCGGGGTCGGCGTCGTGCGAGCTGGCGTAGTACATTTCTGGGATCAGGTTGGGCAGGTAGATGTGGCAATGGGTTCTTTTCACGATATTTTTGAAATTCGAGAACTCGGTGCCCCCAATCAGCGGGAGCAGCGACAGGAACTCGATTTCGATCGAGTCGCAGTACAGATGCGGATTGAGGCTGTCGATGAACAGCCGCAGCTTGTTTTCGGCCACGTTGCAGCGGTCCTGGCCGCCCAGAATGACAATGTCGAACTTGGAGCTGCTTTCCTTGGACTGCGCAATGTAGATGCTGCATTTGTTGTAGAGCGAGATCTCCTCGATGAACAGCGTCAGCTCCTCCTTGATCTTGCCGATCGAGGTGAAGCAGTGGTTATTTTTGGCAAACTCGATGGTTATCTTGCGTCTGGTGACCTCGGAGTACTCGCGGAAGATCTGGAGCCGGATCTCGTTCATTTCTCTCTGGGAGGCATAATTCCCGATGATCGAGGTGGTGAGCTTCATCTCTGCGCCGCGGAACTCGTTCAGAATCGTCATGATGCCCGAGCCAGCATACGTCTCGTTCACATGATTGACAACACGTCTGAGGTTGTCGAGATTGTCACAGATCATGGAGCCGCTTGGAAGAGCGTGCAAAAAAGGGAACGAGGCGACCTGGTCGTTGTCAATTTGACGCCAGTGGGCGGGAACAAGCGACTCGTGCAAAACATGCGCGGGCTTGACGAAATAGGTGTAGCTAAACGGAATGGTGACCAGCAGTCTGTCGGAGTCGAGGGCCGCTGGATGATGGAAGTCCAAGTTCGAATACTGCGCCATTAATTTGCATAAACGAGAGAAAGGGGCGAAGGAAACAAAAACAAGAGTTGGCGGTGAGCGTCCTGCTTAGTGCTGACAGCTTGGAGCGATATTGATGTTTTGCCGGATTGGGCAAATTATCAACAGGAGCGCCGACTCGGCGCTCTGCCGAGAATCGTCGCGTCGCTTGTTTTTCATGCGCACCTTATTTTTTTTCTAATCCACCATGGACAGGCCCAGATACACCAGGAAGCTCTCGTCCTCTTCGACCCACCGGCGGCGGTCCGGCTCGCGCAAGGCCCAGCGCAGACGCTCCTCCTCGGCCCACTCCCAGTCCCGGCCGCTCTCGGCAGACCTCTCGGGCTTCGACGCCTTCCAGGACAAGGCCACTCTCGACAACACGCTTCCGCTCGACTACTTCAAGCAGGACATTCTTGCTGTTGCGCAGAACCTGCGCATTCCCAAGTGGCGCAAGATCCAGATCTCAGACGAGGCCGTGCAGGCCCTCGAGCTCCAGCGAATCAGCGGCGCCCTCACCAACTGTGTCTACAAGGTGAGCTACAAAAACTACTATCCGCTGCTGTTGCGGCTGTACGGAGCCAACGTGGGGGACATCATCGACCGCGAGACCGAGCTGAGCACGCTGCATCGGCTGTCGCAGCGCAACATTGGGCCTAAGCTGCTGGGCTGCTTTGCCAATGGACGTTTCGAGGAGTTTCTCAACAATTCCATCACACTGAACAAGGAACAGATCCGGGAGCCCAGAGTGAGTCGCATGATTGCGCGCCGCATGAAGGAGCTGCACTACGGCGTGCCGCTGGAGCCGACAGAGAAGCTGGACGGCCCCAAGGTCTGGACGTTGATCGACAAGTGGATCCTGCTGGTGGACGCGATTCTCGCAGACTCCACGCTCGAAGAGCAGACCAGCGTCTTCCTCATGCCCTGGGACAGGTACAAGGCCACCATTGGCAAGTACAAGGCCTGGCTGTACGAGTCGTACGGCGGCCGGGGCCGGCTGGACGAGCAGGTGCGGTTCTGCCACAACGATACCCAATACGGCAACCTGCTGTTCTACAACAAGTTCGACCAGCCGTCGCTGGACGACGACGACTCCGACGTGGAGTCGATGGCGCTGGACGAGTCGCTGGCCCGCAGGACCTCGTCGCTGTCGCTGTCGACAGTCGTGGTCACCGACCTGGACTACAGAGACGACAAGAAGCTGGTGGTGATCGATTTCGAGTACTCGGGGCCCAACCTGCCTGCGTACGACATCACCAACCACTTCTGCGAGTGGATGGCCAACTACCACACTGCCGACAGCTACAAGTTGCTGGTGAGCATGTATCCGAGTCGGGAGGAGCGAATCAACTTCCTCAACACGTACGTCAACTACGTGCCGGGCTCGCAGACGCCGAAGCTGGCGCCGCAGTCGGCCGCGGGCGCCAGACCCGGGTTCCTGAACCAGCGCTCGTCCTCGGTGGTCAACCTCAAGGAGAGCGAGCTGCCGGCGCAGGTGGTGCGGCTGTACAACGAGACGATTCTGTGGCGTGCGGCCAACTCGATTTTCTGGGCTCTGTGGGGGGTGATCACCAAAGGCTCTGTTCGCGCGAACGCGGTGCTGGACATGAAGAACGTTTACGAAACAGGCCCCAACGGCGAGGTGTACAGAGTCACGATCGAGGAGGACCTCGAGCTGGACGACGAGGCGGCCATGGAGGAGATCGACGACGACAACGACGACAACTTCGACTATCTGCTGTACTCGCGCGAAAAGTCGGCCATTGTGCTGGGCGACCTGATCCAGCTGGACGTCATTGCGGCTGCGGACGTGGACGCGCAGATGCGCGGCCATCTCAAGTTTCTGGACGCTGATGTCCTGCGACTGTGAAATCTTGTACAAATTTATATATAAATTATTCGAAGAACTCGTCTTCCGAAGCGAATGTTTTTTCGTCGCTGGTCTCGCGCGGTTTCGAGCCCCACTCGATGGTCTCCTTGCTGATGGTCCTGATTCCGTCCTTGAGCGAGATCTCCAGCTTTCCGGCGTCCAGCAGCTCGCCAAACTTCTTGCGGTACTCGGCCCGGAGAGCCTCTGTTTTCTGCACCCCGCGACGAGCCTTCTCGCTCAAATCGGTCTCCTGGCTGTCTGCCGGGTACAGAGCAATGTATTTCTCGGTTTTCGGGAAGTTGAGCACGTACGCAAGGTCGATCTCGCAGTGTCGCAGCACCTTCTTGTGCTTTTTGATCTCTTTCTTAGCAGACTTGGGATCCTCGCTCTGTCTGGCCTCCAAAGCCTTCATCTCGCTCACGGCATGCTTGTACTTTCTGACTGCCTTCTTGCGCTCGAAAAAACGCACCTTGTGGTACCGCTGGGCCAGCTTCTTGGCCTTGAGATTGGTCTGCGCAGACTCGAGCTCGGCCTCGAGAGCCTTCAGGGCACGCTCGTTCTCAACGCGCACGCTCGAGCTCAAATTGTCGCGCTTGAGCAGCCGCGTGATGTCCCTGATCTTCTTCTTGATCTTGGAGCTGCCCTGTCCAATGACACCAGAAATGTCCACGCCTGTCATATAGCCAAATTAATTTTTTTTTCTACAAATTTTCTAACCACGAGCCGCACCGCCCCAGTCCGCATCACGACGGGGTCTGCTGCTCCAGCTCCGTCAGCCGCGCCGACTTCTTGAGCTGCACGCGCCCGTCCACGATGTCCACCTGGTACCCGGCCTGCTCGAGGATCTGCTGGTTCGACGCGTCCATCGAGGTGCCCTTGGCCTCCAGCTGGCTCACAAACTCCTGGTTGCCCGGGTTGTCCAGCAGCAGGTATTTGACGCACAGGATCGCGCGCTCCTTGATGAACGGCTCGTTCGTGTCCAGGTTGCAGTTGTTGAGAACGAGCTCGAGGCCGTGCAGCTTGCGCACGAGCTCCTGGTTGGTGTAATTATCGAACACCAGCGCGGTGATGATCTCGATGATGATGAGCTTCACCTGCGGAAACTCCTTGGCCTGTGGGGGCGGGGTCTCGTTCTTGAGTTTGCGCTTGAAGGTGTTGTGTTCCACGACCGAGAAGAACGAGATGAGGTCTGGCAGAAACTCGTAGAAATTCAGCATATTGCGCACGTCGTCGTATTTACAGAGACTTGATATGCTGTCCAGCACGCATATCAGATCTGCATGCAGATTTGAGAGCAGCGCGCGATCGGAGGGATTGTTGAGAAGCGGCGATTGCAGTAGCGTGGTGGCCTTTTGCGACGCAAATCTATAGTAGTCCAGTAGCCAGGCTGTGATGTTGACGAGTTGTAATTTTTCCCAGCCTTCTTCCTTGCTTGCGAGAATCGTCTGGAACAGTCTGAGCAGCGGGCCGACAGCCGAGTGGCCCTGGCGGTCTGCGGTCTCCATCAGGAACTTGCCGAGACTCTGGTGCGACACCAGAGTGATAAATATGCTCAGGAACTGGATCTCGAGCCGGTCGGCCTGTTCCTCGGTCAAGAGGTTCTGCGACTGCATGTACGGCAGCACGTTGACCAAATAGGAGGTCAGGAAGTCGGAGAACTTGACGGGGTGTTCGTCGATCAGCGTAGAGATGAGATCGTCCTCGCCGAACAGGTTTCGGTAGTACAGCAGCACCGAGGAGACGAAGTCCTCGTTCAGCAGACACAGATGTCGCGAGGTGTTCCAGTAATGGGGGATTTTCGAGAGAAACTCGAGAAACAGGTCGATGTTGTAGCTGGCAAAGGCGTTCTTCTTGAGATCGGGGCCGATGTTGCTGATGTTGCTGAGGTCCTGGAAACACGCCGAGAGCGTGTCAAAATACACCTTGGTGGCAAAGCTGTGGGAGTCCTCGATGCGGTCGAGAGCGTCCAGAAAGTGCACACACAGCGGAATCAGGTGCTGGCTGTGGTTGACGTACAGCGACCTCATCAGGTCGTGCTCGGACACTTCGCGCGTGCGCAGCAGGTTGGCCGTGTACCAGTCGGCGCGCTGGGCGGGCGTGAGCTGCAGAATCGCGTGGAGTCCTGCCACCAGGTTGCGGGCGAGCAGAACAACGGCCCTGATCAGACGGGTGCGGTATATAGTGATGGGCTGCTGCAGATGCGCCACGTCGCTCGTGCTGGTGTCCAGATACGTCTGGATGGTGTGGCTGATCTTCATCCAGACCGAGAGCGAGTTGGCAAGGATCTCTCTCTCGTTAGCAACCTCTGAGGTGAGCCGTAGGATGTAGGAGCATTCTGCCAGACAGTCCTTGATGCGGGGCTCGAGCTGGTCCAGCGGCCGGTCCAGGACCAGCAGCTCGACGAGCTCGGACATCATGGCCAGGCTTCGTTCTCGGGTCATTCTGGAGTGTGAATGAAATAAATTAATTCTTTTTTTATGATGTCAAAAATTTATTTAGAGCAATCGAGAAAAATCAGGTTATATTTCCCTATTCGTCACTCTCGCTGTCCGAGCCCGAAAACCTCAGCACCGGCTCTTTGGCGCCGCCCAGACCGGCCCACTCCTCGTCCGAGCCCATCTCCATATCAGACTCCTCCTCGCTCAGGCCTGGGCCGTGTTTCAGTGCCCAATTGCCCGCCGTGCGTGGCTGCTGCACAAAACTGTAATAATGCTGCGTTTTCAGCCCAGAACCCACCACCGGTTTGGCCACTCTGCCGAGAAACCGCTGCACCAGCCGCAACGAGCCCGCAAACTCGCTCTTGTGTCTGGCCATGTACTTGCCGTGGGTCTGCAGCACTGTGCGCAGCCAGATCAGGTTAAATTCTGCGTGCGCGCTCTCCATCAGAATCGAGCCCACAAAATTTAGCACCCGCGCCACATACACCTGCGGCAGGTCGCGCACCACCAGCCCCACCGTGCCCACCGGCACCGCCTCGTACACCTGCTGGATCAAGTACTGCTCGTTCAGCCGGAACGCCATCACCAGCGCGGTCAGATAGTCTCCCTCCTGCAGCACGCCTGCCACCGCGGCCGGCGTCACGTCCACGTCCAGGTCGAAGGGGTCGAACACCAGCGTCTCGTCGACGCTGTACACCAGCAGACCCTCAGTGGACGCGGCCGCGAACGCAGCCCCCGCGGGCGAGAACTGCACGCTCGTCACCCGCACCGCAGCCCGCGTCGCGCGGGCTGCAGGGTCCCCCCGCGCAGACCCGGGCAGCGTACTGTCGCCGCGCCGCCGCTCCTCCACGTCGGACAGCTCGCCGTCCTGGTCGATCAGCTCGAGCGCCCCCGCGTCGGTCATCCGCCGCGAGTCCAACTGCTGCTGCGTCCCGTTCAGCTGCATATTCTGCGACACCGTGTACCTTTTCAGCAGCACCTCGTTCGCGAGATCGTACACGCAGATCGTGTTGTTGTTGCCTGCAGCCACCATCGCCAGCCCGTCAAAGCTGTACGCAATCGTCGTAAAGTGCCGCCCGCGCCCAGACCCCCCAGCCACAAACCGGTCCTCCACGTAACGCCCCGCGATGATGTGGCTGCGTCCGTCGAGATGCCGCGTCTGCTTCCCGCTCTCCACGTCCCAGAACGTGAGCTGGCCGTCCAGCGTCGCCGCCGCCACCTCCTTCGAGTCCGGCCGCATCGCCAGCGCAAGACACTCGTGCACCACGTCGAACGGCTCGCTCGTCTGGGTCCGCGAGAAAATGTCCCAGACCCTGATCGTTTTGTCCCACGACGCGCTCGCCAGCAGCGGCGACCCCTCCGCCCCAAAACTCAGACACGACACCGGCCCCTCGTGGCCCGCCAGCTGGTCCAGCAGCTGCGCCGTCTGCACAGACCACACAGAAATGCTGTACTCGTCCAGCGACCCCGCGCACACAATCTCCCCGCTCGGGTCCACAGCCACGCTACTGAACTGCACCCGGTTCGTCGACGTGAACACCCTGAAGTTCCGATACCGGATCAGGTCCCACGCGCGCACCGTGCCGTCCAGCGAGGCCGAAAACAGCACCTGTCCTTTTTTCGCAAAACACACCTGCGTCACTGCAGAAGTGTGCTCCTCAAACGTCGCCAGACAGAATCCAGACGACAGGTCCCAGATCTTGATCTTGCCATCGTCGGACGCCGTCACCACACGACTCCCGTCCGGCGAGTACGCCAGACTGTTCATCGAGTCGAAATGCCCCTGCTGCTTGAGAATATACGACTCCGACTGCCATTCGTACACGAGCAGCTGGCCCAGTTTTTTCGACCCAAACGCCAGCCACTCGCCCGTCGAGTTCACAGCAATCGTGTTCACCGCGTTGTACCCCATCGACAGCTGCTGCACCATCGTGAAGCTGGGCAAATCGTACAATCTGAACTCGCCGTTGGAAAAGCCAACAATCAGCAAATTCGATCCTGCATGGAACGTGGCACACTTAACCTTGTGATCGCTGAAGAAAAAGTTCTTGGCCATGATCCGCCAGCTCATCGTCTTGTCTGCGTCCGCGAGCTCCTCCTGGCCCGGCCGTTCGCTGTACTCCCACTGGAACACTGCTCCGTCCTTCGACACAGTGTAGATGGTCTCCTGGTCCTTGTCGAAGAACGCTTTTAGCACGTAGTCGCGGTGGCCCGCCAGCGTCATCTTCACGTCCCTGTCCTCCGAATGTAGCGAGAAAATCCGGCTCGTGAGGTCCTTGCTGCTCGAAAGAATGTATCTGGAGTCGCCCGACCACGACAGCGACAGAACGTCCGAATAGTGGCCCGCGTACACGCGGTGGCGCACAAACGGCGCAAACTCGCGGTCCTCGGCCACCGACGGCGTCTTCCACACCTGCACAAACCGTCCAGCTGCCAATGCAAAATGCGTTCCGTCTGGAGAAAACTGTAGATCGCGCACTTTCTCCTTGAAGTTGAAGTGGTGCAGCACGGTGCGTGCGCGGAAGTTCACCAGGATCGCGCGGCCGTCTTCGTCCACAGACAACAGCAGCGTCCCCTGCTTGTTCAGCGCAATGCAGCTGATGTTCTTGCGGTGCTCGTAGTCCAGCGTGTACGACTTGTTGTTCACGAGATCAAACACAGAAACGCGGTTTCCCACGGGAGACAGCAACAGTGTGCCCTCCTCGTTGTACACGAGGTTCCCCTGGCGATACACAGTTCCCAGAAGGTTTGAAAAGCGGAAATCAGATCTCATTCTGCTAAAGCTGAAAAGTCTGAAATTTTTTTTTTTCACTGCACCGCCCGAGCTAAAATTTATTTGATATTTTTTTTTGAATAAAATTAATTTTTTTTCTATTGCACCATGTCGCTGTCTGCCCGCGTGAAGAACATGAAATTCATGCGCATGGTCGACGAGCCCGAAACGGTCGTTGACGAGCCCAAACCCCACGCCAAATACAGAGACCTGAGCGAGTGGAGACTGCCAATGGCAGACCGGATCCGCGAAAAGGCCAAGGCCCGCAGAAATAGAGTCCGAATTGTCGGCTATACACAAGTCTATCAGATGGTCGACCCCAAGGGAGTGGCCGGCCGGCGCGCAACCGAGCCCGTGCAGCCCGAGGAACAGCCCGAGCCTGTTTCTGCGCCCAAACAGGCCAACAAGCCGCAGCCTAAAGAGCCCGTGCTGGGACTCACTGCTCTGCGCGCCAACAGCAGGTTTGTCAAGCGCAGCGACGAAGACGCCAGCCACGACGACTCGCCAGCAAAACGCAGGAAAAACTGACTCATTTCTTCTTCTTCTTCTTCCCCTCCGCTGCCACAAACCCGCCCTTCACTATTGCATCTCTCGCACTGGCATTAATGTGCTTGAATCTATCTGGACCAATATGGACGCCGCCAAACCACCGCGACACCACCACCATCACATTCCAAACGTCCATGATCGAGAGCAGGTGCAGCAGCCGGCCCCCAGCAGCAGTCTCGCCGTCATCGTCGCAGTCCTGGTACTGTGCTCCCGTCTCTGGGTTTTTAATTCTCCACGCCGTCATATTGTGATTGGCCTTCATGACCTTGCGGTCCTGCTTCAGCAGGTCCAGAAACTCGTGTGCCTGCTCGACCGAGTCCACCCGACGCGCAAACGCCACAAACGTCGACTTGCGGTCGGCGATGGCGTCGGAAATGGCCCAATTGGCAAGCGGATCGACCGAACGTGCCACGCCAGACGGCCGCTGCTTTTGGGCCCGCAACTTCTCCTTCTCCTCGTCGTATATATAATCCGAAGTATCTGCCTCGCTTTCGACCTCCTCCACTGGCGAAACAAACTCGCTTGTTTCCACAATGGCCTCTTCCTCTTGTTCGTCTTCGTTCTCGCCAGTGTACAAAATGGCGTCGCACTCGGTGAAGAAATCAAAGATACAAACCACTCCAGCGCTGAAGATCGAGTCCAGAACCTCCTGCAGCAGCTCGGCAACGTGCTTCTCGTCAAAATTGCGTCGGTCGCACTTCACATCGAGAATCTTTGGAATCTCTTCTGGATACTGCTCTGCAAACCGGATCTTGATGCTAATGTACTCGTATTGCGGTATTCGAAATCTGTACACCAGCGGACTGATGTAGTCAAAGCAGCCAGGATAGATGGCGTCCAGAGCTCCAAGCTCGTCTTCCAATTCTTGTGGGATCATGAACAAAATAAATTTAAAGATTAAATAATTTTAAAATAACTGAAATATCTCATGTCGGCAGAACATTTAAAGGAACAGGGAAACCAGGCTTTTAAAAACGGCAATTTCCGCGATGCCGCGCGTCTTTACAATGAGGCAATTCTAGAAGACCCTTCCAACTCGGTCTTGTACTCCAACAAGGCCATGGCATATCTAAAGTCTCAAGACTATACTGGAGCCTTGGCCACTTGTAACCAGGCTCTGAATCTTGACCAATGCGACTTGAAAACGAAAATCAAGCTTCTTTGGCGAAAGTCACAGGCATTGACAGAGCTGAACAGACTCTCAGAGGCCAAAACTTGCTTGGAATCCGCACTCGAACAGGACCCTTCCAATCAGACCTTGATTCGCGATCTACAGGCTCTAGCTTCCAGATTTCAGTCTCCAGATTCCCAATTGGTAGACATCCCAGTAGAATACGCAGATACCCTGCCTGATGATCTACTTCCTGAACGGAAAATGTTCAAACTCGAAGATTCTGGCCTGCCTCCATTAGAAGAACCCGATCTCTTTCCTCAGTCACCAACAGCATTATTTCTCGCCAGTTTGCCCAGAAAACCAACTAATGAAAAACAATCTTACTACAGCTATGTTCTCGCTTTGCCAAACACGACATACCAACATTTATATTCCAAGTCGGGGCTTGATTCCGATTTCCTGGGTTTCTACATAGAAGCTGCTATCGCTTATCTTGAAACCTCAGAAACTCAATTACTAGACAATATAGTGACCCATATACAGACTTTTGTGAGAACTCCAAGATTCACAATTGCCTCCATGTTTGTCTCGTCCTCAAACATAGATAAACTATTCCAGCTCCTACAATTGAAAACATCACAAGATTTAAAATCAATTTGGGTTTAAACAGAAACATCAACTGTGCTTTTTCGGAGGAAAATAGTTGTGCAGGCCCTTTCTCTTGCTCACAATTGCCTCAGGCTGCAAAAGAACAGAGAGGAAGTCCGGCAAGTAGTCATCAAAGTCAATACTGTAGACTCTTGCCAGTATTATTGGACTAGCAAACAACAGCACAAATAACACCAAGATGGTGACCAAAAGCAAAAAGTATGCCACCGTGATTCTTGTCCGGGCCCTACGTTTTCCTGGAGAAAACACAGGTCTCCGGATCTGGTTGCGGGGCTTCAACCACAGCAACAGATACGAGTGGAAGCTGTCGATATAGGGCACAAATAAGAACGGGAACAGACACAGCAAAATGAAGTGCGATGTCACCATGTCGCATGCAAAGACAGACATCTCAATCACCTTACAGATGAATTCTCTTCCTGGTTGTGTCAAGGTGTGACATCCCAGTCCTGACGTCAGCCATTTTCCAGACCACCACGATCTGTTTGATCTATCGTGCTTGAACTCTCTGCTCAAAAAGACAATAGTGAGCACTTTGAAGAACGCGCTTTGAATCATAAACGAGGCGCAAACTCCTAGAATTGAGATCGAAACGTCCCAGTTCTGACATAGAAGCATGAATTCAAAGAACACAAAATGCGAAAGACATCCGAGGAAGTGCGCAATGTTGGAAATGAAATCCGGGAACCCGCGGAAAATGTGAGTAAGAAGAGGCCCAAGAACAACAGAGATAGGGAACAGTGCCAAAAGAATCGCGGCGTTCACCACGATCGGTCCGGCAGTGATCAAAGCAAGTCTCAAGATTGAGTTCGAGGGTGATGCTCCTCTATTTTCATTCTGAGAATTAGCAAATAGATACGCAATCACAATGATCAAAGCCACAAGAAGACGAGAACCAACTTGAGTCACAAGAGCAGCCAAGAACGATGGTCTCTTGAAATCGGATTCCAAGTTATCCCCAGTCTTACCCAGCTTCTTCCGCTTGGCACCAGTAAGTTGCATTCTTGCAGTTCTGACATGAGTCACCCAAGAGTCTTTTTTATATTCAGAATTTCCTCTAGTGAGCCATCTCAAGAATGTCTTGTAATCCACAAAGAACTCAGTGAATTGGAACTGGTTAGGATTGAACAAGAAGGGAGACAGGAATAATGCAATAACTGTGCACCAGAAATACAGGAACGCAATATTCCACATCACGAGAGAACAGTATAACAACATCAGGAACATGGTGGAAGCAAAATAGAGACTCTCAAAACAGAATCTGCTGTACAACACAGAAAAGGAGACTCTGGTGGTTGAGAATCCTCTGCCAGTTGCAATATATTTAGCTCCTCCTATTGCCAGATCGTTGACCAGAGATTGGGCATAGATTCTGCAGACAAACACCTCAAATAGAGGAGACATGGAAGCAAAATGGCGAGACAATCTTGTGAAACATTTCCAAATACCACGTTCTGTGAGCTCTTGAACACACAGGGGAATGAAGGAGATCGAAAACACAATGAAAATAGAAAGAATACATCTCTGAACCCAGGAGATAATAGGAATTAGGTTCACACAGCCAGCTGGCTGTCTGAGGTCAGTGATTGGTCTGTCTTTGTCATACTCGCAAATAATCGAGTCGTTGGTCAGTGCTGCCAAATTGATACAGAACAGCATGAACATCTTCAAAGACAAAAGAATGAACACATTGTTCAAATGGAAACCAGGATGAGCATAATAGAACGACAAGAATCTATCAAGTGGTAATTGAGTACCCAAATAGAAGTACTCCCGAGAAAGCATCTGTTCACCCATTCCTGCTCCTATTTTGGTAGTGAAGTTCAAAATGGATCCGAATCCAAGATCTCTACCTTTTCCACATTGGAAGTACTCACAGTGTTTGATCCGTCCTCCTCTAAGCAAAGCATTCATTCCCGCATAAATATCCTCATTCAAATGTAATCCCTTTTGTGATTTGGACACTCCTCCTCGAGTCGTCATGAAAACAGAGTTCAAGAAATCAGGATGTCCATAATGGAGCTTACCTCCAACATAGGCCAGTGTACGTGCGAAAAGTGTACCGAATGTTTGCTCTTTTCCTGCTGCAACATCTCCCAAAACACCAATATTCTCAGAGAAGATGTATTCTCTCGTTCCGATAATGGCCACTGGGTTCTTAGGGTGCAACATATAACTGTTGATGGAGTCTGCCGGTTCAAGATATGGATCTGCTGGAGGCACCATTTCTTCAAATTCAGAAAGAATACTTCTGATTTTGATACACTCCTCCAGATAGTTATCCTGGTTAGCGTCAATAAGCTGGATGTACTCTCCTCTGCAGAAGATCAAACAATGGTTTTGGTTATCCGACTTTCCATCACCCAGGATTGGATTTCCAGAAAGCTTGATTCTATATTTCGGCTTTCTAGACCCATTTTCCATGATATCGCAACTTCCGTCAATAAGAGCCGAATAATAATTGATTTCATTTGTTTCTGGATCAAGATCAGAATCAATATAGGCAATTTGCAATTCTGGATAGGTTCTCAATAAGAACTCCTTGCATTCGTCTTGTTCAGCATTGAAGTCTTTCAATTTTTGCAGTGACACCACAATTCTGAATTTCCTCTGTGCAACAACACTAGCCTCTTCCATCTTTTGTTCCTCAGTCGATTCATCCAAATTTTCTGCCGCATACAAAAGCTTGAGAGCGCGAGAATAGTTCATGAATCCTGAAACAGTACGATAAAGTGTCTGAGATCTCAATGAAGCCCAGACTCTGGTTCTCAAAATGTATTCTGGAGTGGCAGCTTTGAATCCAACAGAATAGAAGGCCAAGTCATTGATTGCCTCTGCAGAGACGTTACCAGTACTGACCTCAGATTCCTTTGCCAGAAGTTTGGTATCTTTCACGAAATTGTGCCACTCGAGAGGATAAAGTTGTTTCAAGTACTCCAGAAGGGTCACATTAGAGTACTCATCTTCCTTTTTGATGATTTCTTGCAATGAAAGAGTGATCTTCTCCGAGTGATGAGGAATCAAGACCGAAAATGTTGGCATATGCTCAATTGGTAATGGCTTGGGGATCGGAGTCGATAAAGAATGCGCAAAGAACGTCAATCTTCTGCTTGCTTCTGAATTTGGATCGAGAACCTCTTCCTTTTTATGAGGACTTTCACCATCTTCTTGTTCCATGAAGAACCTAGGCTCAGTCAACAAAACATTCCCATCTGTGGTACAGGCTTGCTGATAAATCAGATTCTGTAAATGGTCAATCGACAATAAGTGCTCTCTGTACATGGAGACCACAATCGAATTCCAGATCTGACAAACCATAGCTTTTCTCCTAGGAACATTGGAGGCCGAGATACTTTGCTGGGACAAGATCTTGGAAGCAATTCTTTTTGGAAGACGAATAAACATGTTTCTCCATGGAGTCCAGATAGAAACACCACAATAGAACGAGCGACAAACAGAGAATGCAACGTTCCACACAATGTACCACAAATAGGTATCCAAGAAGAATAAGAGCAGGTCAGTGATGATCATCAACACCAGGATAATGGTTGCCTGTTTCTCACACAAAAATGAGCCAAAGTACGCTTCACCCACACACCGATTCAATCTCATCACACTCAATTCACGAACCGGATCTCTCAAACTAAGAGTGAGGAAGAAGTACGACTCAACAAACTTGGAGATAAAGACACCGGCCCATAGACCATAGGATGCTAGCAAGTTCTTCCCCTTCAGCTCATGGAAAGAATCGGTGAAGAATTTGGCAGGAAGGAATCTGCGTTTCTTTTCAGATCTCGGATTCCCTGCCAAGGATGACAAGGGAACCACAGACTGGTAGATGACGACAAAGATAGAGAAAATGAATTGACAAATTGATACCATCAAGCTGATAGGGTCGTCGGTTGATAGACCACTGATGAAGAAGACGTAGAACGAAGGCGCAACGTTGATTGCCATGAAAGTGATTGTGAGCATCATTCTCCAAACAACGGATTGAGCACCGACCCAGTTTCTAGGAACGAATAGAGCTTCACCAAATAGAGAAATCAGATTGATTAAAGAGACAACAGCCCCTGCAAGAGAGAGCGCCGAAAGAGTCGCTGACGCACTTGGCTGATTATCTCTCATGACGCTGTAATCTTCGGTGTAGAAGGTATAGGAGTTGAAGCAAGTATAGTACCAAAAGACGCCGATGTGGATGTTCCAGATTCTGTTGAAGTTGACAAGGATATGGAGCCAGGTTCTATGTTCTTGGTAGGTCTTCTGGAAAGCCGATTTCCAAACCACTCTGTTCAAGTATAAGAATCTCTCACAAGGAAGGTAATCCATCAACCGCTCCTTGGTATCGAGCTTAATTCTCTCTAGACCTTTGCGGTACCAAAATAGTTGATTGATATCATCATAGCCAATAATTTTAGCATGGTCTTTGTCGCGCTGAACCCATTTGTCTCCAATATTCTCATAAAGCTGATCTCTGTAGTAGTTGTAAAGTGGCGTAATTGCATGATCAAGAAAGCTGGTAGTGATGGGCTGTATTTCTTTGGTGAACTCGAGGGAGTAGAAGATATCTGCGCAACATTTGAAAAGGAAGCAGAGACACTCGGGCATAAATCTCAGATTATTAGCCTCACCCCAACAGAGCAAGTACAATGCCAATTGGATAATACAATCTTCTGGAAGGAACGAGTTCATTGTCTGAGACCATCTCTGCTGGGACTCTTCCAAGGAGTAGTTAATTTTTTTAGACTTTTGATTCGAAAACCCTATGGTATCGTCAATATCCATTTGGGAGGCAAAGTACCACTTCCGGTAGTTAGCATTCAACCCGCCAATGTAATCTGCATGCAGAGTTCTGAGAGCAGTGGCAGGCCCCATTCTGGAAGCTCTGGAGTCCAACATTCTCATCAAATAGTCATACATGTTCTTGGTATTGTCATGTTGGAAGCCAAAGATTCGGGAAAGATGGATGAAGATCGACTCAATGCGCTGCTTGGAAATTGGAACGTCACTGTCGGGGGTCCATGCAGGATATGGGTCGTAGTAGGTCTCATATAGATCTGCCACACCTCTTTCAGCAAGGGTTTCACCTGGGTTTTCTGCCTCTGCAAAGCTTTTGACTCCAAAAACGTCTCCCAGACGGTCAATGTTGTTCCATCTGCTTGTGTTGATGTATGGTGTTCTGAAAGCACTGAACTGCTGCGTTGTCTTTTCACTCAAGGGGGAGTTTAGAATTGGCGAATCTGAGCTTGTTGATGGTAGCCGTTTATTTGGCGCTATAGGGAATTGGGTTAGTATTTTGACAAAAAGCGGGAATCAGGAAGGAACATACACATTCCAGAGCTGCTATCATTATCTGAGTTGTCGACCGGAAGATTGGTTGCTCTGAACGCCCTGGCTGGGCCGTAGTGGTAGTTGAGCTCGTCATCATCTTCAACGGAGGATCCATCCGAAACCAGATTCAATTGTCTATTGTAGGACATTGCTTCAATCTAGAGTAGGCAGTACTGTAGATATCTGTGTGTCCTTAAAAAGATACAATGAATCTCGTCAAGTAGCGTTGGACAAATATGGTGGAAACAAAAGAAGGAGCGAATTCAAAATAGAAGTGTGCAAAAAAAACAAAATGGGATCCGGTGCGAGGGGTGCCCAAATAGAACTTTTTCAATAAAAAACATGAACACGTCCTTTGAAAAACACCATGCCTTTTGACGTTTCACTTTATTCGATCCAGGCCGCCATCATACTGGATAGCGAGGGCAAGCGGCTGTTTGCCAAGTACTATCACCCTCCGCACGAGGAGGTCCAGGACGAGCTGGTTCTCAGTGAGAAGAAGCAGGCCAGTTTGGAGGCTGCACTGTTCAAGAAGACATATAAGCTCAATTCCGACATCATACTGTTTGAGAACAAGGTGGTGGTGTATCGCGAGTTTGCCGACGTGATAATTTATCTGCTGGGCGATCTCAATGAGAATGAGGGGCTGTTGTATAATGTTTTGCAAGGTCTAGTGGGCGCCCTAGAGATCATTCTCAGAAATAATATGGACAAGAAGTCTATCCAGGAGAACTACGACATGGTTGTTTTGGCTGTGGACGAGACCGTGGACGACGGGATCATTCTCGAGACCGACCCGAGCGTCATTGCGTCCAGAGTGTCCAAGCCTCCAACAGAGGACGTTGCCAACATCAAAATCGACCTTTCTGAGAAGGGTCTGCTGAGTGCCTTCAATTTTGCGAGAAAGAACTTTTCCGAGCGTTTGCAACAGGGATTCTGAATGTATAATGACATGATAAACTATCTACTTTCTGCCTTTCCTGGCTGCTGGCTTCTTGGCAGGCTGTTTTGCGCCCTGCTTGTCGCCGCCTGCCAGCTTCATTTTCGACGCCGTAATGTTCAGCAGCGAGTCCTGCTGGTTCACCAGCTCGCCCAGCCCTCCGCCGCCGGTCTGTGTCTGCAGCACGCGCACAGCCTCGCCCAGCGCCTTGCCCTTTTTGAGCGGTCCTGCCTGGATCTTGACTTTATTGGTGTATCTGGCTAGCGAGTTGTACGGGGCGAAGACCAGGATGCAGCTGCTCAGCTTGTCCGATTCCTTGGGTGCCGCAATCAGCCCGCTAATCAGCTCCTGGTACGAGCCCGAATCTGTGTCCTGGGACTCTTCGAGCTCGGAAATGAGCTTTCTGAGCGTGCGAGCGTCCTGCTGCTTTTTGCGCGCCTGCTTGTCGGGCGTCCGTTCTGGCTCTTCCACGGCCGCTGGCTCTGTCTTTTGGTGCTTCAGAGTCCCCAGAGCTTCCATTTTGATGCGCCGTTCCTCCTCGTCCTGGTCCCTGTACTTGCTCTTGATCTTCTTGAGCTTGCTCTTTTTCCCCCGCGCAGCCACTGCAGGCTTCTCGACGGGCTTCTCGACAGGCTCGGCCTCCTCCTTCTCCTCCACCTCCTCCTGCTCCTCCTTCTGCTCCTCCTCCTGTCCCTCACCCATCCGCTCCAGCATCTGCCGCAGCTCCTCCACCTTCTGCGCCACGCTCGCGTCCTCGGTCGCCAGCTCCAGCCCCACGTCGCTGAGCCGGGCCTGCGCCGCCTCCCGGTACGCCCGCGTGGTGTCCTCGTCGCCGATCCACAGCACTCCAAAGCCCATCACCAGCTGGCACGGCGGCAGATACGTCTTCTCCGCGTTGATCTTGAGCATCCCGGCAGGCAGAACCGTGCCGTCAAAGTCCTTCTTCGACACATCGCCCCCCTTGACCATCCACGGACTCAGAACATTCTTATTTTCCCAAGCCTTGGTCACAGAGAGCGAAAAAATACCAGCCTGAAGCAACGTCGAAGGAGGCATGTCCTTGTTCTTGAACGGGTTCTTCACCACCACCTTGAGCCCGTCCAGGTCGTTAGACACAAGAACATCGTTCTTCTTATCGAAATAGCGATAATAAATCAAATCTGTCTGGGTGTCGTCTCTCCCGGCTATGCATAAATGATTATCGCTGGAAATAAACCACCAGAATTTCTCAAACCAGAATTTGGGACGAATCTGTTTCAACGCAGCAGGCTCATTGCTCTTCTTCTGCAGTTTCTTCATATCCTGCAAAATCGTGCGTTCTGTGTTTTTAATGGCCACCGAGGCACTGCTCTGTGTCTTGGCCTGTTTTTCCTGTGCCGAGCGCATCGCATCGAAATAGCGCGTAGCGTTTGCGTACGCAGACAGTCCCAGATCGATGTTCACCGAGACAGGAGAAACAGAGTTGTCAGAGCTGTCAGAGCTGTCAGAGCTGTCAGAGTCCTCGTCAGATTCCTCTTCCGACTCGTTCTCCTGCAGCACCACTGTGATCTGGTTCTCAGCCAAATTCAATGGAAGCTTGATCATTGTCGCAATGGGATTGCGCCGTTTCTGCTCCATCTCTACAAGCTTCTCGATGTTCTTCCAGTCCATTTGCTGATCAATCAAAGCTTGAACATTGCGCTTACATTCTTCAATAACGTCACTGTGCAGTGTAATTAGCTCACCTTTTCTGTAGTTCAACAGTTGCTGCTCCTCAAGCTTTTGGATCTTGTTCATGTGCTCGTTCTTGACAGTCTGCAATCGTTTGGCAGCATTGGCTTGCTGTTGCTGTACTTTAAGAACAGTCTTTGACGATTCAAGAGTACTGAAAAATTTGTCCAGCGTCTTGTTGTAGCCCTGGACCTCTTCAACACGCACACCCTCCTTCAGCTTGTGTTCTGGGTTAAACGGATGAAACTCGTCGTACACGAAATCCAGATTCTCAAAGCTGATCTCCTGGTCTGGCTTGAAAAATTGATTCTGTTTCCCAATGATGTACCCCGAAGTTTGTCCAATAGGGGCCTCGTCCAGCTCCCCAAGCGCATTTTCACACTCATTAAGAGCAGAAACCACCTGGTCTGCCAAGTTCGAGTCCTCCAAAAGCCTCAAACAGCTGGACGATCCTGCCACTCCGTGTCTGGAAAGATATATCTGAATCAAGTCCGAAGACAAATATGCCGCACGTAGAAACGCCAACTTGGCAATAGAAGGGACTTTGGAAGTCTTGTCTTTCTCTCCGGCAGCCCAGCCCAGAACTTCTTCCTTGGTGAACTCGTGGCGCAAAAGAGTCTGCTCTTCCTCGAAAAGAGAACGGTCGAACATTCCGTACACCACACCAACAGCATACCGATCGTTGTTCTCGTGCTCCTCCACTAAACGGAAGAGAGACAGAATCTTGCGATCAGAGTCCAGAAGAATGATATTTCCAGCACTAAAGAACTCGAGAACCAAATAGTACAAACCATCGCCAAACTCCAACACCACCACTCTGTCGGTGCCCAATTGCTTGATATTGGTGAGTCGTTTCGACTTGATGTGTTTTCTGAGCTTGGCGACAAAACTCGACGGCTCTGGCGCTGTCGGACGCTGGAATTCTGTCAAATACACTTTGAACCCGCTCTCGATGACTAAATTGGCCTTCGAGTCAGGAACGCTGAACTTGAGCAGGAACGAGCGCGCATTCGTCACCAAATTGTACACGTTCTGCAAACGCTGTCCCTTGATCACGTGCGCGATCTCGCGCACCAGGATCCGCAAGTCTAGGGCACTCACTCTCTGCTTCATGTCGGGGTGGAAAATATTTGGAAAATCTGACGTAAGCGTGATTAAATAAATTCGCATCTGTGACATATCTTAATTAGCATTTTAAATATGGACAGCAAGATACAGAAGCTTGCGAGCGTGCTGAAGAAGGACTCTTCGAACGTGACATTTTTTGTGGGTGCCGGCATTTCCACGAGCTGCGGTATTCCGGACTTCCGATCTCCCAAGACGGGTCTCTACTCGAATCTCAAACGTCTCAAGCTGCCTTATCCAGAGGCCGTGTTTGACATTGAATATTTCAGGAAAAACCCCAAGGCCTTCTACACGCTGGCCGAGGAGCTGTATCCGGGCAAGTTTGTTCCCAGCAAGTTCCATTATTTCATCCGATTGTGTCAGGATAAGAAAAAGCTCAAGCGTTGCTACACGCAAAATATTGATACATTAGAACGAATTGCTGGGGTCAAGGACGAGTTTGTTGTGGAGGCACACGGATCGTTTGTGAAGAACCACTGTATTGATTGCCGCGCGGAGATGTCGACCAAGGAGCTGAAAGAGCAGATGAAGACCAAAATCCCAACGTGCTCCAAATGCAAGGGCTATGTGAAGCCAGACATTGTATTTTTTGGTGAGGCGCTGCCAGCCAAGTTTTTCGATCTGTGGGACGAGGACTCGAGCTCCAAGATGGATTTGGCCATTGTGGCGGGCACCTCGCTTGCCGTGTACCCGTTTGCTGGTCTTCCTGCAGAGACAAGCTCGAAATGCACCCGGGTGCTGATCAACAGAGAGTCGTGCGGCGACTTTGAGCGCAATCCACGCAAGTCCGACATCCTGCTGCTGGACAGCTGCGACGCGGTTGTGGAGCGGCTCGTGGAGCAGCTGGGCTGGGAGAAGGAGCTGGCTGCGCTGATCGAGCAGGGCGAGAAGGCTCTGCTGGACAACAAGCTCTACATTCATCCATCCGAGGCCGAGGTCGAGAAGAAGGCCGAGGAGGTCTCGGAGGCCATTGCGAAGGTGGAGGCCGAGCAGGAGGAGATCGACCAGCTCGCAGACACACTGGAAAAAATCAAGGTGGACAACTAGTATACATATACACAGCCTCAGTGATCGATCAGCTTCTTCACGCAGATCTCGTACGCCATGCGCCGCCGCAGGTTCTTCATGTCGCCCTGGGTGAACGTCAGCGACCGTTCCCGCGCAATGTAGTCGACAAAAGTGCACACAAACACTCCGCAGTCGAACCCGTTTTCCTGTTTCGGGGTCTTCATCGAGTCGAAATGCTCGTATTCGGAGTAGTCGATGCCGTTCATCGAGTCTCCATACAGTTTTTGCGTCTCGTTGACCATGTAGTCCTCCAAATTGTACAACACATCGTCGCCGCTTCCATACAGCGAATCATAATACTGGAATGCTTTTTCCTTGTTGTTGACCACTCCAAGGGCCCAATGCGACTGGTTCAGGTTTATTGGCACAAAAATGTAGTCCAATTTGGTCACGTCCACTTTGGCGCGCTTGGTCCATCTTTTGACAGAACTGTAGCCTCGAGTAGACAGGTTGGAGTAGAAATGCGTTGAGAAAGCGTGGATTTGCGCAAACGATCCTGCGTGCTGCTTGGCCCGCTCGCAAATCAGACTCATGTAGAAGTCTATCACGTTGTCGTTGAGCCACTTGCGGTCGCACAACGTCTTGAGGTCGCGAGTATAAATATCGATGTTGAACGCACTGGAGACCAGCAGCTGCGGATTGCTTGATCTCCAAAACTTTTCCACCAACGCCAGCTGATCACCAGTAATAGCACGCACTTTGCTGACTTCTCTGGCCTTGCTCAGTTTAATCAGCTCCTGCATCTTCGACCGCTCCTTCATGATCTTCTGGTACTCCTTGAACAGCTCTGTAGACTCTAGGTTATTCACGTAGTCGATCTTATCCTTCTTGAGCCATTCCAGGCCCTGGAACCGGGCCGAGCTGCGCTGCGACTCTGTATTTGGGAGCATTCTTTTCATCGAGCCTGTGATGTCCGAGGTCCTGGTTTTCAGCTCTGAAGGGTCAAAAGACTTGCGTTCCTGAGCAGTTCCAAGATTGGACCTCAAAAAAAGAGCCTCAATATCTGGATCTGTGCGGACTGTCTCTGGCTTAAAGAAAAAAGTACCATAATCTTTCTGCCCGAGACTGTTCAATTTGCTAGCCAAATTGCTGATTTTCGTAGCTCTCCTCTTCACCATACTGTTGTCGACCTCCTTCAGTGCACTACCTTGTAATGGAGTCGAAATGCTGGCCGGCACCAGTTTATTGAATAGCCCAGCTATTCCGTCGAGTTCACTCTTTTTAGGAGTGCTCCCAACAGGCTGTGTCTCGACCGGTCGTGGGTTGGGAATCCGATCCACCAGTTTCATCAAGTGCGAGCCTCCTATCGTCAATAAAAATACAGTCCAAAGCCAAACTTTCTTCCCCAGCTGGAAAAGCAGTATCACTAAACATTTCAGAAAGTCTATCACATCCGCATCTGGCTCTGTCCCTTTGAACACGGCAGGTTTGGAAATGCTCTGAGGATTGATACTGGGCATCTGATGCTCGGGAAAGGACGATACACGAGAAGAAGGGAAGTTCCCAGGAAGCATGGCTTCGCGCGGCACAAAAGGCAGATTGCCAACATTGGAAGTTGTAGAAGGCTGGCGTGTCTCAAACAGAAGGTTGGAATTCTTGAAGTTAGGCAAGTTGGTGTAGGTGAACGAGGGCGCAGACGAGGGGAGTCTGGAAAACATGGAGAAGTCTCTGCCTGGCCTGAAAAAGTCTTTAGTGAAGTCGTCACTGAATGCCCGGACGCCACGCACCTTGGTGTTGATATCGTTCAGATCCGGCATGGCAAGTTGTTTATATTTTCCAACGGCTAATAAACAGTCTCTTATAGTTGTGACACTTGACCCATCACTTTTGATGTATCACTAAATCAATAATAATACGCAAAATTTCCCGAGACTCGTGGTGTATGGAGGTGGTTTTTTTACACCTTGTTTAATTAATTTATCAATGACTGTGGAAACCGACCATTATAGTGTTGTTCGGCGGATTGCAGGCGTGACGTCGTTGAGCGCGGCAGAGGACCAATTGGCTGACCAGTACTCCGTGCTGCAAATATCGCGTAAAAACGATGCAGAGCTCATAGACATGTTTTCTCGGGGTCCAGCGGACGAGTCCCAAATAATGACCTTTCTGCAGGCTTTACAGGCCGCAGAAGACCCGGTCCCACTCTTCCGGATCTGGATCACCCATGTCAACAGATTTCCTTGCGCGACAAACGTTGTTGGCTGGAATTGTCTCGAGTCTGCCGTCGAGACTCTTTCTGGCTCGGTGGCCAATAAGTGCAGCACCCAACAGGAATTCAACGAGTGGTTTTTGCAGCTTGCTGGTACAGAGCCCCAGACCACGTTTGGAATGATGATAAAGTACATTTTGGCTTTTAAAATTCTAGGAAACACCCCGGAACTCAACACCGCAGTGGAGGTTTATGTTTCGAAACTGATGACAAAACTATACTTTCCTGAAGCTACAACGTCCAATCCCGAGATCAGCGTAGTCTTTGATGCTCTCATTGTGCTTATGACCAAGCACGGAGCAGCTATCAGAACGAATCCGCTCATTGAACAGGGATTGCGCAAGTCGTACCAAAATATTCCTATAATAAAGCTCTGGTGCATTTCCTCTATCCAGAACAATGACACCGCTACATTGGTGCCTGCATTTAAGGTGTATTTGAACTATGATCACGAGAGAAAGATGCAGAATCTAGGAGAATACGTGGATATCATGGAGACAATTGAAATGTCCAGCATGGTTTTGGAATATCTGGCGTCGAAAAAATTGCAACGGACCTTGTACGATCAGGTCATTTTATGGTATTCGTCGCTGTTGGATGTGGTGAACAATGATTTGGCAAAGGTCTTGGGCGAGGGACCTTTTGCGGTGCTTCTGACGCGCAAATTGGCGTCAATCTGGCACCAAATAGGCAGAATCTCCCAGAGATTATGCTACCTTAATACTACAACCATCGAGCTTCTGGAAGCTCGGATCAACAACACGCATCAACATTTGGAACGCGCAGTGGAACTGACTCAGACCGTTCCCATTCAGAACAGCCAGTCCACTGCCGAACTGTACTTCCACTATGCATTTAGTCTTGTCAAGCTCGGAAAGGTCAAGGAGGCCGTCAAGAGTCTCAAGCTTGCTATCAAATTGGATCCCGACAACGTCAAATATCTCAATATGATCACATTGGTTTATTCTGCGACCGAGGAGAATCTGACCAAGCCATTGAAGATCAGCTCTGAGGTGATTCTAAACATCCAGTCCAAACTCTCGACGATCGACCCTGTCCACGATTTGAGTCTCCAGGAGAAGCGCGACATTGTGCAAATGTTCATGACACACGTGTTGTTGGTGGACGCTGCACAGGACACTTTCGAGGCTGTCGAGTGCATGCCTGTGTTTTTCGAGGTGGTTCACCAATTGTTTGGATTCGAGGCCAGCAGCAGCGAACCGGGAAGTGCCGAGAACGGGGATGTCAAGAAGAGCGCAGAGAACGGCAAAAAGACCATCTTGAAGAAGATCAAGAGCGGCAAGAGCAAGAAGGCTGTGCAAATGCAGGTGGCGAAGGACCTGGACGCCGAGGAGGGCCTATTGGTCCAGGAGATCTGGCTGTGGACGTCGAAGCTGTTTGAGAAACAGGGCATGTCTGAGGACGCCGAGGGGTGCATTGCGGAGGCCAAGGGCTGCTATTTGGAGAATTATCTGACGCATGCACGAAGCGGCCAATTGTTCATCAACGTCAACAATAGAATGGCGTTGCAGGAACTGGAGGCTTCACTGGACCTGAAAGAGGACGGCAACCTGGAGGGGATTCTGGGCTTTGCCAATTTGGTGCTGTTTTCAGGGTCCAGCTTAGTATTCATCAGCGACATGGACAAGATGGCTGCCATCTCGCGGTGCAAGAACTATCTGGAGAATCTGGCCTCCAACTACAAGTATTTCCAGACCAGCGAGATCTACTACGATCTGGCCCAGGTTTACGAGAGCATCGGGGACCGCGGCAGGCTGGAACAGAGTCTGCTCAAGTGCGTCGATCTAGAACAATTCCGCCCGATTCGTGCTTTCGATGAGATCTTGTGACTTCTAAAAAAAGCAATATCGGGGCAGTGCACTTTTTTTCCCAAACGCACCTAAAACGACAAGAATGTTTGCAGCTGTATAAAGGGGTAGAAATATACCGTTTAGAATAAATTTGTATTTTGCAATGTCTTCTCTGCGGTTTGGGTCTCTCAAGCCTGAGTCCATCACGTTTGGTGATCTGGAGGAGGAGCACGACTACCGCGTGCACGATTTCTGGACCATTGTGAGCTACGCGGTGATGCTGGTTGAGATCGGCTTGAGCATCGGGTTCCTGGCCTCTGATATCTACACGCTCATCCAGATCTACGCCCTCAACGACTGGGACAGCTACCACGCCATCAGCTATGTGCCGATTCTCGTGTATCGGATCATCTTCACCACGTGTATTGGTCTGTCTATGCTGTATCTGATAGCCAGCTGGTGGTACGGGGTCCATGTTTCCAGCACCAACAGCGTTGTGAGGTCGTATCTGAACGAGAATGCGCGCCAGATCAACTCTCTCAAGTCGTACGAGCGGTTTTGCATCTTTGAGCGCTGCTCTACCAAATCCTTTTTCGACTGGACCGCACTCACCATCTACCATTCCTACTATTTTTCCATTTACGCCTTTCTGCTCGCAGATACCCCAAGACAGATCCTGAACGGAGCCACGATCGCGTTCTCGATCTCCAACTCGTTCACGTCGAGCGATGTGATCGAGATCGTCATTGACATCGCAAAGACCAACGAGAGAGAGGCCGTGCTGCTCTCGTTCATGACGTTCTCGTTCGTCGTCTGGGTCATTTTCAGCGTCAAGTACGTGCTTGTGGTGATCAGCTCGATGTTTGTTGTGCGCAAGATCCATACCAAACACAAGATGAATTTAAGATCCTATTGCAAACATCTGGTGGCAGACAGCGTCATTCACCTGTACCAGGAGCAGGAAAAGAAACACCAGGTCACCAGACAGAAGCTGGCGACCGAATATGGCGATCGCGAGTTCTTCGAGAAGGGGAACTTCAGCATATCGGTGTGTCCTCCACAGCCTAGTGTGAGCGTCAGAGAAAAGCCCTGGCCGGTCTACTCTGTGGATCCTTTCGACAGCCAGATATCTTTGCGCAAAGAGTCTGACAACCCGTTCGAGCCCCCATCGCGCTCGATGGACTCGCTTCCGAGCTTCCCTGAAGACCCGTTCAACGATGTGATCACCACCTCGCACTCGCGCCCCAACCGAGAGATGGCCGCCAAACTCGATATCCCATACCCCCAAGAGCTAGTTCTCAATAATTCCGACTCGGACTCTGTGTCCACAGACATGTTCACAGAGAAGTCCCACGCCAACACGTCGCGCAAGCCCAGTGACTCCACTCTCGACCGCAATATCTACTACTCTGCCTCTCTCGACCAGACTCTCAAGAGATATATATAGTATCCATTTAGATAATAGTTACTACCATCCTCTGGCCGACAGCTTCTCGTTCTCCTTAAGACCACTCACCTGGACACCGAACATGAGCTTTCCAAGCCCAAAACTCGACTCCAGGACGGATTTCGGCTCGTCGTACGAATTCACAGCGTCCACAATAGCTTTGGCCAATTTTGCCGGATTCTCGCTCTTGAAGATTCCAGAGCCCACAAAGACGCCATCGCATCCCAGCTTCATACACAGCGCAGCGTCCGCAGGCGTGGCAACACCGCCAGCAGCAAAATTCACAACAGGAAGTTTACCATTGCTGGCGATCAGATTTTGCACAATTTCCGGTCTCACGCGCATTTCGGCAGCAATTTCGTCAACAGGTCTGGCAGATTTCAGCACACTCTTAATGTCACTGGTGATCTTACGCATGTGGAACACGGCCTCACTAACATCGCCAGTTCCAGCCTCGCCCTTGGTCCTAATCATTGCCGCTCCTTCCTCTATCCGTCTCAAAGCTTCTCCCAGATCCTTGGCACCACAAACAAAAGGAACGTCAAAATCATGCTTGGAGACATGATACTGGCGATCAGCAACTGTCAGAACCTCCGACTCGTCGATGAAATCAACTCCTAGAGCGTCCAGAAGCTCTGCCTCCACGATGTGTCCAATTCTGACTTTGGCCATAACTGGAATTGAAACAGCTTCCATAATTGCCTTGATCATCTGAGGATCAGACATCCGTGCAACCCCGCCTTCCTTCCTGATATCTGAAGGAACTCGTTCAAGTGCCATAACTGCAACGGCTCCTGCACGTTCAGCAATTAAAGCTTCTTCAACGTTGGTGACGTCCATAATAACGCCATTTTTGAGCATTTGAGCCAGTCCGGCTTTGTGTTGGAAAGTAGCACGTGTCATGTTGTTCTAAACGGCTACCAAGGGGGGGTATTTATATTGCAAAGTATTGCAACCAGATATTTGTTAGTCCAGGTGAAATCAGTCATTTCCGATATCAGAAAAAAAGATTTCCGATTCTCGAGGGGTGGTTGCAACTATATAAGCGTATTTGCGATCCCGTCTGTTTAATGACTCAATCAAATAGGGAATCGAGTATAGTCGTTGGAGTGCTTTCATTGCAAGGATCTTTTAGAGAACATCTGGAGCATTTCAACAAATTGTTTGATGATTTGAATTCTGACCCTTGCTACTCGAAATGGCACTTTCAGACAAGAAAAGTGCGCACAGCTAAGGATTTGAATCGACTGAATGCAATTGTGCTTGTTGGAGGCGAGTCTACTACGATGTCATTATTATTACAACGTACTGGCCTCTTTGACACTCTTTCTCAACTCATTCAATCGGGCAAGATTGCTGTATGGGGAACATGTGCTGGACTCATTTTAATTGCCAATTGTGTCACCAACACCAAGGTGGATCTAGGTGATTACAAATATCAGATTTTAGGGGGACTTGATGTTTCAATTGAACGGAATTCTTTTGGTAGACAGGTGGACTCATTCGATGCGAAATTGACCTTTCCAGACACAGAGATCAACGAATTCCAGTGCATCTTCATTAGAGCACCGGTTGTGAGCAAGATCCTAAATTCTACGAGTCTTAAGGCTACCGAATCCTGTGTGGTTGCAAACATACACCAAAGCAACAATTCGCCGGTGGAAGTTCTAGCAACAGTGGAAAGACAGGGTACATCGTTGATTGTGGGCGTTAGACAGGGTCACATTCTTGGGACATCGTTCCATCCCGAACTGTGCGAGGATCTCCGGTTCCACAAGTGGTTTGTTGACAAGTTCGTTCTTGCGGACGATCGACGCTAATCGGCTAAATATTTTGCGACTACTTTAAACAATTCGTCGAAAAAATTAAATAGAACAATTACTCATGACAGACGTGATTACTGATCCCCAAGAGCAGTTTGACCTGATTACAAAGAACTTGCAGGAAGTCCTGAATCCGAAAATCATCAAGGAGATCCTGGAAGTCGAAAAACGTCCTCTGAAGGTCTACTGGGGTACTGCACCTACCGGTAAGCCTCACTGCGGATATTTTGTTCCAATGACCAAGCTGGCGCATTTTCTCAAGGCCGGATGTGAGGTGACCGTGCTGCTGGCCGATTTGCACGCATTCCTGGACAACATGAAGGCTCCACTGGAAGTTGTGAGCTACAGAGCCAAATACTACGAGTGCGTGGTGAAGAGTATTCTCAAATCTATCAACGTTCCAATCGAGAAGCTGCGGTTTGTGGTGGGCTCCGAGTACCAACTGAAGCCCGAATTCACAATGGACTTGTTCAGAATGGCCAACGTGGTGTCGCAGAACGACGCCAAAAGAGCTGGCGCCGATGTGGTGAAGCAGGTGGCCAACCCTCTGCTTTCTGGTCTGATCTACCCATTGATGCAGGCTTTGGACGAGGAGCATTTGGGATGTGACGCGCAGTTTGGAGGAGTGGACCAGAGAAAGATCTTTGTGCTGGCCGAGGAGAACCTGCCGGGTCTCGGATACAAGAAAAGAGCGCACCTGATGAACCCTATGGTCCCTGGTCTTGCGCAAGGTGGAAAGATGTCTGCCTCGGACCCGAACTCCAAGATCGACGTTTTGGAGGAGCCTAAGATAGTCAAGAAGAAGATCGGTTCTGCGTTCTGTGCGCCTGGAAACGTCGAAGAGAATGGGTTGCTGTCGTTTGTGGAGTACGTTGTTGCTCCAATCTACGAGCTCAAGCACGGCAAGGACAAGTTTGAGTTCTTCATCGAGAGACCAGAGAAGTACGGAGGCAACATCACATACTCGTCGTTTGCAGAGCTGAAGGAGGCTTTCAGAACAGAACAACTGAGTCCTGTGGACCTCAAGGCCGGTGTCTCTGACGCTATCAACCAGCTGCTGGCTCCAATCATCAAGGACTTCAACGAGTCGCCCGAATTCCAGGAAGCACAAGCCAAGGGCTACCCTGCGCCAGTCGAGGAGAAGAAGAAGGTCAAGAAGGTGAAGGACAGAGGGTCCAGATACCCGGGTGCGAAGCCGGACGCTGGTGTTAGCGAGGCTGTGCAAAAGCTGGAGCAGGCCGAAATTAAATAGTAATTAAATGCAAGGCAGTGTAGAGGAAAAAAATCTTTATCATGAAGTCGAAGAAGATAAGCAAGTCTGCGCCGGTTGATGAGGATCCTGTTGCTCGCAGTAAGCGCTCCAACATTGCGTGCGAGCGGTGTCGCAAGAGGCACATTAAGTGCGACGGCGAGGGTCCTCCGTGCGGCCGCTGTGCTGGATCCAATGCTGCGTGCGAGTACACTGAGGGTGAGGCCAAAATAGTCATCTCAATGAAATATCTGAACAAGCTGCACGAGGAGATCTCGCGTCTCAAGATCGAGAATGCCAACTTGCGCAGTGTCTCCAAGGCCAGGCCGTCCCCGAAGGAGGCTCCCAAAAGCGGGGGCTCGAATCTCAGCCAGCTTTTGAACGCGAGCGAGATTAAGAAGGAGGAGAAGCACCCCAACGAGGTGATCCCGCCGTTTCTGGACAAGTACGGCCGCATGATACATTCCAGGACCGGCGACGGGTTCTACATTGGGAACTCGTCGATGACGCTGTTCGGTCTCGAGATCAACAGACTACTGGCCCCCCTAATTAATAAGAACGAGTCTGCCGCACGCTCGCCAGAACAGACCGTGTCCGATATGGGGACCGACACCGTGATGGAGCGCGAGGGAAACGCGTACCGGATCCTGCTGGGCCAGACGCCTTCGCGGCCGGGCGTGAACGTGAATTTCGCGCTGCCCAGCTACAGCTATGCCATGTTGTTGGTGGACACGTTTATTTCGTACAACGACGGGTGTTTTTATTTTTTCAACGAGGGACTGGTCAAGGAGAATCTGCGCCGCATCTACAACGACGGGATCGGGTTCAAGCCCGATTTTGGCAGCGACCTAGATCTCAGCAGCGAGAAGGAACAGATCTTGAAGACGATTTGGTTCTGTAAAGTGCTCCTTATTTTTGCAGTTGGCGAAATGTATTTGGGTACTGCAAACGACTTGAACGGCTACAAGATTTCCAACAAGGATAAGACGAAGAAGCAAAAGACAAACAACAGAGCAAGACTCCCTGGGTCTGGGTTCTTCAACCAGGCCAGTGATCTCTTTACAGGACTGTTTTCCAGCGGAGCCATCGACAACTGTGCCAAAGAGGGAGGAGTCGAGGTCCTGCTTTTGTACGCCTTCTACTTGCAAGTTGCCGACTGCACAGTGGCGTCGTATTTCTACTTTGGAATTGCTCTCAAGGCCTCGTTGATCCTTGGCTTCCACGTTGATATTGCCAAGGAATCGCTCAACAGATACGAGCTGGAGCACAGACGCAGACTTTGGTGGACCGTGTACATTTTTGAGAGGATGCTGGCGTCCAAGGCGGGTCTGCCACTGTCTCTCACGGACGACGACATTTCCACCGACCTGCCAGACGACTTCGACATGTCGCGGCCTCCGACAGGGTGCGAAAATTACATTTTCCCAGAGGCAGAATTTATCCGCAACTGTGTGAAGATCACACAGATTAATGCCAACATTTTGCGCAAATTGTACACGCGACAGCCCGCAGGCAACATTTTGCCAATTGTGCACGAGCTGGTCATCAGTTTGGTCAGATGGAAAAGATCCTTGCCAGACTTCATAAATTGCGATTACACGCAGCCCGAAATCAGCATAACTCGTCTAGTCGTCAACATGATGACCGAGTACTTCCAGGGTATCAATCTAGCAGTGCGTCCGCTGCTGTTTCATTTTGTTCTGCAAAACCTCAAGCTTCAGGGTGTCGAAAAACACACATTTCTAGACCTCACTCGATACTCCTCCACAGTGCTGTCTCTCTTGAACTCCTCATTCCAGGCATCTATTAATACAATCCGCTCACTCTGGGCTCTCGTGCCTGAAAACATGCTGGCTCTGTTCGGATACATGGACAGAGAATACCTGTTCACATCGACAGCTACGCTGGTGCTGTTCATGTCGACATTTGGCACCCATGAAAGCACTACCGAACACATCGACCACGCGCTCCAAATGTTCACCAAAATGCGCAATCTCGGCAACCATCCTGCCACACTGAGACGCGAACAGATCATGAAACTCCTCAAGCTCCTGAACTTCAGCGGTTGCAACACAGATCTCATAGTCAGACACGACGACAACGTGAACGCGCCAGCTTCCGATCTCAACAACCACACAGTCGCCAGCTGGAGCAGCGACGTCGCCATGAAGAACAACTTGAGCTTGTTCAAAGAAACACTCTCACCTTCGCCAGCAAACACGCCACAGGCCTCAAGCTTCTTCTCGCCTTCCCTGCTACCATCGTTGACAAACCTGGAAGAAGTGCCAGATTTGGACACATTGGGATTCGAATACGACGATATCGAACTCTGGAAAGACGTGACAGACCAGGCAGTGTGGTTGGCCGGAGACAGCGAGTCAGAAATTAACGTTTTAGGCAACCTTTAAGTTTCCATATCATTTATACGCTAAATCAAAAAAATAACTAAATAAACGGTCACTCAAGCAGTATAAACATATATATCTATCTGCTAGCAAATGCAAAGAGTAGCCGGAATGAATTAGACTTAGGCACTTCCCTCCTTGTTCTTGTACTCCTCGTAAGCAGACAAAGCCTCGTCGAACTGACTGTTGAACAGGTCTCTGTCTTCCAACAGAGCCAGGATTTGTTGGTTGTCCATCTCCAACATCATACCGGTGATCTTACCAGCAGCCTCAGGGTCCTGGGCCTTACCGGTGGCAACGATAAGTGGGTATAGCTCCTCACCGAGCATTCTCTTCTGCTGCTCTGGAGGGAATTGTGGCAGGACCTGAGCCAGAGAAGGAGCAGCTTCCTCGTCACGCTTTCCTCTTCCCTGAGCACCAGGTCTTCCACCTTGGTAGTATCTCTGTTGGGGCATTCTGCCGTTCTGAGGGTACTCGTTGAAGACTGGTTGCATGTACATTGGCATGGCCTGGCCGTTAGGTCCAACTCTGAACTGGCCAGGGTTGACTGGGACACCCTGACCTGGTCTTGGCATACCTTGTTGCATCATCATCTGTTGACCAGGAGCGCCAAATGGTGCGCCTCTAGCTCCCGGTGGGAGGAAGGCAGGGTTCTGGCCGTAGAACATTGGAGCCACAAATTGACCCATACCTCCCTGAGCAGCAGCCTGTTGCATTCTCATTTGGTTTCTGGCCTGGATCTGCTGGGAAAGTTGGGATCTTCTCACCTCCTTTCTTTGAGCAAGGGCAACATAAAGTGGCTTACCAGCAACCATTCTTTGGTGCATCTCGGTAATAGCCTTAGTAGCCTCCTCAGGAGAGCTGAAGCACACGAAACCGAATCCCTTAGACTTTCCGGCCTCGTCAAACATCACCTTGGCGGAGGTGATGGTACCGTATGGCTTGAATTCCTCCTCCAACTTGGCGTCGTCAATGGTGTCGTCCAAGTTCTTGACAAACAAGTTGTAGCCCTGGTATTTGTTGAGTTGCTCCTGTCTGGCAGCCTCGTATTGGTGTTTCAGAGCCTCAAGTCTCTCGCTCTTCTTCTGTGCTCTACCAACATACAGCTTTTGGCCGTCGATCTCCTTGTCGTTCAACTCTTCAACAGCCTTGGCAGCATCCTCGTGGTTCTCGAAGTTGACGAAACCGAAACCTCTAGAGTTTCCTGCCTCGTCCTTGTTGAGGAAGACAGAGCTGGTTGGGCCAAAAGCAGTGAAAACTTCCTTCAACTTGGCCTCATCCCACTCCAAGCTAATGTTCTTAACGTAAACGTTGGTGAAGTTAGCGATCAGCTCGCGCATCTTGGATTGTCTGTCCTTCTTGGCAAGGTGAGGACCAACAAAGACCTCGTGATCGTTCAGAAGCATACCGTTGACGTTCTCAATGGCAGCCTTGGCGGACTCGGAGTCGTCGTAGTGGACGAAACCAAAACCCTTAGAGTTTCCGTGCTCATCAGTGGCGATCTTACAAGAGAGAATCTTACCGAAAGCAGAGAAGGTATCGTGCAAAGTCTTGTTGTCGATAGCAGGGTGCAGGTTCTTGATGAAAATGTTTCCCGAACCGTTCTTTCTGAGCGAAGGGTCTCTTTGGGACCACATGATTCTGCAGGCCTTACCCTTGATTGGGGTGTAGTTGAGCTCCTCCATGGCCTTCTCTCCGTCTTCGTGGCTTTGGTAGTTCACGTAACCGTAACCGAGGGATTGCTTGGAGACAGCATCTCTGCAGACTCTGATGGTGGAGACCTGTCCGATAGGGGAGAAGACCTCGAACAAGTCGGACTCAGTCACCGAAAGGTCGAGCTCTCCAACGTACAAGGAGGCCAGAGTTTCCGAGTTCTGAGTGGATTCAGCGGTAGAGGATTCCTCAGCGGTGGTGGCTGGGGTCTCCGCAGTAGCTGGCTCGGCAACAGACAATTTGTCAGTTTGCTCGATGATTTGGTTAATTTCTGCCGACGACATGGTGTTTTGAGTTGTAAATCAGACAAAAATTGAACACTGGGGGAAGGATTCAAATAGTAATTTGATTTTTTAAGTTTTTAAACGTTTTTTTGACTTTTTTTGTACTTTTTTTGGTAGAAAGCGGTAGATTATACTCCTAGTTTAACTTCGGACAAAGTAAACTTGGCGATGGATGTATAATTTATTTGTTTAACGGCCAAAAGACTGATGGTTAAGAAAGAACAAGATCCTAAAAACCTACTTTAATTTCCACTAGTATTGTATTTTTTTGCTGAAAAAATTTTTTTTTTACTCAACGCCATGTCTCAATGCGGAAACATAGTGACCGTGGACACCAGTGGCAGAAAAAGCCCTGCGGCGCCGCGGCTCAGCCGCGTCCCCTGAGCCATAATATTTATTTCGTGCTACTGGTTTTATGTTTTCTGAATCTTGCGCCATCATTTCTGGGATCTGTTGGGGCGCTCAGGGTCCGGGCCGACAACGCATTATGGTTTGCCCCATTTGGGACACCGTTTGCTGTATCTGTAGCCTGCTGGACAAGGTATAAAGCCAAGCTGGTGTGTCTGTTTGGCAGAGCTTACCCACAATGTTTTCATCACTACTGCTGGCTGCTGTTGCGCTTGGTTCGGCAATTCCCGTCAACCAGAGGAGTGCTGGCTCTTGGAACCAGACCCAGGATCTGGCACACCTACCAAACAACACCACGTTCTATCCAAGATTCAACCAGACTATGGATACCTTCAAAAACCAGTCGGACGATCTTGTCACTATGGAGTTTTTCCACAAGCAGCTGTTCAAGGACTCAGACGATATTCCGTATCTGTTCCCTCTGGACAACCTGGATCTCTACGACGAACTGTACGAAGGCATGCAATACTGTCAGATCTCTTACTGTCTGAACACTCTTAGACTCACAACAGGTGAGTTGAGCGAGGCATGCAACATTCCGTCGTGCTCAGAGCTGGGAAACGTCGAGGTGTTGAGCATTTTCAACGAGATCGATCACGGTTTCGTTGCTGTCAACCACGACACCAAGGAGCTGGTGGTGGTGTTCAAGGGCTCTGTCGACCCAATTGAGTGGGTCCAGGACTTCACCTTCGAGGCTGTGGACTATGTGCCAACTGTTGTCGAGTCCGGACTGAACACTGTCGAGTTCGACTGTCCTGACTGCCAGGTCCACCTGGGATTTGCGTTGGGAGTCAAGAAGTTCACCTGGCACGAGCTCGACAAGATCCTGGCCGAGTACGCCAAGTACCCTGACTACAAGTTTAAGGTCACTGGCCACTCGCTGGGAGGCTCGCTTGCCACGCTGGCAGCTGTCGAGTTCAAGCTCTTGGGTCTCGAGCCTAAGTTGATCACATATGGTCAGCCAAAGGTCGGAAACGACGAGACAATCGCCTGGCTAGACACCCAATTCGGGTCTGCAGAGCTCCTCGGGGCACTGGAGGCTGGCGGTCTGACCTCGTTCCCAACGAACACCTGGGTCAGAACTGTCCACCACGGAGACATTGTTCCACTGGCTCCTCTGGAGGCCATGGGCTATGCCCACGGCGGTGTCGAGATCTACATCAGGAAGAAGTCGCTCCCACACCCACCTGAGGTCGTGGTCGTCCGCGGGCTGTGGACCCCAGAGAAAGAGGACGAGATGATCAACCAGGACCTCAAGTACTACTATCCTACGATCCGGTACCTGAAGTTCCTGCTGACTGCTTGGCAAGTTGTCGAGGCGCACACCAGCTACTTTGTTAGCACTACTCGCTGCTTCCTGCCATGGTGAGCGCAAAAGTAAAGATTGTTTTGTAAATTAGGATGATTTGACTCGTACTTATTTTGTGTGACCCACCTTCTTAACGTACATTTTCTTGATGAGCTCTGCACTGACGCCTGCGTTGGGCCACGACTTCTGCGCCAGAGCCCACAGGTCTGCGTTCAGTTTCGAGTCGTTCTTCGAGACGGTCTCGATCTGGTTGCCGATGTTGATCAGCGACGTCTTGAGCTTGGCCCCCCATTCCGCCTTGTCGAGACCCTTGCCCTTGCTTTCCCATATCTTGAGGTCCTTGTCCACCGGCCTGAGTAGGTCGTGTTCGCTCTTGGCCCCGCTCGACGTGGGCTTCTTCTTTTTTTGCGTCTCGGGAGACTGGCTCTTGGCGTTCTTCATCACCTGGTACAGCGTCGGCTGCGACGAGGACACCGGCGACGAGACACCAGAACCCGCCGGTTTCGGCGTGCTCGACTTCGACTCCACGTCCGGCGTGCTGGCCTTCTTTACCTTCTTTGGTCTGCTGGCCTTTTTCGGCTCCTTCGTCTCGGAACTGGCCGTCGAGGGAGACCCCTGGAACTCCTTGAGAAAGCCCAGAAGATAGTCTGTGCGACGCACCAGATGGATCGACGCAGGAATTCGCTTGCTCAGCTTCTCCTTCTCCTCCTTGGTCGCCCCGATAGGAGGCGCCTCCAAGAACATCATGTTCTGCAAGTTCAAAATAGGATCGTCTCGGATCTGCGTCCACGCACCATATCCAAACTTGTACACGCCTATCAGCAGCATCGTGTCCTGCTTGGCAGTCCACTTGCACGACCACCCGTTCACAGGCTTCGGCTCCTTGACCAGCTTGAACCTCATCGGGTCGTCCTCGGGCATCACACTGCGCAGGAACTTGAGCTCCTCGGGCCGGTTCAGAACCACCTCCGCATTCATGTTCTTCACGCCCTTGTAGTCGAAAAGAATGGCCTTCTTGTCGCGCTTCCGCGAGCTGTACAGCTGCATTGCTGGCGTTGGGTGCGGCTGGCCGTCGGCACGAGGCTCCAGCTTCGCCAGCTGTTCTTTCTCCTCCATTGCCTTGGCCTCCAGATCCTTGAGCTCCTCCTCCCGCTTCGACTCATACTCAGACACCAGCCGAGAACTCGTCTCGACAATCTCCTTCTGACACTCGTCCAGAACCTTGATGTTCTTGTTCGGCAGCGTTCCGTCAGCAACCAGCTCCTCAAGTCGGTTGCTGATATCGCCAAATCGCAGAATCGCCTTATAAACGTTTCTGATCTGGGACTCTGTCAGATTGTTCATGTCCAGCTTCTTCTGTCTCTTGGTTGGGGTCTCAAGGTCGTCCAGCTCGTCGTAGTCCGGCTTCTTCACAGTCGCCTGTCTTCTTCTCGAGGCCATCTCGATCTGCTCCTGCAAAAACGCCTCCTCCTTGCGCTTCTCCTCCTCCTCCTTGATCTTCTTGAGCTCGTCCTCAGGAATGATGTCATCCCAGTCGACATCGGCCTTGTAATCGGTGACCTCGAACTGCTTGAGGAACTCCTCGCCTCCAAGATTCGACTCTCCCAGATCCGGAGTCGTCACGTGGTCCTCGGCATGGTTCAGAACATCCTCCAGATCCAGGTTCTCCAGCTTTTTCTGGTTATCGTTCGACTTGAACATATTGCTAGCTCCAAACTTGAGAATCTCGCTCAACTCGCCAGAAGTAGGCTCCGACTTGGTCTTGGACTTGTTGTTGTCGGTTATTCCCAGAGAAATAATCGCATACTCCAAAATCATCTTCCGTCTCGCCCGCTCAAGAACTTGCTCCTCAACAGTGTCTTTCGAGACAAATCGATACACCATCACGTGGTTCTTCTGTCCAATACGATGGGCTCTTGCCATGGCCTGCAGATCGGCCTGCGGGTTCCAGTCGGAGTCGAAAATAATCACAGTGTCAGCAGTCATCAGATTGATACCTAATCCACCGGCTCTGGTAGACAGCAGAAAAACAAAGTCCTTGGACCCGTCTGCGTTGAAGTGGTCAATAGCCAGTCTTCTCTTGTGCGAACTGATAGTTCCGTCGAGTCTCTGGAACGCGTGGCCTTTGAGCTGCAGATAGTCCCCAATAATGTCCAAAATACGCACCATCTGCGAGAAAATAAGCACACGATGTCCGTCTCTGTTCAGCTTGTTCAAAAGCTGGTCCAGCAACACCATTTTTCCCGAGGACATGATCAGACCCTTGAGGATGTTGTCTCTCGAGTGGGAACCCACTTTGCTCAGAACCTGGTCCTCGACACCGTCAAACAAATAAGGATGGTTCGAGGCCTTTTTCAGCTCGGCCATGATATTCAGCAGCGAGATTTGCGAGCCCTTGTACCCTTGGTTGAGCGCACCGTAGTTCTTGGTGAGGATGTTCTTGTAGTACTCGGTCTGAATATCCGAAAGCTCGACTCTCAGGATTCTCTCTGTTTTTCCTGGAAGCGAAGTTTCCACGTCTTTCTTGAGTCTCCGCAGAATAAAAGGCTTGATTTCCGTCTGCAGCGCCTTGATGTATCCCTCGGCCTCATCGTTCGGGGTATCGAAGTCGATCTCCTGGTCGATCTGGAACTTTCCAGGCATCAGGAAATTGCACAACGCAGCCAGCTCCTTGAGGTTATTCTGCAAAGGAGTACCGGTAATGAGCAGTCTGTTGGCGACTTTGAACTCCGAAAGACTCTCGTACAGCGAGCTCTCGGCGTTCTTCAATCTGTGAGCCTCGTCCACTGCCATGTACTGCCATCTGAAACTTCCGAGCTCAGACCTGTCTTTCAGGATATACTCATAAGTAGTGAGCAGAACGTTGAACTTCACCTTCTTGCGGTTTCCGCCCACATAGAACTCGTTGTCCCTGATGGCCTTTCTCGACTTGGTGTTGCCCATGTAGTAAATAACGTTCACGTCGGGCGACCATTTCTCAAAAGTCTCCTGCCAGGCAGGCACAGTGGAAAGCGGCACCACCACCAAATGCGGCCCGTTTTGACGTCTGGCGTAGATCAGCCACGACAGGAAAGACACAGTCTGCACAGTCTTTCCAAGACCCATCTCGTCCGCAAGGATTCCATTCTCGTTTCTGGACCACAAAAATGCCATCCAGTTGAGACCGGTCAACTGGAAGTCTCTGAGCTCCCCGTTTTTGATGAAAAGCGGTTGCGACGTGAGCTTCTCGAAACGGGGCCTGTTGGATCCATACGACGCAGACAGACCAGGCAGGATCTTGGAGTTCTGGCGATTCTGGAACTTCTTGACCTCCTGCGGGGCCAACGGAGCAATCTCGGCAGCAGACTCCCAAGTACACTCGTCGTAGTTGAGTCGCTTCCATTTGACAAAATACCTGAGGTCGGACTCGCCATTATCCAAAACGAGTCTCTCGCTGTCGACAATGCGCTCCACTTTCTTGTAGTCCTGCAAGTTTTCTCTTCTGGTCTCGTTCTCCAGGTCCATCTGCTCTATATCCTCCCTGGTCACAAACGGATCTTTCCTGATCTCTCTATCATTAATAATGTACAAGTTGATGTAGTTGTCCACTTTCTTGATTCCCTTCAGATTGCGGCTCTTGAGACTTCCATACGTCTCCCACGTATTGTGCAAATGCGACGTGTTGGTCCATTTTATCATGTACTCGAACGCAGTCTTTGGATCGCCGTTTGCAAGCACATCCTTGGCCGGCGACTTGGTCTCGTCCTCCTCCGACGCGTCATCGTCCTCACCAATCACGCGGTGGTCCAGAACCTGGTCAATTCCCAGCTCCTCAACGACTTCGGCAGGCTCGTCATAATAGTACTCTCCGTATTCTTCCTCGACACCTGCCTCGTCGTCAGACTCCAGGAACTCGTCCTCGTCCACGTCCAACGCGTAGTTGACAGATTTGCTGTTTCTGTTGGAGAGTCGCAACTCGGTGAATCCAGGAAACTGTTCAGACGACTTGTACGTTGGTTGTTTTTTCTTTTTTGGACGGCCCCGTTTTCTAACGCCAGCGTACTCCGAGTCGTCGGAATCCACCATGAAGTCGTCCATAGCAGCCTCGTCGTCCGACGTGGCGCGGGTCGCACGCGATCTCTTTTTTCCCGACTGAACATCGTCATCCTCGTCGGAATAGTCTGCAGCCATGTTCGGCTTTGATCTGGCCCGTCCCGAGCGACGTAGCCCATACAGTTCAGGGTTGCTCTCGATTTCGGTGCGTAAATCGGTCGACATGTCGTGTTTTAAAGCGAAATATGGGATTTTACCAACGGGTGTTTATTATGTGCACCAGATATCAACGGCCAATGAAAAAGCAGCTGGACAGCAGTTTTTCTTGCAAAAAGGAACAGTTGCGCGTTTCGCTCAATTCTATTCGGATTTCAACACCTTTTTCGACCCTAAAAGCGCGCCAATTATAAGTAATGTTACCGGTCGATAACGTTCAGGAGTACAAAACTTGGCCTGAGTCGAAAAAAAATTTACATTTCATTTCCGAAATCAACAGGGAGGGTAATCGGACCATTCATCATTGGTCCCAGCGCAGATTTACGTGTGTCTGGTGCTACAAAAGTTGGCTACGAGATGCGCAAAGAGCAGCTGGGGAGGAGGCAGTCCGAATTTTGGGGACCTGGATATGCTAGAATCGCTTTCAGACCGAAAAGGCAGGTCTGAAAAGATCCCAAAGATGCACGAGAGCCATAAAATACCAAGGAAAGAGCAACAGGTGACAGATCTGCACTTGCACGGTGCACAATGCTTCAAAAACACTTGAAAACTGCCAACTTTAGATCTGCAAAGATAGGCAAATTGTTCTGTTTTTTCAAACACTGGACCACGTGTGTGCAGTCACAACCAAATCGCTGAACAACGAATGATCTGATTTGCACAAATTCCACTCGCATACTCGCTGAACAACATGAAAATGCCGAAAGAACTTATTTTGACAGAATAATCTGCTGGTTCAATCCCCAAATGCAATATTGCAGTGTGTATGCAAGATATGAGAAGTTTGCACACGGTCCAGCGGTCCCAGGAGTCCAGAAACTGCGCCAGATGACCGATGCGAGTCTGAAGAACTGCCCACATCAGTCAACATCGACGTCCTTCAAAGACTACAAGCAAGAAACAGACCCTGATCTCGGTGGTCGTGATGGACAACGTCCAGCAGTCAACAGGACCTGCGCATACTGCACATTTAATGCGTGTCTGTTGTATCTTGATGTCGTCAGAAAAGAAGCATAAAAAGTTTTGGGAAAAGAAAGATTATGGGAATTTGGTGGCCCAGAAATCTGCCCCTCTAGATTTTACCCGGCCACCGGACTGGGGAACAGGCAATCGACGCGTCGCACTGAGTCGTCTGTCAGACTTAATGCGGGTGATAGATAATGTAACATATTTAGTAGCGGGAGGTATATCCTATAAGGGCAAATTAGGTCAAAATAGCAAATTACAAGGGCAGTGCGCTCATTTATCATGCCTTCAGGTGAAGGATTTCAGGAACTTGAAAGTTTTGAGCGAAGTAACCCTCAGGGTAGCGAGGACTTGGAGGAGCTAAATCAGCAGTTTAACTCATTCAGAGTAAGGATTCCTTTGAATACGAGTCGCAGGGGACGCAACAGAATGTCTGAATTGGTTGTGGAGAACGAGAAAGAGGACTACTTGGGGTCTGAGGATCAACATGATCACATACGATGGTCTGATGATGACAACTTCAACATCATTCCTAGAGTACTGACCAACGATCCCTTGAATGTCGTGGCCACCACGTTTTTCAAATCGCATCCTGAACATAGCATTGATGATGACACTTCGACATTCATTCGCGATTTTGGGCTGATGGGGATGATGAACAAGAATTTGGCAGACAAGAGAACAGAACAGGCCATGCCCAAACCTGTTTCTGGCAAGCGGCGGTTTTCGCAGCTCGACACCGGGCACACTTTCTCCGGGATGCAGAAGTCCAGCTTTGTCCAGCCCGGAATGACTTACACGCTGAACAACGAGGACGGAGTGGCTACAGAGCTACGGTTTACCGAGCAGTTCCAGGACGAGCTCAGGGTGAAAGGCACAATTGAGACTGGTCAGATAGGAGTCGAGTTTGTTGGCCAGATTGTTGATTTTATAGACAACGATCTGCGCAGTAACGAGAACACCAAAATAGGCATTGAAGGGTCTGTGTTCAGCAACTTGCTGCGCAACAGTCTGTGTTTTGACAAGGATTTCCGCAAATACATCGGCCGACACAAGCGCATGCACGACGACGATCCCAACTGGAAGCCTTTCTACCTGGACAAGTTTGGATATCTCAAGAGCAATGGCCCGCGCTCCACGATTCTGCCAAAGAGCAAAGAAATGAAGTTTCCCAACTCCTCGATATTCCACAAGGTGACCAACATGTGTGGCAACAAGGGGTCTGCATACAAGTGTCTCGCGAAATGGTTTGACTTGCCTCCTTTCAACGAGTTCTTGAAGACTCCGTCGCCGCCTACTCCTCCTGGAAGTCGACGCAAGAGCACCAATAACCCAGAAAATCTACTAGTATGTCCCAAATGTCAGGACCTCATTTTGGAAAACTTCATCCTAATGAAGCTCGAGATCGATATCGAGGACCTGTTGAAAAACCCCAAGTCTCCGTCTGCCGACCTCAAGATCAGAAACGATATGCGGTACAAGCGCAGACGCAGACTTAAGCCCTTGACATCTTACACTGGGCCCAGCAGCACGACAGCAGCCGCTCCGCCAATGCCCTCTGTCGAGCCTTCATCCAGCACGCGTCCAGGACTATCCGTCCCCTTGGGCCACGTTGGAAGGCCGCAATACTACACCCACGATCGAACTCGCGGGTTCATTTTTGGAGCTGGACATCAGTACTCGATGGAGAATTTAAGACAGCGCGACGAGAACCGGTCGCGCAGAATCCGCTTGCTTGACTACTTGGTCTCGCGGCAACAGTGGCGCTACGACCCGGACCTGCCACAGCAGCTGCAGTCGCGCCAACAAACGAACACTGACGGGTATTCGACAGATTCGGACTTCAGTGACGACGAGGTCGAGCGCAACTTCATTATGGAGAACCTCGAGGATCCGGAAGAGGAGCGCGGTCTCGAAGAGGAGGACGAGGAGGAGGAAGAGGAGGAGCTGCAAATTGACGAGCTCTACGACGTTGAGCTTTCGAGTGGCCGATCTCGACGGATCGAGAATCTGCTTTTCGAACGAAACCTGAACCGCGAACAACAGAACCATCGACGTGGACATGTTCTTGCGAAGCGTCTCTACAAAAATACCAGCAGCAGCAAGTTCAAGCTGCAAATCTATGTGTCGATCAACAGATTGACTGGAGAACTATTTATGATACCCGGGAACTTGGATAGGAACAATTGGAGTTCGGAGGAGAACGACGGGGAGCTGTTTGAGGATTACCAAACATTTGTGAAAGTATATCGAATGTTCAACAATTGCGAAACCGAGGACAAGCCGTCTCAGCAATACCAGGAGTTTAAGCAGTATGTGGAGGAGAACAAGCCTGAGGAGTGCAAGCGCATCCAGAAGCTCTTGCTCTTGAATCTGATCACCAACCCGAATCTCTACATGTTCAAGCAAAAGAGCAGGCCTGTGCCATACGACGTGTCCACTCCGTTGCCGGTGGTGCTGACCCCGAACATATTGCCGTCGATGAGCCCATCGTTTGGCCGTCGCAAGAACAAACGCCACGAGGAGGACGAGACAGAAGTGAAAGACGCATTTCTCAGCTACTTCAACGAGAATGTGAATTTTAACTACGACAATCAGCGGGTGCTGAAGTTCAGTCCGAACTACTCCAACAGACTCAATTTCTTTGGCTCCTTTTATTCGTTTAGCTACTCGTGATATATATACAGTGTCGAGGCATGATCACCAGAGGCCCTGGTCTTTTTTGCGTTCTTTCATCCATTCTTTTTTGCATTCACGGTATGCTCTGAAATACTCTGCACAGACCTCTTTGTAGTTTTCGTCGTTGTTTTCCATACATCTGACAGCCATCTGTGACGATTTTGCGCATGGATCGTAGAACTTGGATGGAGTCTTTGCCAGGAATGCGTCCTTGTGAAGTCGCTGAGTAGGCGAATCGGGGTAGAATCTCACCTTCAGCTCATCTCCATTCTGTTCCACAAACACAGGCTTGTCATTGTCAGCGCTCTCAATCTTGCGCAGCTCTTTATTGCTCAATGGTTCCTTGGACATGGATAATAAATTGGATTAAATAATAGCACAGCCGATAAAAATTTTTAGATCGAATTATAATGGAGTGTGTGCAAGACGATCAATGTAATCGGTGCAAGACCGAGCGATGTTTGGTTGTTTCGCGGAAGGACCATTTTTGCAGCGGGTGTTTCAAGCGGTTTTTGTGCACCAAACAGCGGAAACAGATGCAGGACGAGAAGTTCAAGGTGAAGTTCCCTAATTCTAATATGGAGACACCGAGAGTGCTGTTACCACTCTCGTTTGGCTATTCGTCTCTTTCACTACTGGACATGGTGATTTCTCACTTGCAGGAACAATGTCAGAACCAAAGGGCTTCTCAAGGCTACGTTCTGGTTGTGGTGTATGTGGGAGAGAACGTGAGAAAGTTGGACCAAATACGTGCCCATTACAGCCAAATGGTGGAGAATCTAGATGTCACGTTTGTGCATGTCAGTCCTGCTGCGTTTGTAGCCGACTTGGGCAAGGTGGAAATTTCTAGCGACTATCGAGCAAGCGTTGGGGATTTTGGAGAGACTATGGATTTGGAGGAACTACTTGCACAGTTTGGCAGTCGCACGTCACAACAAGACTTTTGGAATTCCATAGTGCGCGAGACGATTCTTCATGCTGCTGTGAAACATAAATGTTCGGTCATTTTGTACGGCCATTCGATGACCCGTTTGGCAGATGAAATATTGGCATTGACAGTGAAGGGCAGAGGGTCGGAGATCTCGAGCACTCTGACAGACGGACAATACAGCGGACTGCATATTATACACCCATTGCGCGACGTTCTGCTGACGGAGATCCGGCTGTATGTGAAATTCAGCGAATTGGAGCCGTTTGCCGAGACAGCTACCAGCGTGAAGCACAAGTCTGCGAAAAACAAAACAATCAACGAACTGGTGCGCGAGTACTTTGAAAACGTCGAGTCCGAGTATCCAGAGGTCATTTCGACAGTGGTGAAGATTGGGAGCAAGCTGGACAGTCCTCAGGGGACTGCTACCAAGTGTATACTGTGCCAGGAGCCCGTTTACCACGACCCCAAGACATGGCTGGAACAGATGTCTGAGAGCGCCAATACAGACATGAGATCGGAGATTCCCATTTGCTACGGGTGTCTGGTGAACGTGGGGGTGGAAAACGAGATCGCATGGCCCGTTCGCAGACCGTCCAAAGAAGAGATTCTCGCCCAGTACCTAATTGAGGAAGACTAAGGCTGTGCAGGAAAAATAGTTGTAAATAAAATATCATGGGTGCTGAAGAGCCGCTGGAGAACGTGCTGAGTTCGCTTGCGGACTGCGAGCTGGAGATGGACAAGGTCGAGACCGAGGTGGAGAAGTTTCGGTTTGAATTGTCGCGGCCGGTTTATGACAAGAGACGCGAACTGCTCAGGCAGATTCCGAGCTTTTGGTACATTGTTCTTGCCGAGCACGAGGACTTCCAGGAGTACGTGCAGACCGACGACATGAAGTATCTGGAGTTTATCAAGGAGATCTTCGTTGAGTATATGGTGGAGGGGGATCCGATGAAGTTCGAGATCACGTTCGAGTTCGAGGCTGGTGGGGCCGAGATCGCGTCGCAGACGGTGACCAAGCGGTTTGAGAAGACGACGGATGCCGAGTCGGGCGAGGAGAAGCTGGTCTCGGAGCCGGCAGAGGTCGAATGGCCTGCAGAGTTCAGAAATATCAATCCTGGCCTGATCAAGGGCAAGAAGGAGCTGAGTGCGAGCGACAAGAAGAACTACCGGCTGGGGATGAAGTCGCTGTTTGCGTTTTTCGCGTGGACGGGGCGCAAGCCGGGCAAGGAGTACCGTCACGGCGAGGAGCTCGCGCTACTGCTGGTGGAAGATTTGTTTCCTCATGCTACTAAATATTATACGGAGGCTGCTCCCGGGATGGGAGACGAGAACGAGGACGACGAGCTCATTTCGAGCAGCGAGGAGCTGGATCTGGACGACGAGCCCGACCACAAGCGTGCCAGACTGGACTAGTTCACTCGACAAACTCCTCGTCGTCGGTGTCCTCGAGCGGCTGCACAGGCTCCGAAATGGCCACTCTCTGGTAGCTGTATCTGGAGAGCGAGTTGGCGAAGGAGCGGGTCTTGAGCACTGCGCTGCGCACCATCTGGGAGCTCACGGCGACGCTCTTGATCAGCGAGTCGCCCACAAAGTTGCGCCACTGGATCCAGACGCTGTCGCTGGTCTCGACAAAGCTGAAGCCTTCCTCGTCGAGCCGGATCTCGCCGTGCCGTTTCTGGTACCACTGGTACACGAACCGGGCGCTGAACCCGGTCACCACGACCGCCACAAGCCACACGAACGCCACCATGGCCATTCCCCAGCGCGGATGCAGCTTGCGGAACTGCTCCTCCTCGCCCTTGCACGGGATCGGCTCATCAGCGCGGTCCAGCTGCACGCCGCCCTCGCACGTCGACAGCGGCACCTTGCGGTACCCGGTCGCCGGCCAGTACTCCACGGGCGCCTCGTCCGACAGACACACGTCCTCGTGGCTCGGCGGACTGTATCCCCTCACCAGTCTGCAGATGCCGTCCATGTCGCGATGGTAATTAAAGTCGCACTCATAGTCCTGCGACGTGCACTTGCAGTTGCGCACAATCTTGGCCTGGTCCAGCTTGCGGTCACCGATCTGGCACAGCTTGCCTGGAATCTTGCGCGTGTACTCCATCTCGTGTCCAAACAGACAGTTGTCCACCTGGAACGGATGCTTAGGCGTCCAGGTCTCGAAGTCGCCGTCGCCGCACTTTTTCTGCAGCAGCTGCGAGAAGTCGATGCGGAACACCTGCGTCTTGTCGCCGCGCGCCAGCGGCACGCGCGTGAACAGCAGGAACACCAGCGAGTTATCGCCCGGCACCGTCGAGATGTCCTCCACAGTGATGGCCTCGTCCGTGAACTTGTACTCGACCCAGGTCTCGCCCTCGTCCACCGAGTAGCTCAGACTGTTGGTGTTGTCCTTTCCGTTGACTAGAACAATCACAGACCCCTGGTCGCCATATTCCCACATGTACACGCCCTTCTTGACCTCCTTCCACGAGATGCCGCCGTCCTTGGTCAGGTACGTGTGGCCGTCGTAGTAGTTGCCCAGCTCGGCCCCCACGTTCCCCACGCCGATCATCATCCCCACCGCGCTGGACGAGCCCAGCGTGTCTCTGTAGTCGGCACGCTCGGTGTAGCCGTGCAGGTGCAGCGAGCACTTTTCGAGCGACTCGCCGCTGCAGTAGCGCTGGTTGTCCGCGTCGGCCACGGGCGGCTGGATGTACGCCCACTGGGCCCCGTCGTTGTGCGTGATCATCGACTTGATCCTCTTCTTGGCCCCGCCGCGCGCCTCGCCAGCGTTGGCCACCACGTTGGCCACAATCAGCCCCTCGAGCCCGGAGATCTTCTCAAAGTCCGCGTACCCGGCCTCGTCCCGGTTCGCGTTGTCCAGACTCAGCACGTACGACGTGCCGTTGCTGTTCGACTTGAGAATCGCGCCAAACTCGGTCCGCGTGTGCGGGTTCGTGGTCACGTGCAGAAAGATGCTCTTGGACTCGCCAGAAAGAACCGAGTACGCCTGCTGCTTGTCCACCTTCATGTTGGCCGGGAACTGCGCCTTGGCCCACGAGACCCCGTCGAGCGAGGCGTGCGCCTGCAGCGCCCCGTGCGACAGCTCGGTCGCCGCGACCCAGTACTCGCCCATGTGCACGACGCCGATCAGGTTGTCCAGCACAGTCTGTTTCGACTTGTACAGGTCGTTCGACGCCACCAGACTCGACTTGAAGTTGGTGTTCTCGTTCTTCTCCTTCTGGCACACGATCCAGTTGTCCCCTGAAAACAGGCACGAGTCCACGTTGTCCTGCAGTCTCAGCCACCGACGCCCGTCCGAGACCGTGTGGTGCGCCACTTTACGACACGCCTTCGAGAACGCGTTCTCGCACCCCTCCTTGCCTATGAACACAAACCTCTGGTTGTTGGTGGGGTGGAAGTGCACCACGGTCTCGCCCGGAATAGCCTTGGTCGGCGTCGCCACAGACTTCCACGTGTCGCCGCGGTCCTTCGAGAACACCAGCCGCGAGTTCGCCGCCATCAGATACACGTTGGCCCCGTCGTACGGGTTCACAAAAATGTCCAGAAACTCGTGCTCCGGAGCAACCTGCTCCCAGTCGAGTCCCTGGTTGTGCGTCACATACACCTCGTTCTGGTTCGTCAGCACGAGCACGGTCTCGTCGTCCCACTTGTCCCCCGGATACGTGTCCAGATACACGTACTTGACCACTTTTCCGGTGAACTTAAACATGGAAACCTTCACCTTGCCGTCGTTGTATCCGTCCTTGGACTTTTCAGGAGCACCCTCTCGTTCGTCCTGACTCCCGCCGTCCTCGTCGCTGGTGTCGTCCGAGCTGGCCACCGCGACCGAACACGTGCTCACGCTCGCCTCGGCCTCTCTGTACAGACGGTCGACCGAACACTGTGCATTCTGCTTCCGCCGCATGAAACTCCGCTGAGACTCGCCAATACACCCCATCGTCCAGGACTCAAAGTCCTTATCCTCACAGACGGTCGAGTACACGCCCGAGAAGTCCACGGCCACTGTGGTCTTGTCGTCAGCAACAATAAATCTTGTCGAGGTCGAGTCAAACGTGGTGTCTAATAATTTAGGCTGCAGAGACACTCCCAGAGAAACTGCAGTCCAGGACTGTCCAAAGTCCAGAGAATACTTCATATCTCCGGAAGCAACCCCAACGGCCACAATTATGGCCCCGGAGTCGCCCACCTGCGTCAAATACGGCCCATTAAGGGTCTTGCGCCAGACTCGGCCTCCATCAAGAGAAATATAAGTGTCGCACTCGCCCTCAGGCTTGAGCTGGGTGCCCTGGTTTCCCAGAGCAAGCAGCACGCCCGGAACAAGACTCGACACCTCGCGGTCCAAGTGCAGACTCAGCTGGCACTCGGCACAGTCCGCGTCCTGCGGATACGTCCACGAGCGGCCGTTGTCGAGAGAGACCTGCGTGCGGTCGGTGTTGGCGAGAATCACGCCGCCCAGGCCCTGCACGTACTCGTACTCGACCAGGCCGCGCAGCCGCTGCTCGATCTCGTCGCCCGCCTGCACGTACACCGAGGCCGCAACCTCGAGGTTCACCGTGCCGGGCGCCGCGCGCAGCAGGGTCACGTGACCGTCCGCCGCGTCGGGCAGTCTGTAGGCGTGCCAGGCGACGCCGTCCGCGCTCTGGTACAGGAAGCGCGAGTCGCGGTCGATGAAGTTGCCTCCGAGCGCGACCATGACCCCGTCGCCCTGGCCGAGGGCCCGGGTCCCCGTGATGAGGCCGCCCTTGTCGGATGTCAGGTATCTGCTGGTCTTGAAGAAGTCGGCCGACTGCGAGAGCAGGATGCCCGACTCGGACTTGACTGCGCACACGAGCGAGTTTGGCTGTTGCGGCACAAACAGACACGAGTACGCCTGGATCAACTGTGTGTAGGTCTTCATGTTATCTGTGGAGTAGTAGAACTGGCGACTGCATCCCGAGTCGGACCGGTCGCCGACACAGCTGCCGGCGTACAGAACGAGGTCGGGGTTGTTTTCGTTGAAGATGAGCGCGGACGAGACGTCCTGGTGCGACTGCAGCAGCTCGTCGGCCGGGTTTTCGGTCGTGGTGAAAGCCTCCCACAGATCGCCAGAGTCGAGGACCCGGAAGTGGGTCTTCTCGGAGGTGAGCACGTAGGCCCTGGTGGGGTCAAAGGGATGTCGCACAAGCTCCTGGATCGGAAGCCCCTGTGTATCGACACGCGTCCAGGTGTTGCCGTCGTCGCTGGAACGGTAGAGCACGTTTGCATGCTGATATATCACGTGAGCAGAGTCCTCGAAGTAGAGCAGTCTGTCTGGGGGGCCCTCGAGCTGCGAGATGGTGAGTCGGGGCTCGAACCCGAGACAGCCAATCAGGAGGGACAAAAATATAACTAATTGCATGATGTCTACGAAGACCGTTGGACCCTTTTATACAAGCCCAAATTATGCATGTCATTAGCCGAAATCGCCGCGACGGAAAAAAAAAAATACAGAATTAGAGTCCGTCAATTAAATATGATGCTATGCTATACTGCTCCTCGGCGTCGCTGCAGCTCCGTGCGCAGTCGACCGCCTTGAGCGCGTCCAGCACCTCGTCGTAGTACGGCGCTGCCGCTTGGACGATCCCGTACCGCGCGCCCTGGGTGCTCCTAAGCAGATCTGCTATTCCTGAGAGCTGCAACCGCTCGCGCAGCTTGGCACTTTGGAACACTCTGCAGAAAAAAACACCGATGCCGCGTCGCTGGTACGTCCGGACGATCTCGTGGAGCATCTGCACTGCGGACGAGTCCAACGAGGTCATCCCGTTCAGGTCGAACACCACGTATTTGACAGCGTAGCTGTTTTTAGTAGCAGGGTGCACTTTGACCGACCCGCACAGCTCCACTCTGCGTAGCCGCGCTTTGAGATCGCTCGTGTTGCTGAACGTGAGAGGCTCGGGCACCTTCACGATCAAGCAGTCCTGTGTGTCTTCGAGCACAGGCTGGGACCGTCTGTACTCCAAGTATCCCGGCACCACCAGGTCTGGAACGTAGTCTGGGACTTCGAGAGGTGCGTCGTAGTCTGACGGGACCAGTGTGTCTGTTCCGGCGACTTTGGAAAGAATCTGGATGCGCGATTTGGTCGAATGTTTGATCAGTCTCAGGACCGAGTAGAAACAGCCCAGGGCCACGCCCACCTGTACAGACACAAACAGCGACGCGAGCAAGGTGACCACAAAAGTTGCCAGCTCGTTGTACCCCTTGGTGCGCAGATGGAACCGGATATCCTTTGGAGTTTCCTGGATCAACGAGAGCCCCACAGTGGCTATGACTGCGTTCAGAACACACATAGGCAGATAGTACATGTATTCGACCAGATACGACGCGACGAGCCACGTGCAGACTCCCATGGCGAGTCCTGCAATCGGGGTCTTGGCTCCGTTGATGGAATTGAGCTTGGATCTCGCGTAGCCGCCAAACGAGGGCAGACACCCGAAAAGACTGAGCGAGAGGCCGACTGTTCCCAGGGCGACGAGTTCTCTATTGGACGAGACGGGGGCCTCGAGACGCGACCCGAGACTCTTGCCGGCGGACGAGCTTTCGAAGAAGCCGAGAATTGCGCACATGAAGGCTGTGGAGAACAGCTCTGGATACCACTGTTTGAGGTCGCCCGAGAAGGGCACCGTGAACCGGAACGCGTCGAGGTCGATCTTGCCCAGGACGACGATTCCGCGCCTGTCGAAGCGGAAGAACGCCGAAAGCAGTGTCGAGACCACCACGACGACGAGAATTTCCGGGAAAAACGAGGCCGCCTTGAGTCTGCGTCTGGCGAGCATTTTTTTTATTTTACCCGTGGAGAGCAGCACGAGCAGAGCCACGAGCCCGGTCAGCAGCGTGGCCGCGTGGTATTTGTGTGCGTGGCGGAATATGAACACGGTCTTCTCGTAGGCCGAGTGCACGTGCTCGTCAGGCGGGAGCAGGGCCAGGATCGCGTCGATTCCCAGAATCGAGATGGTGGAGTTGATGATCATGGTGAGTCCGATTGCCGTGACAAATCCCTTGAGGAGGGTCCCGCACAGCACGTTGTCAATGAATCCAAAGCGCAGCAGGCCAAACACAAGCAGGATCGCGCCCGAGCACGAGGTCAGCACCACGAGCAGGTCGACAGGACTAACGCCGTCATTGTGTTTGACTATTTTCTCGATCGCCTGCCCCACAATCATCGAGACTGCGGCCTCGGGGCCGACGATCATCTGCGGCACGGTGCCCAGAAGGGCGTACACTATGGGAGCGATTGCGAGACCGTACAGGCCGCAGAACGCGGGGACGTGGGCGACGGCTGTGGCGAAGGACATGCTGAGCGGGATCTGGTAGGAGGCCAGCGAGAGTCCCGCGCCAAGATCGGGCAGGAGGTACTCTCTGCGGTACGAGGGCAGCCACGAGAAGCACGGGAGGTAGTAGACGACTTTCTGGGCCACGTCGGGGTGGTGGGGTTCGGTGGAGTGCGAGGCGGGAGACTGCTCGTTGATCGAGCCGAAGGACCGCAGCGATTCCGGCAGCACGGTATCGCCCCTCGTTCCGGGATGGCTGGACGAGGACGAGCCCTTGGAGCTGCCGCGCAGCGGCGCGTCGCGCGTCTCTTTTTCGCGGGACCCGGTGCTGCTGGGTCTGGACATGGAAAAATAATTCAAGTAAAATAATTAATCCAATTGGGGAACAATAAATTGTAAGACTGGTTCTATTTAACTACGAGCAGTGGACCTCGCCGTCCGAGTGCGTGTGGCACTCGGTTGCAGCCGTGGACGTTTCGCTTGCAGCTGCGCTCGTGCTCTCGTCTCCAGACGCCGTTTCTCCCAGACACCCCTCGCCCGGCAGCGCCACGTCGTAGGCGTACACCTCGAGAGCATAGTATCTCAGCGTGGCAGAATTGCGCACGGCCTCGTCCGGGGACTCGATCGCCAGCTCCAGACACTCGTCGTACGTGTCGGCGTAGTGGTCCACAACGAGCTGCCCCACGGTTGCAGTGTGCCAGATCCGGTGGAGCAGGTCCGAGCTCCAGAACAGGGCGTTCGAGTCCCGGGCGATCTCGTAGCCCAGCGCACACATCTGCGACAGATACCGTCTGGACTCGTACGAGTAGTCGCAGATGACGGTCTCGTCGGTGCCGTTTTCGCCGCGCCAGTGGCCTGCCCAGCCGTCAAACTGGCAGTTTCCGTCGATGTCGTCGCAGCGGAACAGAACGCCTGTTTTGTCCTGGTTCACCACGTTGTCGTACCAGCCAACCACCTCGGCGCTGGCTGCGTCCCCAAAGTACTTGCGGTAGATCTCCGACGAGTTCCCGTACCGCGAGGTGTGGTCCCTGGCATGTGCTGCCAGCTCCTGTGTTTCCTTCCAGCCCTTGTAGATCTGGGTGTACTGCGTCTTGTTGCACGAAGAGTGTATCTGGATGTCGGGGTTCCAGTTGGCCGACCACTCGTACGCGGTCCCGGTCGACTCGACGTAGACAGTAGTGGTGGTGGCAGCGAGAACTGGAGACACAGACAGCAAAAGAGCAGCAACAGAAAGTTTCATGGTACTTCCGTCTGGGGTCCTGGATTGGTCTTTATACCACGGACCCTGCTGGTCGTGCCAAGTCCTGCTGCTCTCCAAGACGGAATCCTGTCCAGTGGTTCAAATTCTCTTCGTCTTGGCAACCATCATGGTGCTCTGGGCAAACAAATAAAAAGATTTCAGGGTCCTCCAGGGCTCTCGCTAAATAAATGCGTCTTTTTGCCTTTTGGACTGCCTTCGCAGTCGCAGCAAACGCAGACTCTGTGCTCGTCACTGTCTGGCCCCAGGTCACTGCCAACGACGCCGCCACCACTACTGTCACCAGAGTGGTGGCCACGACCGGGTCTGTCACTTCCACCTCCGGCTTTGCAGTCACCTCCTGTCACACCCACGACGAGGTCCAGTACTGCATAGACCCCAGCGGGGTAGAGGGCAGCATTGTGAGTGCCCCCTCTAACGCTCCAGACTCCTACACTGGCTGCCACGTCGAGTCCAGCGCCACGTACTGTTTGGACGCCTCGGGCTCCGAGTACCAGTTTGCAGCAGAGGCCACAAGCACCGCCACCGCGTCAGGCGAGAACTGTCATTACCACGCAGGAGTCGAGCACTGCACCGGGACAGAGACAGAAACCTCGTGCGAGAAAGTTTCGCGCGACTACGATATCCCGCTGCGAATCGGCCTGCTGTTCGTGATCATGGCAGGGTCTGCCATTGGCTCGTTTGGCCCCATGCTTGTCAAGCGGCTGCTCAAGCTGGACCTCGACGGCTGGTTCCTGATGGTGCTGCGCCAGTTCGGAACAGGAGTCATTGTGTCGACGGCCCTGGTCCATCTGATGACCCACGCCGACCTCATGTGGGGCAGCGAGTGCATGGGCGAGCTGTTCTACGAGGCCACGGGCCCGGCAATCACAATGGCAGGCATTTTTCTGGCCTTTGTGGTGGAGTTTGTGGGTCTCAAGTGGCTCGGCCACAAACACCACCACCACCACAACAAGGACGAGGAAACACAGTCTTCCAGCGAGATCGAGCTTTCCAATACGCCAGTTTCGGTGGCTACCATGGAGGCCGGAATTGTTTTCCACTCGATTCTGCTCGGAATCACGCTGGTGGTGGCTGCAGACTCGTACTTCATTACGCTCTTCATTGTGATTTTATTCCACCAGCTATTTGAAGGTCTGGCACTCGGAGCACGAATCGCAGACCTCGCAACGTCTGCGCTCTCCAAGTCAGTCATGGCAGCAGTGTTTGCCCTGGTGACTCCTGTGGGAATGGCCATCGGGATCGGGGTGCTCTCGAAATTCAACGGTAACGACAAAGCCACTCTGGTGGCTCTCGGGACACTGGACTCGTTCTCTGCCGGAATCCTGCTGTGGACCGGGCTCGTGCAGATGTGGGCGGCCGACTGGATCTCGGGGCGGCTGGCGTCGGCCAATAAAAAGACGCTTGGGTGCGCACTGATGGCATTGGTGGCAGGAATGCTTTTAATGAGCGTGCTCGGAAAATGGGCTTAAATTTTAGATAAGATAAGACATTGTCACAAATATAGTTTGTGCATGCGCTCGCAAACAGCCGGTCGGCGTGCACTTGTGTAGACCGTGCAGCTGCGCGGCACCGGGGCCGTGCCAGAAGATGCCGGCTCGTCCGCAGCAGCGGTCCGGTCATCGCCCCTTTCCCCACATCCGGTGTACGGGTGGAAAATCGTCCCTGCCTTGAAACATAAAATTCGTGTTTGATGCGCAATCAATCTACTGTGTTTTAGAAACGTGGTTGAAACTTCGCACACGCTGTCCAGAGCCCCTAGTGCGATATCTTTCTGTCCCGGTTTAGACTGCTGACGACTTTCCCAGCTCCAGGTTTGCTGTTTGCATTTGGATCGCCCGATCTAGCAGAACCACTGGCCAACGCAGGCATGAGTTCGACCAGGAACACCTCTTTTTCGCTGGGCCCTGCGGATCCCGACCTCGTCGCGACTGGTCCAGGGCTGTCGCGTGGGCCCCGTGCGCCTTCCAGTACGAGAATCAGATCTCAGACCATTTCCGCGACTCAGCCTCCGAACAATCCCGGCAGGCTCAAGTCCAACAAACAGCGCTCGAAATCCGTGCCCACAATGGACCCGGTGTCCGACCTGGACCTGCTCACCTTCCTAGAGCCCGTGCCGGTGTTCCCGCCCTCGTACGCCACGCTGGCGCCCGGCAAGCCCAGACCCATCTACCCCAATATCCAGGAGGGGGCCGAGCCGCTTCCAGAATATTTCCCGACAGTGTACAAAATCGCTATTCTCGCGCGCAAGCTCGAGTGGATCTCGCCGTACGAGCTCGCGCCCCAGCGGCAGTGGAAATCCTATGTGGTGGAGCTCAACTCCACGCAGCTCAACTTCTACAATAAAGAGCTGCCTGCCAAACCGGCCCGAGTCGAAAAGCTGCACGACTCCAAGAATTACAAGAGCCGACTCACCACCGACGTCGATCTCGCCGACCACGCGCGTCTGCTGCAGTCGGGCCACCTTGCTCCTGAGGCCCTGGTCCGCTCGTACTCGCTGCAGTACGCCAGAATCGGAATTGCTATCGACTACAAAAAACGCAAGCACATTTTGAGACTCCGCGCAGAAACAGAGCAGTTTCTGCTCGAGTTCCCCACTGTCGAGTGCATGATCGAGTGGTACTGCTGTCTGAACCTGGGAATCGACAACTCGCTCGACCTGACCCGGCGCGAGATGCCCAAGTACAGAACTGTTCCTCGGCGGCGGCGGCGCAACCGGCCCATGCCGCGCGACTCGCTGCTAATCCGACACCGCCACTCGTCGATCGACCTGCTGCGTCTGGCGCCCTCGTCGAGCGTGTCGTCGCTCGTGTCGAAGTGGAAGCGTCGCTTTTCGCGCGAGAAGCACGAGGACCCCAACGAGGCCCATCGCCAGCTGGGCCAGCTCGACCAGCTCGACCTCTCGCTCGCAGAGCTCGAGCTGACCTCCGAAAGCGCCGTTGTCGACGCCAACGAGGATGAGCAGGAGCAGGAGGACGCCGCCTCGCTCGAACAGGACACGACCTCGCTGCTCTCGCACGAGGAGGAGACCTCTATTGCCACGCTCCCGCTCTCGCCGACCTCGTCACTCCACGAGCCCGCCCCGTCGTCGCCCTCGGCCTCGTCCCACGGGTTCAGCAGCTCGCCGACCTTGCCACAGCAGGCAACTCCCTCGACCTCTGTCTCCAGCGGAAGCATGCTGGCGCCGCAACACGCAGACTCGGTCTACGAGGTCAAATGGGAGCCAGAATACAAAATGCCGTCGCGTCGCAAACTGCTGCGCGACTCCATCAGATGCATGACTACCCTGGCAACCAACGAGCGCTGGTCCGGGAGATTCGTTGTGTGCGACGCGGTGTCAAAAGAACTGGCACACCAAACAGGCGGAGCCATCTACTACTCGTCCTCGTATACCATCCCGCACCACCAGGTGTCGCAGTATTTTGGCGGAACAACAGGCCACCATCACCGAATCTCTGCAGGATCCCGACCGGAAACCCAGAGACCCTTACAAGAGTACGTCGTTAGTCCCTGCGGACTCGTTCCCCGTATAAACGAAGGACCTAGTTCATAGAAGATGTATTATATAAGCATTGAGCATACCCCTCGCACCCCGTGTTTCTGTTACGCCCAGCCAATAATTGGCCCGCGAAAAGCAAAAAATCCACACCCCCATCCGGGCTCCCGTAGAAAATAGGAATTAATATTTGACAAACAACCAAGCAGCATATTCTTGCCACCATGGTTTTGCGTTCGTTTCTTGTGCTGACCAAACGCTCAACAGCGGCCAAAGGATGTCGGTGTGCCTCGTCGACGGCCTCGTCTTCGTCGCACCCCTTTTTCCGGCCCTCCTACTCCAAGCCCCAAGATCTCTTGCATGTTGACGAGGTAGCAAAAGACCAGCACCGCAAGGGGTTTGGCAACAAACGCTTCATTCTGCGCAACGTGGTCACCCCCTCGGCGTCGGTGATGCCGAACTATCTGATTTTGGACAGCTGGCTCAAACGAGACGAGAACGAGCATGACGGTCGCTTGGTCAGAAGGACCCCTCGCAGAAACAACAGAAACCGCCAGTTGAGCGTCCGTTTGAGTTTGAGCACCAACGGCCAGCATCTGGTGTCTTTGCGGCGCTCAAATTCAGCATCTGTGCGCACTTTTATCCTGAGTCCGAATTCCGTCTCCACACCAAAGAGACAGTATTCAACTAGCAAAGAGCTAGAGAAGAGCTTGAAGGAGCTGTCTTTTGAACAAGATACCGAGCTTGAATCCCAAATACCAGATGCGCTCAAACTTCATGAAACTGTGATCGATCAGCTGATGGCAGCAAACAAGCCTAATGAGGTGCTGGCTGTTTACTACAGTCTCCGCGAAAAGGAAACGATCCCTCTCGAGCTGTACAACACGATTCTCGAGTCGATCCCGCTCCGTACCGGCACTGAGGAGTCTACTGAGGAAAAACTCACGCATCTGCTCAATGTCTATTCAGATATGTTGGCCAACAACTTAAAGCCTTCTGGAAAGACATACGAGCTGGTGATTGGCCCGCTTCTGAACGGGTCTGAGGACAGCTACCGCGCCGGATATTTCAGACAAGGTTGCGATTTCTTCAAGATTGCCATGGAGCTGTTCACCATCAGCCACAACACTAATTCTCTCATCAGATTCGACCAGTCCATCTATTCAGGTCTTGTCAGTTGTCTGAACAAGTACCAGATGGTGAACGCTATTAATGCCAGAGTTTTGTACGATGTGTGCAAGGAGAAAGTTGATCTGACTGCAGATGTGCCAATGTTCCTACAACTCATCAAGTATGCCAGCTACTCTAGAAACCACGAGCTGGTTTCCCAGTTGTACGAGGATCTGAAAATCTCGGTCAACAGCAAGGTTCTGGAGCAGTACCAGTTCGAGGTCTACTCGTCTATGCTGGAAGCTCTGTTATTTTGTGACGAGACCGCAAAGGCAGAGGCCTACTTGGACACTGTTATCAAAAACATGCACAAGTCTCAGTTTTCTGATATGTCCCGATTGTTGTCTAGCTTTGTGGCTGCACAAGCTGTTCTGAGTCCCCAGAAGGCATTTGACTCGCTCCTCAAATTCAATGCTGTCGATTGGCTTCCCGATGTCTCTGTGGCCAGTCTGATGATGCTCTTCAAGAGATTCTTGGACGGCCATGACATCCAGTCTGCACTAAGAGTTTGGAACTTGATGGTGCCAAGAAAAGACTTCGATCAGTCTGTGAACCAGTTTGCAACATTGGATAACTACGAATACTTGTCCACCTTTCTGGACGATCTTGCAAGAGCCATGTTGCAAAGCATGGACAGATCTAATATTATCAGACTCACCAGAGAGATCCTCGTGAAGGAAAGTCTTGTTTTGGGAGACGAGCAGCTACTGGGCCTGGTTTCATATCTGAACAGCAGCGAATCCCAGCAGGCTCTGGCCACGGCTCTAGTGTTGGACCAAGGACACAAGAAACACTCCTTGCACAAGATGAAGCTCAACAATTACCTCTCCCTGATCGTGGACTTCCTGACACCAGCCCAATTCGAAACGGTGTTCGAGTCAGGATTGTTCAAAGCTGCTGTGGAGCAGTACAGACTAATCAACGATAACATCTACGGGGTGATCAGAATCTTTGATTACGTCAGAGGCCTGGGTCAGCAGGTCTCAGAGCAAATGAAGCTGAAGTTGCACTACTGTGTCAAGGTGCTGAATTTTGAGTTTGAGGACGCCTCGAACCACTATGTTCAGCTCCCACAAGAGCTGAGCCAATTCAAGCACACTCTGGCACAGCTTGCTGAGAAATGAATTATGATATATGGAATAGATACGATATTTATTAAAGAGACATCACGTGAAGGGTTGTACACACCTAAGACCACTGTAACAGTCAGGCCCGTGCGAAAATTTTTCGAGCCGGTCCAGTGCGCGAAAACTCCCGGACCCACCCTGGCGGCCGGTGTGACGCGGGAACTTTTTTGTTGAAAAATATTACCAAAGTTTTACTTAGACCTTCATAGATATCGAAATGGGTATGTGATTTCCACCGACTTGCCAAACAGACAGATGCGGCTCCATTGGACTGTGCAGTGTTTTTGAGAGCACAGGACAGGCACACATCTGCTGGGAAGGCAAGTTCGTACTCTCCATTGCTAACCTCTAGTTAACGTTCCAAAGACCAGAAAGACCTACTGCAAGGGTAAGGCCTGCAGAAAGCACACCCAACACAGAGTCACTCAATACAAGGCTGGAAAGGCCTCGCTTTACGCTCAGGGTAAGAGAAGATACGACCGTAAACAATCCGGTTACGGTGGTCAGACCAAGCAAGTTTTCCACAAGAAGGCCAAGACCACCAAGAAGGTCGTTTTGAGACTCGAGTGTGTCAGCTGTAAGACTAAGATGCAACTCCCATTGAAGAGATGTAAGCACTTCGAGCTTGGTGGTGACAAGAAACAAAAGGGTCAAGCTTTGCAATTCTAAGTGTGCACTTCACATTTTCCAGACTGTATGTCTCAACATGTTGATACACTGGTTCTGATGCTATGTAATGTTAACACTTAATAGGTACACACGTGTGTAGTGGTAGCTGGTCGAGGCCAAGTTGCCGTTTCTCCTGAACCAAAAACAACAACATCCGTACACCGCCGTGTTTGAAATACTCCTGTTCGTCCCTAAAAAGAAAGTCGGATCGTGTTTTGTTTTCATTTGTGGCATTCAGTGTAACAAGACAAGATTTCCTACAAACATCTCTGCGACATGTATCAGCATCCTGACGGTGGTATGAACTACCAGCAGAATATGTACAACATGTACCAGCAACAGCAACAACAGCAACAACAACAGCAGCAATATAGACCAGTTGGTAATCAGCAATTTGCACCCCAGAACGCTGCTCCACATCTCCAGCAGAACGCCCTATACGCATCTTCGATTCCCAACATGCAGCATCCGACGCAGCAGCAACAGCAGATGCAGTACCAGAACTTTTATGGCTCGTCTCCTACGCGGACGTCTCAATTTAACGAATTCTATGCACAGCCGCCTTCGAGTCCTTCGAGAAGTGTACGTTCTGCGAATTTGGCTCCGGTGTCGTCCAACTCTTCGCTAGTGTCACCCCAGAAAGGAGGAGTCAAGCAGCCTGAGTTTCCCTACTCGAATCCGATGGCTAACAATAGCAACTCGAACCTGTCTTACAAGCAGAGCATGCAGTCGCTACAGGCTCAAGTGCAGCCCCAGGCCGACTTTGTCTACTTCGATCGCCATCCTGAATGGTTTTCCAAGTCGTCTCAGGACAAAGCTGCAGCAATCAAGCTGAAACTGGAACACTACTATAAAACAGCCATCGAGCACGCCATCGAACGTAATCAAAGAAGGGTGAATTTTGAACAGAAGATAGGAACAGAGTGCTCTGGCGAGCGCAGAAACAGGGAGCTGCAGGTGTTTGGTAGAAATGAGTCCCAGTTCCTGAGACTGCGCAGAACAAGACTTAGTCTGGAGGATTTCCATACTGTCAAAGTCATTGGAAAAGGAGCGTTCGGAGAAGTGAGACTTGTGCAGAAACGCGACACAGGAAAGATATACGCTATGAAGACCTTGTTGAAGAGCGAAATGTACAAGAAGGAGCAGCTGGCGCACGTGAAGGCCGAGAGAGATGTCCTTGCCGACGCCAACTCGCCATGGGTCGTCTCGCTGTACTACTCGTTCCAGGACCCGCTCTATCTCTACCTGATTATGGAATTTCTCCCTGGTGGAGACCTAATGACCATGCTGATCAAGTGGCAGATTTTCACCGAGGATGTGACTAGATTCTACATTGCGGAGTGTGTTCTAGCTATCGAGGCCATCCACAAGCTGGGATTCATCCACAGAGACATCAAGCCAGATAACATTTTGATCGATATGCGTGGACACATCAAACTGTCTGATTTTGGTTTGTCCACCGGGTTCCACAAGACACACGATTCTAATTACTATAGAAAGTTGTTGGACCAAGATAACAATGCTGGAGCCAACGCAGGCAATCCCGTGAGAAACTCTGTGGTCGACCCAATCAACCTGACCATGTCGAATCGTCAGCAAATGCAGACCTGGCGGAAGTCCAGAAGACTGATGGCCTACTCCACTGTTGGTACTCCTGACTACATTGCTCCAGAAATCTTTGTCAACCAGGGATATGGCCAAGCTTGCGACTGGTGGTCTTTGGGGGCCATCATGTTTGAGTGTCTAGTCGGATGGCCTCCGTTCTGTTCAGAAACTCCAAAGGAAACATACTGCAAGATTCTCAACTGGAGAGAGACTTTGCAGTTCCCAGAAGACATTCATCTGAGTCCAGAAGCTGAAGATCTCATTTTGAGACTGCTCACTGATGCCGATCACAGATTGGGCAAGAACGGGGGTGCGGCAGAAATCAAGTCTCATCCATTTTTCCGTGGAGTCAATTGGGACGAGATCAGAAGTGTTGAGGCGCCATTTATTCCAAAATTACGCTCAATCACTGACACTAGATTCTTCCCAACTGACGAGCTTGAGAACGTTCCAGACTCTCCGGCATTGGCCCAGGCGGCCAAGGAGAGAGAACGCATGAAGGGAAATGTGGTTGGTGGAGCAGACACAAAGGAGGATCTTCCTTTCATTGGTTACACCTTCAGTCGGTTTGAGTATTTAACTAGGAAAAACGCTTTATAGTGTGTACAATAATGACTGAATAAAACCCGAGAAAATGAAGCTGGTGGCAGGGACCCTTGCAGGATGCCTGTATTCTGTGTGCATGTGACCACATGCAAACTCAACTCGGTGTAATTCGCCCTTATGGCCAAGTTGGTAAGGCGCCACACTAGTAATGTGGAGATCCTCAGTTCAAATCTGAGTGAGGGCAATACTTTTTTTTTCCTGCTTTTCCGTCAGTAGAATTCAGAATTGTACAAACACAATCGACTTGGAGCTCTTTCCACTAGCTTGCAACTTGTGTCGATCGCGTGATCTATCTCCCTACATCCCCTTCGCATCGGTAGCTGGCCCTCAGACCCAGTGTGGTAACTCTTTGCTACGCCTTTTTCGCTCATAACCGTGGCCAGAAAAAGATAGATTGTTTATCAACTTTGGATCCAATTTTGCTCTTTGAGGCCATCATCAGCTCTAATGTCGGGTAAGTGTAATAGCATCCCACGCTAACGTCCAGTTGCAGACAGAAATCTCAAACAGCCGCTTACGGCAGACGAGAAAAGACTGTACAGTCAAATCTTCAAAACATTGGATCTCAAGCACACGGGCGGCGTTTCTGGATTGGCAGCCAAGCCGCTCCTGGAAGCGTCCAACTTGAGTGCCCCTGTGTTGGGAGAGATCTGGAATATTGCCGACCCGGAAAATAAGGGCACTTTGGACCAATTTGGGTTCTGTGTCGCAATGAGACTTATCGGTCATGTCCAGGCAGGTGCCAATCTGGATCCGAATCTAGCTCACCAAATTCCTCTCCAATTAGCCAAATTTAACGCGATTCCTATCAATTCGACAGGCGGCCCTCTGGTCCTCAACACTACAGGGTCCAGGATCTCGTCGGCGTCGTCCACCGACTCCCAACTGGTGGTCCCTGTGCTGGCTCCTCAGCAGGCGGCCACGTTCGGATCCATGTTTGACAAATCTGCGCCCAACGGAGTTCTCCCTGGTGTGCAGGCCAGAGATATCTTCCTCAAGGCCAGACTTCCAACCCCGATTCTGGAGAAAATCTGGAATTTGGTCGACCAGAACCAGGCCGGTCAGCTTACCAGATCCCAATTTGTTGTTGCCATGCATCTGATCCAAAGTTTCCTCAACAAATCGATGACTGTGCTTCCTACTGTGATTCCGCAACCGATCTGGGCCGTGGCTAACAGTCCTTCCCAGCCTCAGTCCCCTATTCCTCAACAGCACTCCGGAAGCTCTATGGGATCGGGATCCACCAACATGAACACCTGGATCATGTCGACTCAGCAGAAACAGCAATATGGCGCCGTGTTCGACAACCTGGACAAGGCCAAGACAGGCCAGATCTCTGCTGACGAGGTTGCCAAGTTTCTCATGACATCCAAACTTCCTAACGAATATCTTGCCTCCATTTGGGAACTGGCCAATTTGGATGGCTCCGACTTTTTCAACAAACAGGAATTCTCCATTGCCATGTATTTGGTGCAGAAAAAGCTTTCTGGCTTTGAACTGCCTGAGGAAACACCGGCCCAACTCATTCAGAGCAGTACTTTCTCTGCCAGTCCTCAATTGGCTAGGGCTGCCCAAACAGTTCCTCCCCCACTCCCAGCTGCTCCTTCTCCTGTTCAGACCGTTCCACAACCAAAATCGCATCTGGACGACCTGCTGGATGTCTTTGGACAGCCTGCCAGAACAGAGGCTAAAGCTGCGCCTCCGGCTCCTGCTTCCAGGTCGACCCATTTGGAGTCGACGGCCACTGGCCAGCGTACTGCATTTGTTCCAACTTCCGACTTTGGTCGGCAGCTGCAACAGCCTGCTGCCGACGAGTCTTCCGACGACGACGAAGGGCCAGAAGACCTGGACAACAGAGCTGCCAGATTCACCCCTCCAGCAATTCCAGGACGCTCCCAAAAGCCTCATTTCGATGAGACAGACATCCAATCTGCTCCTCAGTTGCCTAGACAGCCTACGGCTCCAAATTACGACGCTCTGAGATCGGTCACTAGTCCTACGCCCGAATCTGTCGACTCGACGCCATCTCCAGCAGTCCTCTCCACTCCCCTCCCTACTCCTGTGTCTGGTCCACAAGCTGCCCCGGTTCCAGACTCTGGCTTCACCAACCAGCCAACTGGAGGCTTTACCAACCAACCAACTGGCGGATTTACTAACCAACCAACTGGTGGATTCACTGACCAGCCTCAGGAACCCAGATCCCTCGATAAGGAGGTTTCCAACCAGCTTTCACAGGCCACTGTTGATATTGCCAATTTCTCCAATCAAATCAACTCGCTGACCGTGCAGACCACCAACGTGAACGCAAAAAGAGACAAGGCGCAGAGAGAGCTTTCAAGGATCATGAAGGTCAAAGAGGGCATTGAGTCCAAGCTTGTTCAGCTCAGAACTCTGTACGAGCGTGAGGTTCAGCAAGTGCACGAGGTCGAGAACGTTCTGATCACCTCTCGTAACGAATCAGAAACTCTCAAGCAGGAAATGGCGCTGGCCGAGGCTAACTACCACTCGGAGCAGGTCAAGCTCCAGAAGCTCCAATTGGAAGTCGAGGAAATGCAGAAAGGTAACCAAACTATGAAAGAAAGACTGGGCACTTTGAATGCCGAGACAATTGACCTGAACGAGCAAATCGAGTCACTGACCCAGAAATTGAAGCAGTCTCAAAATTTGCATGCAGTTACTGCTCGCCAGGTGGCTTCGCAGGAGGAAGAAAACACCAGACTGAAAGCCCAGATCGAGTCTGTCACGAAATCGATTAGCGAAATTGAACTCAAGCACTCGCAGCTGATCACAAGGTCAGTCGAGCTCGAAGACGAAACTATGGCTCTGCACGAACAGCACGGAGATTACAGTGCTCAGTTTGCCGAAAAGAATTTGAACTTCAGCACTGCTCTTGCATCTGGTGCTGCTGTGTTGGGAGGAGGGGCAGCGCTTATGGCTGCCACAGCAAGCGAATCTGACCAGGAGGACGATGCTGCTGAGAACGCAGATATTGAGGTGCCTACTACTTCTCTTGATGATTTCGGCGATGACAATTTTGCTGTTCCAAGAGGCACTGCTGCTGCTGGATCTGCTACAAATACGACAGCCACAGCGTTCGATTCTTCCACCAAGTCGATGTCGGAGCCTGCTACGTCTCAAACCTCAGAGCTGGATGATGGTTCCCAGGCTCAACAGCAATTCTCGTTGCCATTCGGTATTCCTCACTCTGAAACCTCATCAATTCAGAACAACCCTTCACAGTCTGTGAGAGGCGACTTCGATGTCCCAGACTCTCCAACATCGACAATAGAGGACGAGTCTTCTCCACCTATTCCTGTTTTAAGCTCCCAAATCCTTCCTGAAGGAGCCGAGGAAGAACTTCCAGAACCCGCTTCGTCAAATGAAAATGGCGAGTCGTTCGAAATGGTCGACCATGATGACATCAAGGAAGTTCAGCCAACTTACACTATGCCAGGAAGCATTCCTGGTGGATTTGATGAGCCTGCTGAAAGAGGACCTGAGTCTAAAGATGCTACTGAAACTACAGAGTCTGTGATGACGGAAGAGCCGCAGGAGCAAGACAGTAAGGTTGAAGACAAGGGATACGATGATGACGATGATCTTTATTCTCCAGCAACTAAACAAGAACAACCAACATCGGAAGTGCCACAGCTGGAAGAGACAAGTCCAAGTCCAGAAGGACCAAAGGATACTACTTTCGATGATCTTGAGCCTGCTGCTGAAACGTCAAGCGACGAAGAGTTCCATGATAGCATTTCGAGCCCTGTGAAATCGAGAGACGTCGAGCAAGAACATCAGAGCGCAAATAAATCATTCAATCCATTTTCGGCTGCCAAGAATGACAACATGTTTGACGATCTGGGACTGGAAGAGGCGAATGTGGAAGACTCTTTCAACACTTCGCAATTTGACAACTTCAACAGTTTCGACGCCGGAGCCGTTCCTGGGTTCTCGTTCTCAGACCCAGCTCCTACCACCACTTCTGTCGTCAATGACGACTGGGAACAGGTGTTTGCTGGATTTGGAAATGATCCTGGTATGCAACAGGCAGCAGAAACTTTCGACAGTCCGCCAACGTATGAGGCAAGCGAGGGATTCACCCAATCGGGTGTTGCAAATGTCCAGAAAGTCGCTGAGGAAGCCCCTTCAGCGTTCAATCAAAGTCAGCAGATGGCAATTGATGAGCTTAAAGGAATGGGATTCGATGAGAGTTTAGTGGTCGAAGCCCTGCAGAAGAACGATTGGCAGCTGGACATCGCCACCAACTTCCTTCTGGACTCGGCCTAAGACAGTTATTCCAAACCACCAACTCTCTCCTCGTATAATCTATGTAATTTCTCCAACTTGAGGTAATATTCCTGACGTTCCGCAATGTAGGAGTTGATGAAAGTTGTCAATTGGGCCTCATCGACTTCAGCTGATGAACTTAAAATCTGGTCCACTAGCGATTTTGTGGTGCGATCTTGTAAAGCGACACTGGATTCCACAGACTTGATTATCGAGCTTCTGGAGTACTTATTGAGCAAATCGTACATTTCTAGCTGTAATTGGTCAAAGGTGGTGAGCTTCTCGTGGAATTGTTTGAGTTTCTCGTTTACTGTTGCGGTCTGAGGTATTATCTCTGAGTCAAATTGGTCAAGCAATCCAGTAGCGTAATCAATCTGTTCTTTTAATGCACGCACAATCTGAGTCAATATCTTGTCAAAGTCGGTACGTTTGTATAGATAACTTTGCAGAAGTTGGGGGGATCTGGCCAATTCTTGTAGTTTTGACGTGCTCAGTTCATTCACGTATTGGGGTAGCTCAGAGGGGAATTCAAGTTGATTGGTGATATCTGGCGGAATAAGGGGGTATTCTAGCTTATCGTGATCCAATATTTGCTCTGATGGGGGGTCGGGAGGCAAATTGGGAAGCATGGTGTCACGTAAGTATTTCGCTTTAAAGAAATAAATTAATAATCCTGGAAAATTAATTTATTTTTTTCTCTCATGTTGAATGCTCTTACAGTTTCCCTTCCCAAACCTACAGCCGCAATGATTGTGGTGCATGGTTTGGGCGATTCTGGCGAAGGCTGGAGATTTCTTAGCGAAATATTCCATCGTCAAGAGCAATTCAGACACATCAAGTTTGTGTTCCCTAATGCACCAATTCAGCCACTCACTTGTAACGGAGGAGCTGCGATGCCATCCTGGTTTGATATTGTTCAATTTGGAGACGTGCATGCTCATGGAGATGAGGTTGGATTCTGGAAGAGCGCAGACCAGATTAAAAATTTGATCCAAAAGGAAATTGACGGTGGTATTCCAGCAAGCCGTATTATTGTTGGGGGTTTTTCGCAAGGAGGGGCATTGAGCTATGCTGTGGGCACTACTTTTGACCAGAAGCTGGCTGGAATGATGTGCTTGTCTGCATTTTGTCCGGTTCAGGATTCTGTCAAACAGAAAGTGACTGAAGTCAATAAACAGACTCCTATTTTCCAGGGTCATGGTGATCTGGACCCAGTTGTCCCAATCTCATATGCAAAACAAGTTCATCAGATGTATCAGAGTCTTGGGTTTGAGCGCATTACTTTCAGAGAATATATTGGCATGGGCCACTCCACCTGTCCCGAGGAACTGCACGACATCATTTCTTTCGTTAGAGAAAATCTCGGTGCATGAGTCAGATGTCTTTCTTTAGTTCCATAATCTGTTTCTCAACTTCGACAGCCCACAATGCTGCCCCGGTATGGGAGGTAAATGCAAAATAGATATTGAGTAAAGGTATTTGCTCGAGACACAAGGAGATCAGACCGTAGGTAAAATACAAATGTCTGTTCTTGCGCCAGAGAAAATTGGCTTGTGCGTTTGTGTATCCTTTCAATTGGAAGTAGCGATGGTGACGTTGGAATCCGGCTTTGGATGCACGCAATAAAATCACAATGATGGGCCCCAAGAGGGGGATCAAGCTCAATAGCAGATAAATGAGCTCTCTGCCGACGAATCGAAGAGGTCCAAGAATCCTCTTACAATTACGATAGCACCTCCCCACCATCGTCTCGCCTGCATAGCCATTGAGATTATTGTCTAGCATTCCGCGATATAAATGGTTATACCCCAGACCCAGCTCCCGGTTCATGACGTAATCGAACGTATGTCTCAAAGGTTTTGGGAGAAGGAAGATACAGTTGATCAAGTTGATGATGAAGGTCATCAATTGGAATGTTGTAGGTCCAATGAAAGACACCATACCTCCTGTAAAGAATAAGGATGCGGTATAAAAGACAAAGGCAGCTCCGTAGATGAAAACTGTGACAAGGACAAGAGACAGGATGTTCATTTTCAAGTATCTCCAGCACTCGATGTGAAAAGTAAAATAATAAATCCCCTGCTGGTTAGCTTTTGGCATTGTTAACTTACCTTGAAGGGATATTGCACTGTTGCCCAAACTGACATTAGAAGTACCGCTCGAAAGAAGGAGAAATAATTTGGCCCATTTTTTTGACGGGTTACATCTGTACACCTTTAAAATCTTGCATGAGATAAAGTACATTTGTTTTGTACACTCTAGATATTCTTCCGTCATGTCAACCTCACAATTAAAGGGAGGCAGTTTCCTTAGATCAATGTCTCCATTGCCATTGATATATGGGAAAAGCTCAGACTCGCAGGACGGGATTAAACAATTGGGTCCCAAAGAAAAGAAATACGTATCCAACGTTGAAAAAGCCTTGACGGTGTTTGATTCTGTTGAGGAATGGGCAGATTACATTTCTTACTTGAGCAAGCTACAGAGGGCCCTCAAATCAAATCCAGACCCACAAGCAAATCATTGGGTGCCCAACGAGTTTGTGGTTTCCAAGACCTTGTCCAAATGTCTTTCCTCTAAGCTGCCAAGCGGAGTGCACAGGAAGGCCCTTGAGGTGTATACACAGATCTTTGACATTATGGGTCTGGAGGAGCTAAGTGCTCATATTACTACGTGGCTTCCTGGTCTTCTTCCTCTGATGTCCTATGCCAGTATTAGTGTAAAGCCTCAAATGGTTGACCTGTTCACCACATATATTGTCCCTCTCGATCCTATAGTATTGAGGGTGGTCTTCAGAGCCATTCTTTTGAGTTTGCTTCCTGCTCTTGACGACACCACATCAGAGTCATTTGACTCTATATTGCAACTCATAGACTCGTTCAAGAATCATCTCAACAACAATTCGCATTTCTGGCAATGTCTCTTCCTCTGTATCGTCACGTCACCAGATAAACGCTTGGGGGCTTTGGAGTGGTGCATACGCAGAATGCCCACTTTCACAGTCAGTGGAAATCCTGAACTAGTGAAAGATGCGGTTCTGGACTCATTGGACGAGGAAACAAGAGCATGTGTCACTCCGGAACCGGGTCTGCTGATCAAAGCATTCAGCGAGGGAATCAGAGACCAGAATCTGCTTGTTCAAAGAGGATTCTTTGACCTTCTCATCACGAAACTCCAGCTGAGATCCGAAATCCTCCAGGTGCTAGTCACTGACCAGGACAAACAGACTCTCATTTTAAATGCCACAAGCACCGTGTTACGCAGAGACATGTCGCTCAACAGAAGACTCTGGAACTGGCTGCTTGGTCCAGAAACAACTGAACAACTCAATTCGCCTTCGAAACCAGAACAGATAATCACCGCTGAGGATCGCTCTCAATATTTCAAAAGTTACGGCCTAAAGTATTTGTCGGATGCCATTTTTGCACTTCTTGAAGGACGCACGAGTACCAAACCGGTTTATCAACAACGAGTGGAGGCATGTAAGATTGCTGTAGCAATCATGGACAAATGGGAGATTGGTCAATTGATTGTCCCTAGAATTTTGATTCCAATTATTAAATGCACCAAAAAGACAAATGAAGGCGGGGATATGGAAGCCTATGATGAACTCATAAAGAACGCGAACGCATTTTTTGATAGTGTGGAGACCATTAACATTTGGTCTGATATACTGCGACTCATAAAGGAGAAAGACATTGCTCTTGTGATGTTCATCATTAAGAATTTTAGGGTTGAAGAGGAGGACATGGTGATTTTGCACCTTCCATTTGCACTTTTGGCCACACTTCTTGAGTATGATGGGAACCAAAAGTGGCTGCCATTGATCAAAGGTTTTTTGAATCTGATCCCTCAGCGAGCATTTTTACCAATTGAACATGCTCAAGAGAAATATACCAAAGTGGAGACGGTAAAGAACCACGAATTTAAGAGAGAGACAGCTCGCAAGCTGGACGAATACTATAGCCTGACTACAGAAGAAGCACAACTTGAAGCTTCTGGCGAAAAGCCTTTCAAGACTGCCGACTTAAGTGCAGTGATTCTAAGTTTGACTACAGAAATAACAGCTAGACATTTGAAACAAAAATCGGGTATCTTGTTCTATGAATTCTGCGAGGTTCTGGACGAGCTTCTTGAGAAGATTCCGAATGGCGAAAAACACTGGGTGGATGATACACTTCTGAATGCTGTTTACGCATACAAATCGGAAGAGTTTGATGCGAAATATGTTCCAATCGCTTTTGGCATTTCCATGTTATTCAAAACACTAGCCAGACAGGTTTCTGGGGCCCAACTTCTTCAGATCCTGAAAACAGTGATGGACCTGCTTTGGAGCTGCTTGGTTCACCCTAGCGGGAAATATGAGGTCGAGACTGTCAAAATGATCTGCAAACTAGAAATGAGTGCAGATTCACACTATATTGAAGCTGCTCTTGCCTCTCTATTTTTACAAGCAGATCGCTTAGTCAGGATCAAAGCATTCAATGCTTTATGGACACATACACTGACATTCCACAACACTGAGAACATTCTGGTTCGTCCATTGTATCTGCTTCTGGATGATCTGAGGAGCGAGAACGAAACTAGTGTTCTTATGGTCTCAAGATGGATTAAATCTACCATTGCCACTGGAACTGTCAACCAAGTGTTCAAGATCTGCTGCTCGGGAATATTTGGCAAACACAAATTTATCGGGACTGGTTCGTTCACTAACAAGGAAGACGAGGATTTCACACTCTTTGATTATCAATTGGCTACGCTTTTAAATTTGCTCAAAGCTGATACATCGTTGGTCCTTCTGTTTAAAGAAAACCAGTACTCTTTGGAAGACGAGGTGGAAATAAAGGTTGTAAGCAAGAACCATTGGGATATCTCTACTTACAAATCTTTGATTGTCACAGTGGTCTCTCAGTTCTTGTCAATTGATGCTTCAAATCTGGATTGCAACGTATTTGAAGACTACTGTGGTTGTGTCAGAACTTGTTTGAGCTTGCTGGAACTTTTAATTGATGGATCAGAATCTGAATTCAGTGAATTATTGTCATCTTTGACGAAACTTTGCAAGAACATTGGTCAATACAATGACTCTATTGTGTCGTTTTACCTAACGACTATATCAAAGTTCATGAAAATCGCTTCACAGTCCAAAATCACTGTCGATTTTTTCCATTACGAGAACGACGACATGCCTCCAAAGTTCGCAGAAATAATTTGCGATGGAATTCTCACATCATCGTCTTCCTTGGTGCTCTCTTCCTGGAATTCTCTTATTTTAGATTCAACAAGCTATGTTCCTGAGCTCGTCTTCAGAAGCTCATCTGCTATTATTGCATGCATCTGTGAAAAGCTGAACGGATTTTTTTCCATAAGTTCTCGATTCAGCCAAGGTGATGGTATATTACACTCTGAAGAAGCAATATTGGAACTCATCAATGGATTACAAGAGCTTGTCACATTTACCCATAAATACATGATTGCCTCAAACTCGGGGTTGGTGGCCAGCGATTCTAATGGGAAAGAATCTAGTTTCTTTGGATCTGTGATGCAAGGTGTCTTCCAAGTAGAGGCGCCAGATGAAAAAGGGGAAGATTTTGTGAGACGAATGGGCACTTTAAGATCAATGAAACTGGCCGTTGAAACCTGTTACCAAATCTGGTTATGGTCAGACGAGAATTCGAAAATTAAAGCCAACACAATCACAATAGCCCCTTCTTCACCATTGGCCACTCGGATGAACTCAATAACTGGACTGAACAGCAATAGCACCAAGATGATCGATGAAGAGAAACCGCCGTTCTTGACTTTTGCTAAATCATTGAATTATAATGCTTCTAGGCTGAAGTACAGAACCAAAAAGATTTTGGAGAGCATCTACTCGTTGGAGTCATTGGAGACTCTGGAGACGCTTATAAGCTGCCAAAAGTCTCAAATTCTGGACTACAACAAGTACTCATCGTTCAAAGTGATTCATGTGCTGGATGGGGCCAAGTCAGAGAAAATGATTCCATTGGTTTTGAATTCTTTAACTTCCAGAGTGAATATCAATATATTGGAACAGTCCAACAGATCGTCTCTTATTGCAGATCTGAGCGATAAGGAAATATCCCTATTCATGTGCGACTATATGGAGTCGCTAGGAAGCGACTCCGTGGAGGACATCTGGCCTCAGCTGACTGCATTTTTGAAAGACATTCAAACCAATTCATCAAACTACAAACATCTGTTTGCTGCATTACTGAAGTTCACCACTATTATCGGAATCAAGCTTTCTCAGATTAGCTTTGGAGAACAGAAGAAAGTGCGTAAGGATATGATTGACTCCTTCACCAGAATTTTATCTCTTGCAACAAATGTGAAGAATACTGCAGAAGAACAGTCTATTGCATCTATTTTGAACCCTATAAACATTCTTCCAGGGTCTGAAACAAGTGTGGATCCTACTAGCTCTACACCTACTTTGGAAGTCACTGAGACAATGGACCATCCAAATGAAAATCCAACTACCCCGATTACCAAAACTTTTTCATTCCCGTCAGGTGGAAGTAAAGAGATGTCGCCAGTTAAAGATTCCACCCATCCTGATAAAGAGTCATTGAGAGATGAAATATGCGCTACCTTGATCTACGTCATTCCCAAGATTCCGGTCATTGTTCAGGATAATGACAAGACGGTGCAATGTCTGACGACGATCATCAACAATACAGTTATTCCATTGACGAAGGCTAAAAACTATAGCCAGAATGTGAATTCAGTGGTAGACTTGATACGGAGTCTTGCCGGCATGACGCAATGCTTGAATCTGAAGGTTTGGAAGAATTTCTGCTCTGATATTTTGATGGATCCTAAGTTTTTTGATCAGCCATTGAACCCACGCTGGAATCCAGTCTTCAATAGTTGGATCAAGGAAGATAAAGAGAAGCTGGATGAACTCATTTCCAGACTGGTTCCCTATAACGGATCTTCTACTTTGTTCAACTGGAACGACTCTGAAATGTCTATCAAGACTCTCAGCCTGAAAAGGGTGGCATATTTACTGCTCATTTCACCAAAAGACACCCTGATGAATAATGTTGCTGACCTCCAACTGCGCATCTCTGATATGCTAAAGAACTCATCCAACAACAGTCTCAAACCTTACATTTTCCTCCTATTCCGTATCATTGTGTTTAAGTTTTCTGATCCTCATCTGAGCACCCTTTGGCCAACAATTTACACTGAATTGCAATTTGTATTCCATTCGCTGCTTGTTAGACTTGAAGAGCCAAAACCAGAAACAGAGAATCAAACAAAGGCCCAGGACGAATTTGACAATGAGCTGGTTTTACAAGCATGCAAGTTATTGGATGTACTGTTGGCATTGAAGCCCGAAGAGTTCCAACTTACTGAGTGGCTTTTCGTTTCCGATACTATTGATGCTGTCTACAGGGACTCGAAGACTCCTGTGCTGTCTCTTATTGATAGAATTAGAAACGTCAAACATATGCGTACTGTTGAGCCAAGTGACAAAATACGTGCTCAAACAGACAAGTACAAGACGCTTCTTCTTGAAGGTCGTCGCAAAATTGAGACGATATTTGATCTACACGAGTTTTTTGACAAACTGTCCATATTCAACTATGAAAGCGGATATAACCTGGCGGTTGCCAATGCAGATGCCATTGAACGGGACATGTTTCACGATCTTTTTAATTAGACTTTTGAAAAAGATATATGCTAAGGACCTCCCATCCCGATTTGCGCTCGATCAGCTTCTCTACTGTGAAATTTTGATGCCGACTGACAAAGTTGTCGCACACCGAGCGTGGGTTATTGCGCGCGCAAAAGAGAATGTATGCCTGTCCACCAGGGGCCAACATTATATCAAGGTTTTCCAAGACTTTGTTGGTGACCACCATTCCGTCTGGCCCTCCATCTAGAGCGAGGTCGAGCCATTTGTGATCTTGCTTGGATTTTGGAACATCAGGCACGGTCTCCGTTGGAACGTATGGGGGATTAAACACGAGCAGATCAATCGATTGTGGTATAAGACAGGACATGAGATCGCATTGGATCGAGTCAAAGTTGTATGCAGTGGAATTGAGCTGATTAGTGTTGATGGCTGTTTGACAAGAATGAGGGTTGATATCGGATGCGATAAGATATGCATTTTTTAATATATGTTGATTGAGAAAAGTAGATACTATTCCCGACCCTGTTCCTAATTCTAGTACCAGCGAAGGGTTTCGGTGTTTGAGGACAGGCGCAATTTCTTCAAAAAGGTCAAGGAGCAGAAATGAGTCTTCTGCAGGCTCGTATATTTTATCGTAATCTGGTTGTGCGATGATGGGAGTTGAAAGCATATTTAAAAAAAATATTGGGAAAAAATATCTCTTTTGTCAACGGATATATCAAGACGAGTAGAAAAATGGGAGAAACTGTGGAAATCAAGGTCAGAGTACGTTTTTGGATATTGACAATCTAACATTACAGAGTTTGACTGGTAGAATGGTGCGTGGCAAAATATATATTACTAACTGTTAAGATCAGAATTGACGTGGATCTTCAAAGCAAAGTGAGTATATTGAATCCCATTGTGCTAACGTATCAGGTGAGTGATTTGAAGGAGACCATTGAGGTGAAGGAGGGAATTCCACCTCATCAGCAGAAGTTCTTGTTTTCTGGAAAGCAATTGTGAGTATACTTGACTTATCAAATCCTAACAAGTGTAGGGACGACGACAAATCGCTGGAGGAATGCGGAATTGTGGCAGGCTCAGACCTGCATCTGGTCTTGTCGCTTAGAGGAGGTAAATAACGCGAAATGAATACGCTCTGGTGTTGCTCTTGGGTGCTATTTTTTACACCTGGCACCAAATAAAAATTGTATCGAATTTTGTAAACATCCATAATGTCTGGGTTCAGTTTTGGCACCCAGAGTTCGGCCCCGAGCGGAGGGTTTTCGTTTGGCAACAGTGCCCCCACGCAAGCCTCAACATCCGGAACCACCCCTGGTGGGTTTTCATTTGGAAATAAGCCGGCTTCTGGATTTTCTCTAGGAGGTACTTCCAACAATGCAACTTCGACTGGCACTACAGGGTTTGGTGCTCCAAACACGAGCAGCAACACCGGTTTTTCGTTTGGAGCCAAAAGTGCAACGCCGCCAGCCACGTCCTCGGCCGGGGCACTTTTTTCAAATACAAATAACAACGCCAATACTGGAGGAATGTTTGGCAACAATGCGTCTTCTGGAGGAACGAGTCTATTTGGGAACAACAATACCAACACGTCTACGGGAACTAGTTTATTTGGCAACAAGCCAGCTGCCAATGCGGCTCCTGCAGGCCTGACTGGGTCGACAGGGTTTTCGTTTGGAGGTAACAGCAGCACGACCGGTGGTGGCTCGATGTTTGGTGCCCAGCCAACGCAGCCGGCACAGACAAGCCAACCCACACAGCCAGCACAACCTACATTCAGCACGCAGCCGTCGTTTGCGTGGTCGACTCAGCAGTCGCAACAACAGGGACCGCATCCAACTGTGCTTCAGGCCCAGAAAATGAACCAACAACCCAATCAGCAGCCAAATGGATACACACCTACTATTGCAGACCAGCTGGAAAAAGTGAAAAACTCGTGGGACGCCAACTCCAATCAGTGTATGATGAAGACATTTGTGTACAATAAAGTTCCAGCCGAATTCAACAACTACGAGCGGCCTGCGGAGGAGTCTGCCGAGGACTGGGAAAACGCGATGAAAATGCGCCCAAAAGTGTACAACACGATTCCCATGAAAATCAAAGGTTTCGAGGATCTGCTCAACAGATCCAATCTACAGATAGAACACATTAGGAAGTCAAGGGTTCTCTTGAACAATATCAACTCGAACCTTGTGAGCTTGAGCGACAAGCATGATCTGGACTCGCTCAACAGACTGACTCAGTGCAAGATCAAGCAGAAGCTGCTGAATCTCAAGCTGCTGAGAATCGCTATTAACCTCACAATCCTAAAATACAAGGGATACCAGCTCACCAACGACGAGGAGAAGCTGATTTCCCAATTCAAACAGCTAGTGAACTCCGTGGACGACCCAATCGGTCTCAACAGGTCCAACGAGCTGTGGGCCAGATTGAGCAACCTCAAGCAGAGACTGATCAACCTCAATATCAGCTTAGAGAACCTGGACGTTTCGATGGGTGGTACTACTGCAAACGGCGACTCATCGCAGTCCCATATCTCGAACAACGAGCAGGTGGTTAACAAGGTGGTGAGCATCCTGTCGAAACAGCAACAGGGCATACAGTACTTGTACGATCTGATCGAAAATGACAAGGAGCTCGTGAATAAGCTCGCTCCATAGATGATGCACAGCCGTAATTTAATTGACCTGAAAACACTTTTTCCGTCTCCTAAAAAAAACAAATACTTGTTACCTTGAAACATGGAATCTACTTTAATATACAGACTGATGGACTGTCTGCCACTCTGTGGGTCTATTGACGATGATAAGGACAGTGCACTGGCGGAATTGAAGAAGAAATGCAAGATGATCATTCTGAAACTGAACCCACAGACATCTGAGCCCAGGGCCTCGATCGAGTCTGGATCCTACACGTTGCACTATCTGATTGTCGATGCGATTATCTACGTGTGTATCACCACCAGCAGCTTTCCTAAAAAGCTGGTGTTTTCCTATCTATCTGAAATTTCCACTGAATTTGCCCATGTTTATGCCAGCGAGCTTACCAAGCCAAATCTCAAGCCGTACCAATTTATCCAGTTCGACTCGTTCATCACCAAGACCAAGAAGATTTATGGCGACGCTAGGGCCCAGTCGAATCTGGACAAGCTGAATAACGACCTGGTCGATGTCAAGATGATCATGAACAAGAACATCGAAGACCTGCTTTATAGAGGCGACTCGCTGGACAAATTGCAGGATCTCTCGAGCGATCTCAAGAACCAGTCACAGAAATACAAGAAATACGCAGAGAAGATTAATTTCCAGCTGCTTCTGAAACAGTACGCTCCAGTTGTGATGGTGTCGCTCTTTATTCTATTCATTATCTACCGGATCATCTTTTAGTGATCCTGTTGATACTGTATAATTCGGTCTTTGTTGTCCTTTGCAGCAAGCACCAGACTTTTGAAGGCCACGTGCAACAACTGCGACTTGTCGGTCTCGATCTCATCCTCACATGCAAGGTTGCGCAATTGCTGCATTTTGTTTCGCATCATCACAGTATAAATAGCTGCCTTCAGTTTTTTGGCAGCAAATCCCTCCTTGATGTTCGGAATCAAGTCCACCTCTTTCTGAATACTGTTGTTCAGCCACGGGTGACACAATAACTGCGCTGCCGAGTATCTAGATTTCTGGTTCACGGCGAGACAACATCGGACAAATTCTTTAGCCTCGCAACTCACATTATCCCAATGTGTTCCTCCGAATTCCACAGGCGCATACGCCTTGGCCAGAAACTCATTGATGGTCTTGGCCTCGAATGGATTATAGCCGCACATTAGAATATAGCATACTACTCCTAGCGACCAGATATCTGCCTTGTATTGGTATGTCTCATTAGTGTAGGTCTCTGGGGCTGCGTAAGAAAAGGTGCCAGCACTTTCTCGAATGTATGGCTGCGAAATGGTCAGTCGCTGGGCTATGCCAAAGTCTGCAAGAACAATTGGACTGTCTGCGTTTCTAGTTTTGAATAGTATATTTTCGGGTTTGACGTCTCGATGAACTATGTTCAAATCATGCAGATATTCAAGAGCTTCAACTAGCTGTCGCACAATAGATCTAGCGTCTTTCTCGGTGAAGACCGATTGCTCAATGATCCGATCAAACAACTCGCCTCCGTCGGCTAGTTCTGTCACAATGTAGAAGAACTTGGAAGACTCGTAATAATTGAGATATTTAACAATATGAGGATGATCCAGCTGATGAAGTAGCTCAATTTCATCTGTAACTATCGCACCATGCTTGTCAAGTGCATCTTTGCTCATTACTTTGATTGCAACATGCATGTTGGTCTGTTTATCCAGAGCTCTTCTCACGTACCCGTAGGCCCCCACTCCAATGACATCTTGCAATTAGAGAAAAAAATCGGGTCTCACCACTTACCTTCAAGCTCATATCGGTTCTTGAAATGCCTTTTGTCTTTGAACCTGTCAAGAAATCCCATCCCAATACCCCAATCTTATCTTTGTAAAAAAAAGTATTATTCTATATGAAATATTTAGTATGCGATGACCAATTTATCATTGTTGGTCACAAAAATATCTGTAAATGATTTGCGTTTGTCGTTGTTGGTGATGATCACCAGATCGTTAACGTTTCCTTTATAAGGCATGTACCGGTTGCTCACAAATTCCTCGAAGGACTCTGTGGCATCGGCGCTGTGGATGTTGATCTTCACGCTTTCGCTCTTGATAAGCGTCGAATGATGATTCACAACATCCACAAGTTCGCTCTCGCTGCGCAAGAAGACATTGGCATGTAGAATGTCTCTGTGTTCGCACATGACGAAGAAAAGCTTCAAAGCCACCAGATCCTGACTCGTGACAGCCATATCGCTCAGCACTAAATTGAGAGAGGTAAATTTTAAAGACTCTGGGTTCAAGAATGTCTCCTTCGAGTACAAGGACTCGTTTTCATTGCCACAGATGTCAGCAGATGATCGAATGCCCTGATTGTTATTGATCAAGAGACATCTGTGCACCTTTGATGAAAAAGGGAGTTCCTCGAGTTGCGACACCAACTGAGGAGTTTCGATGTAAGTCTTATTGGTCATTGGAATAATCAACAGATCATCCTTGGCGAAATTTGATCCCGAAACTACAGTTTTCAAATAATCGTCCTGCAAGCAAAATAAAATCTCAGAACTGAATGGGATCGAATGCAAGTCACTGAAGACTTTCAGGATACTCAAGATTGGGTTCAATTGGGCCTTGTCGGACTTCATTCCCGGTTCTCCAATCATCGATGCCTGCAGAAGATCGGTTGTTCTCTGCGTTAATGGTTTCACGTTCAGTCCTAGAATCGGGAGCTTGGAAGAGTCGCAAATATGGTCCATGAGTAGGAGACCTGTTGAGATGGTCTCGATATCATTGACAGCCAAAACAAGTCGCTGGAACTTGACCTGATCCACAGAGCTCACAGAACGTCCTGGAGACTGTGCTTCTGATGCTGCCTCGCGTTTGCGCCTGACAACAACCTCGTCTCTATAGGACTGTGGATATGCCACCAGAGTCAAGGGGGTAGTGAGGAAGGTGGCCACCAATGCCATGACAATAAACATGGAGTAAATCTTCTGCGAAAGGATTCCAGCGTTGAGTCCTGTATTGAGAACAACAACCTCAACTATTCCCTTACAGGACATGAGAATTCCAACAGCCAAACTTTCTCTCTTGTAGAGGCCAAAAACTTTGGAAGCAACAAAGCCACCAAAGATCTTGCCAAACAGTGCAACCACAATAATGCAGATAATGTATGCCCAGTCTATTCCTCTATCTAGCAGGCCGAGATTAACACCCAGACCTGCCAGAGCGAAATATAGCGGGACAAACAACAAATTGACAAGATCCTCGATTCTCTCAGCCAGGCGGACGACGTAGCCATTATCTCGTGGAATGATCACTCCGATGATGAAAGCACCAAAGATAGGGTGCACTCCGATAATGTCAGTAAAGAATGCTGAACATAGCATCATGATCAAGATCAGAATGGTGGAGAATTGGGAAGGACCGTTGGGGTTTTCGATGTCGTTGTTTTTGGTCAGAATGAATCTGAGAAGCCACTGGAGAGGATAAACACAGAAGAAACACCATGCGATAGTGACCAGACAGATATAGAGAGTGGTCATAGAGGAGGACGAATTGGCCAGAGTAATACTAAGAGCGAGCAGGATCCAGCCCATGAGATCGTTGGTGATTCCTGCAGCAAGCACAATTGTCCCCACACGGTCTCTGATGAGTCCAAGCTCTGTGATGATTCTGGCGAGCACCGGGAATGCTGTGATGCACATAGCCACAGCGATGAAAACCATGTAGGTGGTGAAGTTGATGGGCTGCAGAGAGTCGTCATCTCTTCTGTATTCGTTCCAGAGACCCACGGAGACGGCGCACCCAAGCGCGAAGGGAACGGCCATGTTAAAGATTCCCACAGTGAGGGCGATCTTGAGATTCTTCTTGATGAAATTGACGTCGACCTCACATCCAACCATGAACAGTAACAGGAAGACACCGAGGTTGGCAATGTCCGTCAGTCCAGGTAAGGAATCGTCTGGAAATATCTTATCGGTGAAATTCGGAATGTGGCCCAGTACTGTAGGTCCAAGTAAGATACCGGTGATAACCTCTCCAATGACACGGGGCTGTCGCAATAGGGAAAGAGGGTAGTTGACAAGCTGGGCAAGAGTGAGAATCAGAACCGTCTGAAACAACAGCAAGGTGAATGGCTGCGAGGAAGAGTATTCGAGAGGGTCAAAACCGCCAATGACCCCAGCAGTTGAGGAAGTAGAAACCGCCATTTGGATTTGACAGATATTAATTAAATTTAATCTTATTTATTTTATTTTGCATAAGGGGCTCAGACCCAGATTATTTTTCATGCATGCAATAATTTATATAAGTTACACATAGGCCAACATATCCTGGACCAATTCACGAACATGGTAAAAAAGTTGGCCAACACCTCCGTCAATCACCAAATTTCCATCACTGATCTTGCGCACAGCCAACTGATTGTTGACAACCAGAGTTCCGTCTCCTCTAAATTCGACCACGTAGTTCATCTCTGTCAATTTGCGACGTAGCTCTGTCAGTCTGATATCTCCAATGCTGATGTAGTTCGACACAGGCATCATGTTGGTGTTCGAAGGCACAGAAAGCTTCAGATGCTTGTGATCCAGCACCTCTTCTTCGCCCTGTGCAATTGGTAGCACCTCTCCATAAACGTGTGCAATCGAATAACCACCAGTGATGGTTTGCCAATTAAGAGTGCTGTTGAGCTCGTTCGCCACCACCAGGTCGTACGATGTGACCACATTGCCCAGATCGATCTTTTCGTTCAGCCTGCAGCCAATGTAATCTGTGCCAAGCACCCCTGACGAATCCTGCTTGTAGAGATCCAACATCTTGGTTTTCTGCTGGGCCATCATCGACTCCATCACATTTTCAAGTCCACCCATAAATCCGTAGGACGTGTTTGGCAGGAGAATGACCTTCCGGGGCTTCAAAGAGTTGAACGTTATACGCATCGAACGCAGGTCTGCCAGTCCCGATAGATCGACAAACGCAAGACCGCATCTAATGCCCACCTTGGTCGTCCGGACAGACCGCACCAAGGGATTCACAAGTGCATCCATGTTGTACAAGGTGTCTTTCTCCTTCACCTGGGCCATAACCTGCGACTTTCTCAGCTTCTTCACTGGTCGTCTAATTGTCCGTCTTTTCTTCTTGCCATTTTCCAAATACTCTTCCTCAACCACTTCCTCTTCCTCCTCGTAAGCAGCCTTATTGAGAGGAAATTTCTCTTCTTCCCTCATGTAATCGCTGTGTTTGATGACTTCTCCATACTCATCAACAGTCACTTTCTTGACAATGAACGGGAACATCCTGTTCCGTCCCTTGGCGTTACGAACGTCAAAGTCCATTGGCATTTGCAGGATCTGGTCAACCGTAATCGTTTCATCGTCGTCTTTCGATGAATGAGACGTCAGTACTGCAGAGGTGGTGGTTTTAATTTCCCCATTCTGATTCTCCAGCTCTTCCTCTGGATCTCCAAGTTCTGATTGATCCGAATCGTCGTCGTCATCATCGTCTTCTCCAATAAGATTATCCAGCAAGTCGTCGTTCATCCTCTCTTGTTGTTCCTGCTCCTTTTGACGTTGTCGACGTTCTTCCACCGATTTTTTATACTCTGAAAGCTCTGAGCCACGCAGTGGATCTTCTCTCAAAACATCTAATGACATGTCCGTTTCTAGGATAACGAGCGCTCCATCTCTCATATTGTTATCGCTCTTCACCTTCTTCTCCCATTCCCGATAGATCTCGTATGCAGTGGTATTAATTTCCGGACGCTCAGTCATGATTAATGCAGTATTATGTTTCGAACACAGCTCTAAGAAGCAGCTTCTTGACAACGAGCCTTCATTGAGGTCAATACCATCAACGAAAATGACTTTTGGTCTAGGTTCAAGAGAGTTTAGATCGTCTAATGTAATGAGCTTCAAACGACTGGACTCGAATGGGGTTTGGTTCTGATTCTCCCAGTTCTTGGTGATATCTGGCGACATCCATTCCAGCATATTCGCAGAATACTCAAGAGACTTCTTTCCTGTGAATGACAAGAGATAGAATCCAATGTCAGGGGGAACGAATTGGTTCAAGAGTGGAAGGAGTTCAAACAACCTTCCTGTCACCGAAGTAGGAAGTAAGATCGAGGTTCCGTTCATCAGAGTGAGCCTGATCAGTTCCATGAACTTATCAATTCTCAGTTTGTGCGACATAGACGAGCCAAGATCAGACCCACTAATAAGCGTAGTAGCACGCATGAGATTAGGTTGGTTGAGTCTGCCTGGCTTGAGGAAGAAATCTTTAGAGTGGTTCCATGTAGGAGCATAAACAACCTTTTCCGCATCTTTGTTTAGCAACCAAAAAGATCCACCAAGCGTGTGACCCGAATTGTAAGCAGTGATTGTAATTCCAGTCAGATTTCCTGTCAAGGAAACTGACTGTGCATAATTGATGACGTTGATAGAATTGAAGTAGTTTTCGATGTCCGCAGCTTCCATTATGGCACCTTTCAAAGGCCCCACCAGTCCAGCTGTCCTATAAGCCTCTAAAGTAGTCAACCGACCCAGTTTAGAAATAGGTAAGGTTGCATAGGTCTTCACTTTGCGAAGGATCGGATATTTGTGCAACAGATAGGCAAAAGCTCCCAGATATTCGGCAGTGGTCTGCGATAGAAGTATCAAGTGAATGTTGGATATGTGCGACTCCAGATGTAACAGGTCGCTAACACCGTCCCATCCCGGATCGGCCAAGATATTGATTTGTCCGTCAAAAGTCAATAATCTTGCCTGGGTCTTAGTAGCATTGGCTAATTGTTCCTGGCTGTCTACGCTTTTTGCGTCTCCATCCTCAGATTTGACATCCTGGTCCTCTAATGGATCGTAGGAGTCTTCGTCGGGATCTTCAACGGGTGTTAATTTTTCTTTTGGCGGGGCCAAAGAAACAAACTCAAACATACTTCTAAGATTCAAAAAACATAGTAAATGTTTTTCAAGATGAGAGAAAAAACTTACCCGGAGCAAATTGAGGAGTAAGGATTCAGCTCCGTTAGACATCTTCTATAATGGCGAGTACCAACAATTTCGACTCGATTTCTACATCTGGCTATACAGACAAGCTCAGAGATACACAGTTTGTGTTTGAGAATGCCCCGCTCCCCGAAGAAATCCCCCACGTTAAAGAGTTGGGGGTCACGACTGGCCCTTTGATCAGCGCTTCCTTTTTCATTGGCGAGAGATGCAAGGACTACAACGACGATTTCATGCAGTGTCACCAGGAAAACGGCAATAACGGGCCTATCAATTGCCTGAAAGAGGGGAGAAGAGTGACTAGATGCGCAGCTAGCGTGATCCGGGATTTGAATGCCAATTGCAAAAAAGAGTTCGAGTTACACTTCCAGTGTCTCAACTACTCCAATATGGAGCTCAAAAAGTGTAGAACGGCAGAGTCGATGCTCAACAACTGCGTGTTCAAGAGCTTGGGCATGAGCAAACACATTCCTGACGATGGTGGCAGAGAGGTGTTCAAGCCCGGAAACCAGATCTACAAACCAGTTTCGGTTCACCCTCCAAGCGAGCTGGCCTTCAGGGAGCTGCAGCGGACGTCCAAGCAGACCTGAGTACCTATTTAAATCTATTTATTGTTATTTATTTGTGACACCAGTACACCAGCAACCAGGTGACGTTATCGCAAACAATAGCCGTTTTGGCGTGCAGCATTTTAGCCTCGTGTGATCAAATATTTAATTAGGGAGCCACGTGGGTCTTACCCGGAGCGTTTGGGTCTACTCAATAGGTTCAAGAGCGCCAGGCTGCAGATTGTGCTTGTGACCTCCTTGCCTTCACAATGCTCGCTCTACCGAATATGTAGCCTGCACTAGTATTATTACCTTTTTCGTGCTCCTGTATATTGTTCCTATAATTTTCGATTAATAACAATTTTAATAATTCAGGAGTTCAACGTTACCTTAAAGCTTGGGTATATTCGACTTTGTGTTTGTGTGAATGACCGAACACCAATCAACAGGCGTTGCACGGCACCCTGACGCTGCTGGCAGCGATAAGTTTTCAGAATCGTCGCCTCATCCGTTAAATACGGCAAGAACTCATGCGACAAATGCAGAGATCCCCGACTTTAATTTCGATCACATCGACCTCGAATGGACAGAATTCACCAACCTGCCTGATGTCCAGCACGCCGAGTCTATGATCTGGCATCCTGCCTTCACCAACAGCGAGTCCACCTCGTCGTCAAACGGATCTCCCGAGAATCACCAGCAAAACCAGCATCAACAGCAACAGCAACAGCAACAATACTACCATCATTTAAACTCTCTTCAACAGATATACCGTCCTCCAGCCGACATCGCCGAGTCGCACGGGAACTCGCCAGATATGTTTCAACCATCTCATCCTGAGATTGCGCCCCAGTCCTCCGTGAGACCGGACGACGTCTTCACACCCCTGATTTCCCCACAGGTAGCCCCATTGGACAAATCGTCGACCAGCACAAACGGCAGCTACTCAAGAAAAGTCGGGTTCAGCCCGCTCTCGTCCCCGGCATTGGAATACCAAAGCGGACGTTTCCCAGTACACCAAACGAGCGCGTCGTCGTTGCGCCAAAAACGCAAAGACGACACTATTGCTACTGCGTCGCCCCCAATGGTCGTCCAGGACGGCCAAAGACGTCTCTCGTACAAACGTTCCAAGACCCCGAATAGCACGCCATTGTTCGAGGCCACAAACCCAACTCCCCGCGTCAAGCAGTCGCCCTTGACCAAACCAACCTCACCAGCCACAGATGGCTCTCAACGATCGTACAGATCCAAGAAAAAAATGGCCATGTTCGACATGCTTCCGGAATCTGCTGCCAACGAGCAGATGCTGCCTCCCCCACATCCGCCTCTCAAGGAGGAGAGGTCAAACGGCTACTCACACAGAGATGAAATCGATGCCAAAGCCGATAGCCAAGTTCCTGCGGCCACGCCGTCTACGATGATGTCATTCACTCTTGCCAAGCTCTCGTCTGTGAAAAGTTCCCCAAAAGTGCTACCGAAAGATAATGTTTTGAAAAACCCCAACCACGACTCCAAATCCGTGCAGTCATCGCCCGTTATACTGCCTTCATCGAATTCTTATTTGCTACAGGATCATACACAGCTTCCATCGTCGATCATCCCCCCAGTTCCTATGAACGGGAATTCCAAAACGTCCTCTAGAGCTTCGTCGCTGAAAACATCGCCAGTGATTCAGGATAACGACGAGTACCAGCCTTCTTACGAGGGATACTACAGCAAGCCTCGTAGTGACTCGATGAACTCCCTGAAGTCTGGAGGACAGACCGATCGAAAAATGACACACAAACTTGCTGAGCAAGGACGAAGAAATCGAATGAACGTCGCTATTCAAGAACTGGACAAGATCATTCCTGAGTCGCTTAAGAGCGAAATCGCTGTGCCGTCTAAGGCTACAACAGTGGAGCTCTCTTCCAAGTATATTCAAGTGCTACGAGAGGAGAACCGCGACTTGTACCAGGAAGTTTTGCGTCTCAAACAGGAGGTTCTCAGACTTACAGATGGTAGCAGCCAGGACAGCATAAGTCCTTTCCGCGTTGATGGCACTGACAGACATGAATAAATAAAAATGTTAGATAGACTGGCTAATAAGCTGAGCCGCACGACGGAAAGCAATAAATTATTAATTAATTTTTATCTATTGGGTCTAGAGATGTCTCAACTTCACCGCGAAATGAAATCGTCTTTGCGACATGGTGGTCGTTCTGAAGGACGATCATCTTCAAAATCGGGAATCAGAAGCCCAAGCTTGAAGAGTCCTCGATTGGACGCCGAACAAGATGAGTTCGACGAGGATATTATGGACATGAGTTTCACTCGACTTGACGAGTTGCTCAGGGCCAAACTACAGAGTACCGACTCGTCTTCATCTCTCAGTGTCAATGTGGGGTCTCCAGTCAGTCGTCAGGAGAGTCGCGCCAATTCGCTGATAGGGTCTATCATTGACAGTGAAGAAGACGCTGGCGCTGGGACAGTGGAGAGCGGGGAGGAAGGCGCTGTTGTGAGAATATATTCGATATCTGACATTATTGAGTCTCTCAGCCACTCCAGAAGCAAGATCAGTTCCTCGTCTCGTGAGTTTCTGCTTGGTGAGCTTTATCGCATGATTATTAAGAAACCATTGAGTATTAGCGGAATTGAGGTCAATGAGATAGATCTTGGCCTATTGATCTCCTTTGTTAAGGCTGCTCGATCCACTTTAGAATTTGTGTTTGCTTTGAGAGCTACAGTTGCGTATATTTCCAGCGATGCAGACGAGGTGGCAACAATAGCCGTGGAAGAATTGTTTCCGATTTTGATGGACAAGATGTACGCTGCCGAGGAGTCAGTCGAAGGAATTCGGTCCAGCTGCATAATTGCGTATTCCAGCTTGCTTCTGGTGATATATGACGAGTCCCATTGCTATGGATTAGAAGATAGTGTTGAAACACTGATGGAACTAGCAGAGGGATACAACGCAGGCCAACTTTCGGACAATGACGAGGAGGTTGTTGTCAATTGTCTGAACGCAGTTTCAATTGTGACGACTTTAATTTACAAGGCTGGAAGAGACATTAATACGCTTGTTCAAGACAATTTGCCTCGAGTGATTGAGTTTTTATCAAGTGATTACAGCAAAAAGGTGCAAAAGACAGCAGCGATCGTTATCGCCCTGATGTACGAAGTGTTTGATTACGAAGATGAGGATGAACCATATCATGATTTTGACGACTTGAAAAGCATAATAAGCCAGCTTGTGAGGGATTCATCCAAAAAAGTGAGCAAGAAAGACAAGAAAGAGTCGCGGTCGATATTTCGTGAAGTTCTTCGCAGCTTGGAAAAACCAGAGGACGCTGAAGATGAAGAAGTTCTATCGCGCTTCAAACTCAGCAAGTCCAAAACTCTGCCGATAACTAGTTGGTTTGAATATGTGCGTTTGGTACATTTAAAATACATATTTGGGTCGGAGCTGAATTTGCATTATGTTTCTTTGAAGGATATCCGCAGTCTTCTTTCCAAGCCGGACAACAAAGACATGAAATTCGGAACACTTCAAGATGAATATCAGGACGATGACAAGGCCTGGAAATCAGAATCCGGTCGTTTGAGTGGAATTAAGAAGGAGCAGAAAATTAGAACTGCTAGAGAATTGAAGGTGCGCGAGCAACTTGGAGATCTTTCATTAGAGTAAGCCAAGTGCACGCAAGATCCGCGGATCTAGGTCGATTTGGCGTTCGACGCGGCGCTCGTGTTTGGGTTGCGGAAGTGCAGTTTCCTCATTTGCATCTGCAGTGAATTTCGAGTTGGAAAATGTATTCAAATAATCTGATAGTAGTAATTCATGAGATTCTATAATCTCAGAGTCGGGATCGTTGATTCGACTTTGTATGTACATGTATAAGTCGAGTTTGGAGTTTGAATCCGTGATTGTCAAGTACTGATAGTTCTCCAGAATTAAATGATAGTCGTGACTTGAGAGACGAGGGTGGTCAATTTTAGACACTATTTCGTGGAAATTGGTGCTTTCGTAATCTTGTGGAACTGTTGGTATGGAAATGGGAAGCGAAGAAGCTATTTGCGAGGATGTGTATTGAATCTCATCAGAGCCTGTAGAGCGATTCAGAGTAGCAGATTTGGTCTTTCTCTTATATTTCACACCCGAGTGTTTCATAAACAAGGCTGGTGCATCTTGGTCTTCTGCAGAGTCTTCGCCGTAGTATGTTAATCGGATTTGTCTTTTTTTCGATGCAGAGTATGTCGATTTCGCAGGTTTCTGGTTAATGACTTTATCCCAGAAAGTCCAATGGAGTCTAAAACCATCCAGACAAATACGAAGCCGCTCCAATAAGCCTACATTTTGCTCAAAAATGTCCAATTGATCATCTGAATCCTTTATAGAGTCTAAGACAGAGTCTCTATCATTAATTCTGTCAAAGTTCAAGCGTTGATCTCGAGTAGACAAAAATGAAGTGGGAATGAAAGCATCATCAAGAAAGTTGTTGTCATAGCGGAAATTCGTAGCGTGTTGGTATAAGTTGGGCTTGGAAGGATTGGTACCAAGTAACTTCATATGCTATTAAAAAAACACCTCAGACCTCAAATATTCTTGCATTTAATTTACATGGAGTTGAGCACGGCCAATCTTTCTCTTCATGACAGAGAGGATCCACAGTCGTCAAGCGACACAGACTACGACTCCGATTACACTTATGAAACAGATCTTATCTACCACAATGCACAAAAGGAATGGGAGGAAAATCTAGTGCAGCTTAGGACACTGGTGAATTTCGTCCTGCTGCCCGTGTTAGGCAAGATGATGGGCCGCCGATTTGCAAATTACGTCTGGATGAAGATCGCTAGTCGTATTTATTCTTAACTGTACATATTTAACGTTGATATCGCATTAACCTAAGAATCAGTTCTTCGCTTTTTAGTTTGATCGAGGGATTCAGGGTCTTGAAGATTTTGAGTAGTTTGTTAATAATGGTAACGTTCAGCAAAAGAACAAGACTAGCCAGCCCAGGGGTGGGCTGCTCCACGCGTTTGAAGAACGAAATAAGCAGTACAAACGTGTTCTTGATGACAAAACGAAGGTCTGGCAGATATTCGTCTGAATTTGTACTTTGAGGGTCGGAAACGTTGTTGATGTAGACGTTGGAAGACAGAAGCACAGTGAGGTCATCCACAGTGAGCGAGGGCTCTGTTAGTTTGTAGCCTAGATCCAAAAAACTGCGAAAGTCGATGGTGCGAATGACCATGTCCGAGCCGGCGGATTGAGAAGAAGACGAATTGAGATGTAAAAAAAGCGCCTCAGTCTCAATTCCAAATGAGGACGGGGATACGAGAACTTCGATGAGTTCGTTCAAAATCGCGATCTCGGTGGCCAGTGACATATTAGGGAACCTTTATATCGAAAATAAGATTAATTGTGCACACCAGACACCGAAAATTCGATATTTGGAGCTTTTCTAGTATACAAGTCTATCAATGTGGTCTGGCCTTTGGACCCCAATTGGCAGTTGGGTTCTCCTGGTATCTCACGATCTTGATTTTTCTCAGTTGTTTGAGCTCTCTACTCTTGTCGTTTTGCTGGAATAGCCATGCCTCGTTCTCCACCTCTTTCTCCTGATTGAGCTCTGACAAGTCGATATTCTGACCAATAGAGTCGTCAATCATGATTTGGTAGCCTGCAGTATTCTTGTTAAGTTTATCCACCTTGACGCCATTCTTCAGAGCCCACATTTTGCCCACGTACCAGATGATTTCGTATGGGGCATCCGTCTTAACAGCTCCAGGACACGAGTGGCAGAGCGAGACATTGTATCCCAAATTAGAAAGACCAGCAGCGAAGATGTCAATTGACGGAGCCGGTCCTTTAAGGACTGCAGAAAGACTAGTCGTTTTGATGTGGAAAGGAGCATTTGGGAGCTCGTGTTTGGCCATCGTCAACATACCTTCGATTCTTGGGAGGGTCTTGAAAATTGACTCGTCTGCCGTTTTCTGCAGTTCCAGCACACGATCAACAAAATCTGTGTTGTGCAGTGGGCCTCCCCACATTGGACCGCAAAGGTGGTTGGTGAACCCGCAGTATGGACAGTTTGGTCCAATTGGTGGACCTTTACTCAGGCCAAACTTCTTCTTATTGTGCTGAATAGTGGAATTCTCATTTTCTGTCCATCTTCCCAGTGGCTGGTTGTGAATTGCAGAGCAACCAGAGCATTTGTAGCTGATCATTTGCGTGGACGCAAGCTCCTTGACCATGATTGGAGATGTTCTGACCCTAATGAATAGTCTAACGTAAAAGTCGATAGACAGACACAATTGAGGCTCAATCCATTTTTTGTATTTTGCTGCAGTTGTAGAAATCATGTGCAGAACAAGTCTCAACGCAGATTCGTGTGTGGCATCTCCATGAAGAGGACTTCCTCCGTATAGGGCAAAACACTTTTCGGGATAGCCACCTCCTGCCAAGACTCCCAGATCAGTACAGGTAACTAGCAAAAGTCCTCCATCTTTAATTGCATTCAGTGCAGAGTCGATGAAAGGAGCAGCAGTTCCGTAGGGATCGAGATCAACAACATGGTATTGATCCTTGGAAGTGGCCATGACTTGAATAGCATCGCCTTCGTTAGCTCTTACTTTGGACTCCATTTGGTTGTATTTGATGTTTGTGGTGATTGCCTCGACAGCGTCTTTGGAAAGGTCGTTAGCTACCACTTTGGACACTAACGGAATTTCTTTTGCATAACGGATAGCACGTAGTCCAGACGCAGAGAGAGCTTCCAACACATGCAAATATGGTTCGGGAGCAGGTTCAGAAAGCGCGTCATCGTCAAGCTTCCTTTTCTTGGCCTGTTTTTCCTGCAAATAGAGCTCGGAAAAGGCACGGATAGCCAAAGAACTGAGGTCTCTGTTGTACTGCTGGACAGGGTTGTAAAAGACTTGGTTAGGGGGAAACAGCACCGAGGCAGAGCCCTCGGTGAGAACCTCGTACTTGGATAGATCGATAGAGCTCATGTGGAGAAGACGACGGATATTCAAGACAATCGACTTTGAGTATCTGCGCATCAATAGATGTGAAAAAAATATTTTTAATTCAAGTACTTATTTGAACTTTTTTCGAGGCGTGAGGAGTGGTTGCAGTCAGGGAGCCTGTCCCAATGTCAACCGCTATATGTTCCGTTTATGAAAGCGTATAGATCGAACGCCTCTTCTTCAGCATCTTCCTTCGAATTCAAAGGCTGCTGTATGTGAGTTTCTGAAACGTAGGTAGTGGTTGCGTTGGGGTTTTCTAGAGTCGATGGAAGAGGGTTGTTTGCAATGCCTCGATGTTCAGAGGGCCCAAAAGAATAGAAACTAGAGTTATGTTGTTGAAGAGCGTCGTCGTGCTGTTTTTTCAGCTCTTCGTAGGTTAATGCATGGTCATAAGTGTTTGATGAGACTTGAACAGAGCCTTGTTCAAACATCCGATCTATAATCGCCTGGTGATGTCTTGCAAGAGTCTCAGGGTCAGAATAACTGATCAGCTGAGGATCGAACAAAGCTACATGTCCACCGACATGGTACTGTTCTTGGGGCGAACGCGCAGGAGGGTAGTGGGGGCCGGGTTGGTGGCTTGGTATAATGACTGGGGATTTTTGCGTAGGCATCGGGGCGGCATTGCTCACAGATCGGTTTCTTGCTAGGTAACGATTTGCCGGGATTGCGGATGGGGCGCTATTCGGAGAGAATCCGGGTCCTAATGAGAAGTAGTTCGAGTTTGGCAGACTCGAGGGTGGGAATTGCGACTGCGATGAAACAGAAGTCACAGAGACGATCGAGTTGGATCTTCTGAGCGTTTTCATCTTCTTTGTCATCGAAGTGCTCACTGGAGAGATTTCCACCATTTCTCCAGGGGTACCCGACTCGTCATCGTCGTACTGGAAGGGGGTGGTCACCATTGGCGAAGCCAGGAACTGCTGTTTGGAAGGCTGAAGAGCGTAGAGAGCAGAGTTTGTAGAGTCGGAACGGTCTCTCAAACTGCTATGGATGGACGCCGGCATACTCGTGGCCATGAAGTAGTCCACTTGGGGAGTGGCACTCGAGACCATGGAAGTAACAGAGGAGCTGGTGGAAAGGATAGGCGTGATTGGGGTGAACGGGGTTGAAGTGTTTGCATTGACGGAGCTGGGAGCCGAGGACTCGTCAGAGCCGCCAGTGGACGAGGAGGTGGCCGTTTTGATCGATTCGAGCTTGGGTTTTCTGGTGCACAATTTCCGCAGAGGACTGTTTTTAGAGTTCTCAGAAACCAGAGCCACAGGCGAGAAGCCGTTTAGCTGTGCGATATTCGGCGACCGGTCGAACGCATGGTCATCCTCCTGAACACCCTTGGGCGTCTCCTCCTTCTTGAGGGATCTGTTTTTAAATAATCTGGAGACTCTTCCCTGTGCCGCGGAAGGCTTTTTTTCGCTTTCAGTTTTCGCCGGGACGGAGTCCAGATTCGCAGTCGGTGTGCAGTTCACAAATAGAAACTCTTTTGGATTCCCTTCCTTATTGATTTTGGGCTTGATGTTGGTCTTTCGAAAGCCATGCTTGTTGGTTTTCGTAGTGGAGTCGTTCATGACCAGTTTCTGCGCATCCTGGATAATCTTGGACTGCTTTTCTGCCTCTTCGGATTTAAACCTATTGATCTTCCACAGTTTCTTCGTATGCGACGGAGGGTCTAGGCCAACCTGCGGAATCATGCTGATGGGCATCATCATGAACGAGGACGAATCTTTCTCCTGAACTGGCTCGTTTATAGGCTGAGCTTGCGAGTTGTAGCCTGGTTCAGTCCCAGATCCAGGGTCTGTGGCCAGCCCCAGTAAACGGTACGACTCCTGGAGCGATATAGGAAGTATTCCATTGCTTGTCTGTTCACTAGATGTCTGGTCGAGAAGCTCGGACTCATGTTTCCTGCCTCGTTTACTGACTTTCATGACGAAGGAAGCACTAGATCGCCCGATGTAATGCGGCAACAGTAGCGATCAATTTCCAAGCTGTTAGTGAGTGTAGGGGTGGCAGATCAAGTAGGGCGAATTTTGGTGATCGCAGACTCAGGGATCTCTCTCTTCAGAGCTCTGGTTTTTTTCAAGAGAGGTGAAAAATCGGACGCTGCAAATTATTGCAACTGCCAGGGGTTGAGGTGTGCAAACGGCCAGTGCAAGGGTGCAATTTTTAGAAATCTATTGTTCACCTTGGTATGGGTACGAATTCAGAGTCCAAGCGACGCAAGCCTGTGCTGGATCTTCAATTGTCTGATGACGAGGAAGTGTCTGCGACTTTGTCGCGGTCTCCCAAAAAGTCCAAGATCGTCTTCAAGCGAATTAAAAAGGAAGAGGCTTTGAGATTGAAGGAGGAAGACTTGCGTCAGAAAGATGAAGATACCCACTTTGAGACGATTGAGGACCCTGCAAAAACCGGGTCGGGGTACAAAACAATGACTGGAGACTCTCTGGCCAGTCTGGCTGCGTCTGAGCGTCAGGAAGTGCAGAATAATATCGAGCCCGACGTGAGTTCTGAAGATGACGTGCAAAATGATCGTGAATGGTATATGCAAGATGAAGCTGTTTCCCACACTTTTATGGAGGAAGAAGAGTACTATGGACTTGAAGACGAGCTCCGGCCGTCGTTCAAGCGCAAAAATATAGAAAACAGGTCTAGATCCAGATTTGACATGGAAGAAGTCGCTCCCGACGTTGATCTGGTTGTTCATCGTTTGACTCCGCCTTTCTTGGATGCGGCCACAATTAAAACTACCAAGCTCGAAGTTATCGAGACAATTCGAGACAAGACTGGAGACATGTATAAATACAGCAAACTTGGATCCCAGCTTGTGAATCAGCGTCGAGCTAACAAAGATCGCAAGAAGAGTGCACGAGAAGCAACAAATCTGCACAACACAAAGTTAGGCAAGGTTCTTGGAGGCAAGGACGGCCAACAGGAGGATACATCGAAGGAGGACTCTTTAGTTGAAGCGGAAGCATATGGTCGAGACACTATACAAGAACAACGCAGACGTCTACCAGCTTACCATGCACGTGATGATCTTGTTAGGATCATAGCCGAAAATCAGGTCGTTGTGGTAATTGGAGAAACGGGTTCTGGTAAGACCACTCAAATCCCGCAATTTTTATTCGAAGAAGGATATTGCAGACATGGAGGCTTGATAGGAGTGACGCAGCCCAGAAGAGTTGCTGCCTTATCTATTTCCAAACGTGTGAGTGAAGAAATGGGGGTGAAACTTGGAAAAGAAGTTGGCTACACAATTAGATTTGAGGATCGCACGAGCGCGAAGACTAGTATTAAGTTCATGACAGATGGAATTTTACTGCGTGAAGCACTGCTAGATTCCGATCTCGACAAATACTCATGTATTGTGATGGATGAAGCGCATGAAAGGTCGTTGAATACGGATATTTTACTGGGACTGTTCAAACGGATTCTTATGAGAAGAAGAGATTTGAAATTGATCATCACGTCGGCTACGATGAACGCATACAAGTTTTCCAAGTTCTTTGGAAATGCAGAGCAATTCACGATTCCAGGACGAACTTTTCCTGTAGATGTTATGTTTTCCACGATATCTCCCCAAGACTATGTGGTCAATGCAGTGAAACAGATTATTCGAATTCATCTTAAACCAGAACCGGGAGACATTTTATGCTTTATGACCGGTCAAGAAGATATCGAAACAACATGCGAGGAACTCGAAAAAGAGCTGGAAAAGCTCATCAAGTCTGACGATTCAATCGCTCCTCTCGAAATTCTTCCAATTTATTCTACACTTCCGGCAGATCTTCAAGCTAAGATATTCCGCAAATCTAAATACCGCAAATGCGTGGTTGCCACAAATATCGCAGAGACATCTCTTACAGTGGATGGAATCCAGTTTGTGGTCGACACGGGCTTGATGAAATTGAAAGTTTACAATCCCAAATTGGGCATGGACACGCTTCAGATCACTCCTATATCTTTAGCTCAAGCCAATCAGCGATCCGGAAGAGCAGGAAGAACAGGCCCAGGAATGTGTTATCGACTTTACACCCAGTACGCTTCACAGAATGAAATGTATCCTGAACCTATACCAGAAATTCAGCGAACGAATTTGAGCAACACCATCTTGCTACTAAAATATTTACAAGTTGAAGATTTGACTAAATTCCCTTTCTTGGACAGACCACCAATTGAGACAATAAATACGGCTCAGTACGACCTATGGAGTCTTGGAGCACTCGATAACTTTGGGAAACTTACGGCCCTCGGAAAAAAGATGTCCAACTTCCCAATTGATCCTGCTCTTTCTCGGCTTCTGATAGTTTCGTCTTTTGCACAATTTCAGTGTTCCAAAGAGGTTATTACAATTGTGGCCATGCTCTCAATCCCACCGATCTTTGTGCGGCCAAATCACGATGCGGCACTGCAGAAGCGGTCAGACTCGGTTCGCGAAAAGTTCCAGGTTGCTGAAAGTGACCATCTCACTCTTGTGAATATTTTCAACCTTTTCGTCTCCAATGGTTGTAAGGAGAACTGGTGCACCAGAAATTTCTTACAATACAAGTCATTACGGAGAGGCGTGGAGATTCATTCGCAGCTAACACAGATCATGAAGTCGCAGAAATTGGCAATTGTAAGCAACCCTGACTGGGACGTTATTCGCAAGTGTCTGTGTGCTTCTTTTTTCCACCAAGCTGCGCAGTTCAAAAAGTACGGAGAATACATAAACCTGCGTACAGGGTTGCAAATGAAACTCCATCCAACCGCTGCTCTCTACGGAATGGGAGACCTCCCCAAATACGTGATTTATCACGAGCTATTACTTACAGGACGCGAGTACATGAACTATGTAACAGCAGTGGAAGGTGAGTGGTTGTGCGAGTTTGGCGAGATTTTCTACGCTGCCAAAGAGAAGGGTATCACCTCGCGCGAAAATCAAGCCCGTAAAGAGGCTGAGTTCCAAAAGGTAATTGACCAGCAGCGGAAGCTCATTTCTTAAGCAAAATGTTATCTATCAGTCTGGTGGTTCCCTTTTCTTCGGTATTGCTATTTGGCACTCTCACTGCCAAACTCAAGATGCAGTCTTTTTTGTCATCGATGCACGAGTCATCTGCAACGTACTCCAAACTATGTGCATAGTTAAACGAGACGTAGTCGATCTGGAATTTTGGGTTTTCGGTCTCAATTTGTGATGCAATGTGGTCCCGAAGGTCTCTGACTAGAACACTATTATCATTGAAGTATTTTTGGCGAGCCTCGATCATTGACCGATACAGAACACTCGCTTGTTGCTTGATCTCAGGGCTTAAGTAGGCATTTCTGGAACTCAAAGCCAGTCCCGACTCCTCGCGAACAGTACCCACCACATCGATGTTCACGTCAAATAGAAGATCGGAGACCATCCGCTTCACCACAATTGACTGCTGGACGTCTTTTTGGCCAAAATACGCATTCGAGGGTTGCACAATATTGAACAGCTTGCTGACCACGGTTGCCACGCCTCTGAAAAACTGAGGTCTTGACTTCCCCTCCAGTTGCTCAGAAACACCCGACACAGTCACAAATGCGCCGGTTTGCAATCCAACCTCGAGAGGAATCCCGCTAGGGTACATTTCCTGGACGCTGGGAGTGAAAACCCCGGCTACCCGTCTAGTCCTGTCGGAAGACACGACGGACTCCAACAGCTCCAAATCACGCTCCAGGTTGCGAGGATACGCGTCGAGATCCTCAGAAGGAGAAAATTGTGAAGGGTTGACAAAGATCGACACCAGAGTCACATCATTGTTCTCGAGCGACTTCCGGACGAGAGAAAGATGACCCTCGTGAAGATATCCCATGGTGGGCACCAAACCGACAGAAAGGTTTTTGGCCCAGCATTCCTTGCGAAATACACGCAAGTCCGCAATACGTTTGAAAATTCGAAGGCTCGAAACTGTCATAATTTATTCACCTCGGTCCCAACACTTTCCCCCAAAATGACTAAATATTTTTCTATAGATCTGAAAATTTTTGGAATATATATAAATATGATACGTCGATCGACGCGCCGACCTCTATATGGGGTGTCTATTTGGAAGTGTTATTATCCATCAGTCTGAGAAGGTTACGCAGCAGCATGGCGATCGTCACTTTTCCGATGGATGGCACGTACAGCGACGCCCTTTCCTTGACGTCATCGTTGAAGTTCTTGTGACTGGCAAAGTTCACCACAACTGCTCCTCGCTTCACGTATTCGGTCGGGAATTTGTACGAGTCGGAGGGCACGCCAGTGATAATGACATCAGACGACAGGGCACATTCTTTGAGAGTCTTGGAGCAGTCAAGAACGGCATGTTGTTTCAGTCTCAGTCCGTCTCCACGCTCGTAAACCTTGATATCGTTGATATCTGCCGAATAAACAGTAGCTCCATCGTTGGCTAGAAGAGCAGCAAGTGGCCGACCAACAATCTCGGATCTGTTAACAACAGTGATGGTTTTTCCGTAAAGTCTGTCGCCATAATTAAGCAAAGGATTGTACACCCCCAAATACTCTAAAACTTTAACAATGGCTAGGGGTGTACATGGCAAAATAGACTTCTTCTTTTTCTCCTCGTCCAGAAACCGGATGTTGTGGTACATGTTGGAAACGTACTTGAAGTTCAGTCCCTCAACATCTTTATCAATAGAGACACACTGCTGCAGATACTGATCCTGGTTGTCGCCATAAACCGGGAAGTATACCATGATACCATTAACAGACCTATCCTGGTTGCACTTATATATCTGATCTTCAAGCTGCTCGCGTTCGACCTGTATCAGCTGATAGTCAAAGCCCATGGACTCGCTGGTCTTGCCAGTCCAATCTGCATAGGTCTTGGCTGCGGGATCTGGGTTCGCCAGGATGCCCACGAGCTTGGGCTTGACGGCATACTGCAGTACATTGGCCTGCAGCTCGTCGGCAAACCGTTTCGCGATGGTAGAGGCCAAAATGGTTCTGGCTGGAGACATGTGGTTATTTGCAAAAAATTAAATAATTAGATCAAGTCAAACCTGCATCGTTTATGTGTGGTGCAGAGATGTTTTTCAGGAGGAAAAATGTTTGTACTGCCATGCGTGCACTATTGTGCCGGGGCTTCAGATAATCACGAGACCCGAGAATGCAGTGGAGAGACCGGGTGACCTCTTGCCAGATGTGGATCCAGATACAATGATGGCGGAAAAACTTTGTTCCGCATGCGTCTCCGCATTTGCAGGGTCATTGTGCGTTGTCCACACCATTCTTCCCCAGGTCGTGCATGCTCGGACCGTTGAACTTCGATCCGCAATATTTAAGGACTTGAACAGTCCGCAAAAAATTAAATATTTTGTAAAGAATGACCTTGACCACAGAAGTCGACCAAATTGTCGAAGAATTCTCTGTCTCGAACGAGACCCTGCAAAAGGGTGTGGAGAGATTCATCGAGCTGGCACAGACCGGATTGCTCAGTGACGAGGATCCATATGGACTACCGATGATTCCTACTTACGTCACCTCCATCCCGGATGGCAAGGAAAAGGGAATTCTTCTTGCTGCCGACCTTGGAGGCACCAACTTCCGTGTCTGTTCTGTTGAGCTGAAGGGCGACCACACCTTCAAGCTGATTCAGCAAAAGTCCCACATTCCTACTGAGCTTATGACCTCCACTTCTGACGAGCTATTTTCCTATCTTGCTAGCAAGGTGCAATTATTTTTGAAGGAGCACCACGACCAGTCGAGCGAGTCTGACAACTTCAAGCTCGGCTTCACCTTCAGCTTCCCGGTGTCGCAGACTGCGCTCAATGCCGGCTCCTTGCTCAGATGGACCAAGGGTTTCGACATTGCTGACTGTGTTGGCCAGGACGTGATTGCGCTGCTGCAGAAGCATCTGGACGCCCTCAAAGTGCCAGTCACTGCCTCTGCCCTGGCCAACGATACCGTCGGCACCCTGCTGGCCAGATCGTACACCGGCTCCAACAAGGAAGGTACCACTGTCATTGGCTGTATTTTTGGTACTGGAACCAACGGTGCGTACAACGAGAAACTGGAGAACATCAAGAAGCTGCCAGAGTCTGTCAAGGCTGATCTCAAGGCCCAGGGCGTCACCCACATGGTGATCAACACCGAATGGGGCTCCTTCGACAACCAGCTCAAGGTGTTGCCAACCAGCAAGTACGACGTCCAGGTGGATGCATTGACCAGCAACAAGGGCTTCCACATGTTCGAAAAACGTGTCTCGGGTATGTTCTTGGGAGAAATCCTCAGACACATTCTCGTGGACCTACATTCGAAGGGTGTGATGTTCAACCAGTACTCCAACTACGAGTCTCTGCCCCACAGACTCAGAACACCTTGGGATCTGGGCTCCGAGACTCTGTCCTTGATCGAAATCGACGACTCCACAGACCTCAAGGCCACAGAACTGACTTTGAAACAGACCCTGAGATTGCCAACTACCACCGAAGAGAGACTGGCTATCCAGAGACTCACCCGTGCTGTCGCTAAGAGATCGGCCTACTTGGCAGCCATTCCAATTGCTGCTCTGCTGCAAATGACCGAGGCCTTCAAGGGCCACAACGTGGAGGTCGACGTGGGGGCCGACGGATCCGTGGTGGAGTTCTACCCGGGATTCAGAACTATGATGAGAGACGCAATTGCACACACCCAGATCGGCCCCCAGGGCGAGAGAAGGTTGCACATCAACATCGCCAAGGACGGATCGTCTGTTGGTGCGGCGTTGTGCGCATTGAGTGAAAGACAATAGACAGAAGGGTAGCTACGGAGTCCGAGACACCCGAGACTTTGGAAAAATAAATATAATTTTTGTAAACGGGTCCCGGAGGTTTTTTGTACCAGGTGCGCGCCTCACTCCCCGCACGGCAAGAGAAACATTAGCGCACGAACATTACTTCATATGAGGGGTAATTCTGATCCCAGTACACATGCCCCATATGAGGGCCCATTTGTTTGTTTTTCTGTCACACTGGCCGGCTAAAATGCGCGGGGAGCCTGCTAGGGGCGCGATAAAGTTTGAATCTTATATAAGTAGGAAAATGTAACCGGGCACTAATTCAGTGAATTATTATAATGACGAAGCGATATATTTGCCAGTTTTGCGCAAGGTCGTTTTCCCGTTCCGAGCACAAGCTGCGCCACGAGCGGTCGCATACCAAGGAAAAGCCGTTTCAGTGCTCCATTTGTAAAAACGGGTTTGTCAGACGTGACCTGCTCCAACGACATCTCAGGACCGTTCATGGCCTCGTTTTGAAGCACAACATCGACGACAACATCTCCACCAACGACGATCTTCTCAAATCGCCCTCTAACTCCAACACGCCGCGCGACGAGCCGATTGCGACCCATTTGCAACTGTCGGCTATCCCTAACCCGTCTAGCGACCTCGACGTGGTCGAGGACAACGGAGCACTTGTGGCAGAGAAAAATATCATTTCTCTGCTCACACTCTCGACCAAGTTCAATCATCTCGATCTGGGACTCAACAACTCAATCACCAACTACATGATCGTGTTTGGTAGCTGTAAGAAATGGCAGGCAGATCTCCCCTGTATAGACATCAACAAGCTACTGTCAGTGAGCGAGTCGGACGAGCTTCTGTATCTGGTTCTGTGTCTAGGGGCATGCCAGCTGCATGAGTTTCATGACGCCATTCTCACGTTCAATCGCAGTTGGGACATCCTCATAGACAAAATAAGCAACTCGAGAATTAACTACAATTCGGGCGAAGTTTTCAACAGATTTGTCGATAATCTCATCATACTCAGCTATATCTATCTCAACTACTTTCTGAACTTTGCCAATTCAGCAAAACCAGGCTTTGACCAGGAATACAAGAAGATCTCGATACCAATAGACGTGCTTTTCGAGTACCTCAACAACATAATAAGCACGCACATGTCCAATAACGACGGAATGGCAGTGCCATCTGCTGCATTGTCCAATAACAAGAAAATGGAGTCTCCTCGATTATCTGCTTCCAATCGTCCTCTGGAGTCCTTTTACTGGTATGCGTACCTTCTCCTCTCCAATTATTCTTTCGTGTTCAACAAGTCTCCGTCATCAATACATTTATATTTGCTGAACAAACCGCTGCTGGATGACGATACAGATGACCTTCAGAGGAATTCGGAAGAGACTCTGGGGAAGATGATCAGTAACTTGTCTGTGATTTCTGCGTCGTGCCAGAATTTCGTCAACCACAATGACCTCACCTTGAAGGAAAAGATTATAATTTGTGGCCTAATGAACGAACTTCAGATGGTGAAGTTCAATGAAACGAATAAGCTTAACAAAAACGTCATTTTGCAACAGGGACTATTCAAGGATAACAAGAATTTCCTCCATAATGCAATCATTCTGGCAAATAAGAATTTCAACGTGTCTGGTAAACTGGCTACCAATTCAGACGACGAGTTCACAGACCTGGTGTCTGTCATGAAACGCAAATTGCTAATCAACTGTGCTCTCAAGTTTACAGACTTACTTTCCAACTATCTAATTGTCCCCAAATCTGACTACAACTGGATCTTGTTGGCTCTGACTTTGAAAGAGTTCATTTTTGAGACAGAGTCTCTGATTAATGACAAGAACTTCCTCAACAACGATAAGCCAATCATTGAATTCGACCTTTCCAGGATGCTGAAAATCAATTACCTCGATACCACATCGCTCAACACCACGCCGGATTTGAGTGATGACGATATCTACAAAAGCATTCACAACTATATCTCTACCCCCTTCAACTCCAGCTTCATAATCAACAATAATTTGGGAATCACCATGCTGCCTTCGTTGTTGCTCTCAATGATCTTCAACAAAGAGAATCTTGTCTACTACAAGCGGTCACTGAATCTTCCTGTGAACAATCTGGTGATGGTGGAGTTGATCATTGGAAACTTTTTAATCCTGATAAGAGTTCTCACTTACTTCAAAAAAAAGTACTTTATTGATCTCTCGATTCCTCAGGAACGAAATTGGCAGATTTCAGGATCAGTCAGACAGAGGGTGTCGGCAAACAACTCGGATGATGACGATCCTAGCGAAGATGATGAGGACGAGAGTATTATCATGGCGGTGATCCTTTTTGTGATAAACGAGCTTGGTGGGGGCCAACCCAAAACGAGTCCGACGCAGGGTCACAAACGTCGCGCCAACAGCATTTCAATCGGCGAATTCAGCAACAACAACGAGAAGCTGCGCAAACTGGAGGGCGCAGTTAAAGAGAGTACCAGGCACGGGTCTGGTAAACTCGACGAATCGGTCAAATCGCAGCTTGGAAACGATGAAAAGTTCCAGTACATTATGAAAAACGTCCAAGACAGCTTTGTTTGTTGGCTTGGTATCTTCAAGGACGAGTTCAGGAATCTTGACAGGTTTATCAATATTCTGAATCGCGTCCTAGACAACGAAATTTATGGCAAGCTGCAGAACAGAGCAAATGCTAGCCAGTCTCACAACATCGATGTCTTTAATCTAATCTCCGCACAACAGCCGCAACCATTTGGCCAAAATCAGTACTCTGGTCAAAACTTCCGTCTTATGGGCCCCAATGTATCAGGATATCCTAATAATGAGCTGCTCTTGTTACAGCAACAGCACCAGGAGATGTATAATCAGCAGAAGCTCTCACAATTGTCTGGATCTGGAGTCCAGGGCTCGCTTTCGCCTCCAGTTACGAGTGCCGTGAACCTGAGTAAGGAAGACAATCGAATCATGCTACCTCCAATTAGCCAGAATGCCCGTCAGCTTCCAAACCCGTTCCGGATTTCTCCTCCAAGCACAAAAATTGCACATGTAGGATCAGAAGGCGTTGGCGATCTTTTGCAGGCTGCGTCCGGGACTGCGGACTATTCGACAAAGAAATGACTCAGCTTAGCGTTCTTTTTTCGTTTTACTCGCCCTCAAGTTTACATTTTAATAACCATTAGAATATTATACCTCCTTATGAGGATTTAGATAATGCATTAGAAACCAGTTGAGAGGAATAGTTGCTGGTCTTTGGAACCAATGGTTTTGCAGCGTTTCTACTCATCTCCTTTTCTGGCGAAGAGTCTGCTACGCTGTTGCCGATAGCATAGCAAGCAAGAAGAAGCCCCACGAGCCCAATCACTGGACCTTGGGAAGTGGAACTGGTGCTGTAGTGACGATGAGAAACGTCGGGAAATCCATTTCTTGTAGTCGAATAACGCATGTTGTGAGGAGTAGGGGTGCCTGCCTGCATCATCCGTCTCTCGTACATGCGTTTCTCGTTGCGGATGTTACGTTTGAGATGTTTGTTAAAGTCGAAATGAGGCACCTCGTCGTTGTTTGCTGAGGAAGATGTGAAGTAGGGAGACACGCGGCTTGAAGGCCGGAAATTATGCATTGGACGGGGCCTTTGTATGTCTGTCGACGGCACGTTCAAACGGTCGTACGATGCACGTTTGGCCGGATCTGAGAGTATTTCATACGACTTCTTAATTGACAGGTATTTCTCGTTCTTTTGGTCGATCTCGGTCTCCGACAAATTCTGCGACTTCAGCATGTCAGGATGATACTTGAGACTGAGCTTGCGGAAGCTTGATTTGATCTCTGATGTTGTTGCAGCGCTGGATTCGAGGTCCAGGTTTGCATAGTGATTGGTATGGTTGCTGCGAGTTGACGCAAAATTGGACACCCAACGTGGCTGCGGGGTTCGCCTTGAAGACCTTGTCACAATACTTAGCATTCTCGATAGCTCAGAGAAACAACCATAGGAATAATTCAAGGAGGAAGTCTGATTCAAATACGGTTCCGTTCCCCTCTTGCTAATTCCGATAAAAAAATAAAATCGCGGCTAGAACAATAAAAACGGTTGAAAAGAAAACTCGCAGCTATTGTTCATCTTCTTGGGACAGATCTAACTGAACCCAACTTGGCCAGGCAAGTTCCTCTATCAGCAGCCGCCGTATGGTTCCAACCAAAAATCGCTCAATTTTGCCAATGTTGCGGAGAATAGAGCCCTGATTCAGGGCTGATGGTGCAGACTCGTGGCTTCCTAGTTCTCCTTCGATTTTCAGGTTCCTGATAATATCTATGCGTTCTCTCGAGGATACCACAGCTGGCATAACCTCTGAGACTGAGGATTTTCGCGAGTCTTGGCGAGATTCCTCTTGTGAGTCCGAGGCCATTTCCTCGTCGTCAATGTCGCACAGGAAAGAAATAAATATCTGATTTTGTAAATAGGCAACCACTGCCAATGAATGGACTTGCAATTCTGTCACCTTCAAGCGAACAGGGAGTTTGATGAACTCCTGAGCAGGGTAGTTCACCAAAAGGTTGCAGACCACCTCCATGTAAATATTTGAATCGTAGTTCAGGTCGACAGTCAGCTGAATATCGTTAACAGAGCGTTTTGGATCTGTCTTCACTGGCTCGGGGACAGTTTCTAGTTTTGGAGACTCAGGGATCTCGCGCAGTCCAAACCCATTCAGACCCAATCCGTACGAGTTTGTTCGGGGTAAAAGCAGCGAGGACCGTGGAGTTCCTACAGGACTGGGAAGACCGCTCACCAAAACACTGGCTGGAGAGGGACTCCTCGAAGCAATATCCAGCTGGGGTCTCAAGGTATTGCGCAAAGGTGTGGTGGGAACTGGCCTTGGTCGTATAGCTGGCTCGGGATCCTTGGGTTGAGGACTATCTTCAGGCTTTAAATCTTGGTAGAATTCCTCAAAGGGTTGATCTATATCTCTAATTGTTAATTCTGGAGCCTTGTCTCCCAGAGAAACCTTCACGACTTCCAGTCCATTCAAATAATTCGGCAGACTTATTGAGCCCAATTTGTCATTGAGAAAGTGTAAAAGTTGAGAATTGATGCGGGCATCGTTGGAAATGCTGTCCCAATTAATATCGAATGACATTTAGATAATTTGTTTTTTTTTCTCCCAAATTTATATATCAAATGTTCAGATCCTGTTTGGTTCGGCAATTTGTCCGTTTCCAGTCAACCACAAAATCTTCAAAGGGTACTGCCATCATGTTCATGAACATGGGTGGTCCCTCGACTATTCCTGAAACCCATGACTTCCTCTTTAGATTGTTTGCAGACGGTGACCTCATTCCGTTTGGAAGATGGCAAAACTTGTTTGCTAAGGTGATTGCAAAACGCAGAACTCCAACAATCGAAAAACACTACGAAGAAATTGGTGGAGGGTCCCCTATCAGAAAATGGTCTGAATATCAAGCAAACAAGGTGTGCGAGCTTCTTGACTCATCATCTCCAGAAACGGCACCCCATAAACCATATGTTGCTTTCAGATATGCACACCCACTAACTCGGGAAACTTACGAGCAGATGCTTAAGGATGGCATCACTAGAGCTGTGGCGTTTTCGCAATATCCCCAATTCAGTTACTCGACCTCGGGATCGTCCATCAATGACTTATACAGAGTGTCTAAAGAGGTTGATCAGGATAGACAAATTGAGTGGTCTGTTATTGATAGATGGCCAAAAAATGAGGGTTTCACCTCGGCATTCGCCAACCATATCACTGAGTCCTTGGAGAAGTTCCCTGTGGAAATCAGAGATAAGGTCATCCTTCTGTTCAGTGCCCATTCTCTGCCGATGGAGATCGTCAACAGAGGAGATTCGTATCCTGCAGAGGTGGCAGCCTCCGTCTACGCAGTGATGGAAAAACTCAAGTTCTGCAACCCTTACAGACTTGTCTGGCAATCTCAGGTCGGCCCTAGACCATGGCTGGGAGGACAAACAGCAAACATTACCAAAAAGCTGGTTGACGAGGTTGAAGACTCGCAAGCTCCCGGTGTTGTTATTGTTCCAATTGCCTTCACTTCCGACCACATCGAGACTCTGCATGAGATCGATATCGAGTTGAAAGAGGAACTAAAGGCTCCTCACAAGATGGTCAGATGCGAGTCCATGAATGGCGACGCTCAATTCATCCAAGGTTTGGCAGAGCTGGTGAAAACGCACTTACAAAGTGGAGAACCGTACTCTAAGCAATTGCCATTAGATCATGTCCTAGGAAGTGTGACTGCTAAGGAAGTGTTCAACCACCCTTCGGACTTTTTTGGTAAAAAATAGGGCTACAAACTGTAAATAAAATAGCCTTAATTAAAATGTTATTCCCTCTGCTCAGGCACCTTGAACCCCTGCTCAATGAACGCAAGCACTTCCTCGTACACTTTTGGGCGCGAGGTCTCCTTCTCTTTTCGTGCAGATTCCGGCTTCGGGCTGATCTCCTTAATAACGAACACAATGTCATCCCATTGCTGCTCCTCATCAACCTTCATCAGACGTTGATAAAGCTTGCTCACCAGCTGTTGTCTGTGTTTGTCCTTGTCCAAAAACGGAACGACAAACTTGATAATCTCCCTGAAAGACTTCTGTGTAAGTTCCTTGTCCGTTGTCAGACCACTGAACATATCAATAAATCCGTTGTAAATAGCGTTATCTTTGGTAGCCAATTCAGTAAAAAACAGCTTGCACATATCCACAATTCCTGAATCTTCATTCACATACAGCTTAGCCATTTGTGCCAACTGTCCCTTCACCTTCACCTGGCCTGCAAGGATTAAAAAGGTGACAGTCATGAGGCATGTTCGTTGCACAACAATGTCCTTATCCTGAAGGCCACTGTACAGAAACTCCTTACTGGTGTCCACAACGTTATTGAAGCAGACTGCCATGTCTCCAAGCCCAAGAACAGCATTTCCTCTAACAACCGGATCCTTGGACGTTTGCAAGATGCTGAGGAATAGACCAAGATTCTCCTCACAAAACCTGGAGGAAATACACATCAATTTCGAGAGACAGAGTGTAGCCTGTCGTTGGAGAATCTCATTGTTGTACGCACTTGGATTACTGACAACTTCTCGCAACAGCGGAATGAATTTGGTCAGAAGACCATTCTGGCTGTAAAGCAACTCTTTTTCTTTCACAACCTGAATGGCATCGGTGAAGTCATCTTCTGTAGTACCACCAATCATATCCAATTCACTTTCATGATCAGACTTCTTATTTTCCGAGGCAATCTTCTTCTTTTTGAACTCTGTTTCGCATCTTTCCAAATGGATGATAGTCTTGAGTCCAATATGTCCAATCATGAAGAATAGCTGGGAAAGAGAAACCACTTTATCCTGCGAGTTCTGTAGTTCTGCTGAAAACACGTCTTGGGCTTTCGCCTTGAGGATATCTGAACACACGACATCTGGATGTGATGAGATCACATAGATAGAATTCAAAGCCTCTTCTGCCATCCCGTACCAGTCACCATGATCTGAATATTTGAGCAGAACAGTCGAAAGTCTGTCTATTGCCTCATCTTCTTTGGTCATTTTATAGCTGTTGGCAGACCCTTTAAGTGGAACGATGCGTCTCAACGCGATACATGAAAATCGGCATAATATCCAATCGTCTCCGTCCAGACCAATATTCAAGATCAAATCTAATCCCTTGAGAGCAATTCCATGATCTGCCAAAGCAAGCATACCTAGGATGATAATTGAGCCTCTTCTCTGTGCAGTTGTAGTATTTTCAGCACTGAAAAATTGCCACAGAACTTGCACTGTATGATGGTCAATGTAATCTTTGACATAAAGCTCTCCCAAAAGCTTTTCCAAAGAAGCTAAATCGGCGATCGAGGAATTGAATGTCAGTTTGATCAGATTGGATGCAATATATGATGCTCTTTGAACGATCGAGGATTGGTCAGGGGCAGTAAGATATAGGGATCTGTAACACTCAATGAGTTTGTCCACGATCGAATTTCCATCCTCATTACTACCCTTCATCCACACCAAATGGAGCATTCGTTTGACTCCAATGTAGCAATTTTCTATTCCGTATGCGTCAGCAAGAACAAAAAATCCCATGGAATCTATCACCTCATTTTTGGATCGAGAGTATAGGAGTTCACAGCAGAGCTCTGTGGCCCGGTGCACCAGTTTTATGAAAGTCACAGCATCCAAATAGTACTGATAAGTAAGCGAGACCTTGTTGAGCAGCGCAGGATCGACACTGGGAAGCTCAGAGACAGATGGCTGCGTTTGTTCGGCTGAGTCAGGCTCCTTCTTTAAAGTGCTGGTCTCTTCTTCTTCTCCTTCGCTGTCCTGCTGGTCCTTGTCTCCTTCGATCTCATTATCAACGTCCATTTCATCCTCATCAAGTTCATCTTGATCATTCTGTTCTTCATTCTCGTCCTCAAACAGATCTGGCTGCAATTCCTTCAGTTTAGACTTGGTTTCTTCTAGTCTTCTCTCCCAAACGCTCAACTCTAATCTGTCACCATGCATCACATTATACGGATGTGTCAATATAAGGGATGTCAACAGTTTGATACAGTTTCTGCGCACAATACCAGATCTGTCGTCCAAATGTCTAACGGAAAGTCGGGCCCATCTGAGACGGCGATCAACAAATCTTATGTTCATCTCACTGAGTTTGGTAATCGCCTGGATAGCTCTTGACCTCACGTACGGATTGATGTCCAAAAATCTATCTTCCAAAAGCTCGACAAAACTGTCTCCCTGAGTCTTGTGCTCATCGTACTCCTCCTGTGATTTGGCTAATGTGGTGATAATATTACCAACTGCCTCAACAACAGCACATCTCAATGTGAATGAATTGTTGTCTAACAGCTGTGCCACTAGCGATATTTGTCGCATCACCACTTTTGGACTGAGTTCAGATAGTTTTATGATGAAGGTGCTAATGGCCTTGGGCCCGTTGGTATCGTTTTCGTTGAATTGTCGTGCGCTAACTTCTTTCAAGACTTCATCGGTCAGCTGATGGTGGTCGTAATGTTTGCTGAGAGTATCTAAAAGCTCTGCCATGACTGTACTCGAATGCTGGAAATAAGTGAGATGCTGTAGAATGGCGTTCTGGGTATGGGAAGCTTGACCATGGGATTTTATGGCCATGCATATTGCCTTGAAAGCATGCATCTTGACGGTCACCACTTTGGCGCGGTCTGGACTCTCAAGGAGAGCATTTATGGGGTTCAAGAAAAGAGTCCCAACGTAGAGGTTGCGTTCAGGGGTGGTCTCGAAAAGTAAGCTGAGCTTCAGCTTGAACACATCGATCACAGAGACGAGTAGGTTTTCAATCACACTGTTGGTCTTGCCCCAGTGGTACTTTTCGTCTGATGATTTGACATTGATCTCTTCGCGTCCGAGATAAACAAGTAACACGTGAACCAAGTACCCGTAAAGCTCCAAGATCTTGCGATAATTAGCGAACATGTCAGTATCCCCAGATTCTAGAATTTGATGAGTCTGATCAGCCTGACTCGACATCGTACTCGAGATCAGATATGCGAGCTTGTACTGCAGGCGACGCTCTAATTTTGGGAAACTATGTGTCAACTCCATCAAGGGGTCCCATGATTCTTCATACAAGACTGCGTCACCTCTGATTGCCAGTTCTTGGGTGATGGATGTTAGGAACCCTTCTGGATCTGTTCGTTTACTAATCTCATATGTATCAATTTGCTCAGCAAACGATGTGAGACTTTGCGATAAATTGAAATCGACTTCCATTTGTTATATAATTTATCGTGTTTGTTTATTTTTTGTTTTGAAAGATGGCCCGCGAAATATTTTAATAAATTAAAATACATTTTACGAATTTGGTTAAATTATGTCTGAAAGAAAAGTGATCAATAAATACTATCCCCCAGATTATGATCCCCTGAAAGAGGAGAAAGTCAGGAAGGTTAGAAAACCTGGACCTGCAGGCTGGCCCACTGTGCGACTGATGATCCCGTTTTCCATGAAATGCGATTCCTGTGGCCAATATATTGGCAAGTCCAAGAAGTTCAATGCAAAGAAAGAGAATACCAAGGAAGACTATCTTGGGATCCGCATTTTTCATTTTCATTTCCGATGTCCGCAATGTTTTGCAGACTTGGTGTTCCGAACGGATCCTAAAAATGGGGACTTTGAATGTGTATCTGGATGCAGAAGAAATTATGAAAGGAAGGAAGGCAAAATTGCTGCTGACGAAACCATGGACGATATGTTGCGACGTCTGGAGGAAGAAGAGCGCAAGGAGTTGTTAGCAAAGGAGGGAAAGAAAGAAAATGAAGAAAGTGCAATGGAACAGCTGGAAAGAAGACTCGCAGAGCAGCAGAAAGAACAAGAAACCATGGAGGAGATCGAAGAGCTCCAAGAACGAAACCGCAGGCTGGAGAAGGCCAAAACTCACCAAACGAAAGATTATGATGCCGAGGACGATAAAGAAGTGGAGTTGGCGTTCAAAAGTAAACAGACACTGAGCGAACCAAAAGAAGATCTAAAGAGAAAGCCAATGTTTGGTGGCTACTCCTCCTCTTCAGACGACGACGAGACAGTGACTATAAAGCGCAAGAAGTCCGCGCTCGGGATCCGCAAAAAATTAAAAGTATAGCGCATCTGCTATATTTGTACACTAATATACAGGGACTTGATTAGTCCTTCATCTTGGCATAGCCTTTCACCATGGCATTGTCTGCTCCAACACGGCGTTTTTCCAAAGCCAAAAGTAGATCTCTGAGTACCAGAGATTGTTCTTCGCGCGCTTCTCTGTACCGAATACCATTGTCTCCTCGAACAGTGACTGAGTCAGTCTTGGACGGAGACTGCATCCAGGAATACTTCTTCTTAGATCCGCTCATCATTAAAGAAGCTGTGATATTGGTTTGTTTATGTTCAGCAATAAGGTCGCCTTCTTTCTTGTCCTCGTCCAACCCAAGAGCCATTCTTCTTTTCAGTCGTTTTTCCTCCCGTTCTTTCTGTTTTGTAGCAATATCTCTCAGGGCCCTTGAAATCTCAGACTTGGCGCCTCCTGCAGATTGCTTTTGCTTCGTGCGCAGTCCACGTCGTCTGTGTCTGGAAACCACCAATGTGTCGGTCACCAAACTGGCCATGTACTCCTCACACGCGCTCGACATCAAGTTTATTAGTTCCTCGTCAAACTCCATTCTCCTCAAGCCCTGTTCGTCCATTGTCTTGTTCATGAACCATGCCACTTGTCCAGGACGCAAAAAGTTGTTCGGACTCAGCTGGCGTCTAGAAACCTGAAGTCCTCCCACCATTGCCTCCTCTTCTGCACGGATATTGACTCCTGCTGCGGCCACGGCATCGGCCAACTCCTCCGGATTCTGCTCGCCAAATCGACCGCTCCCTTTTTGTCTTCCAGGGGCACGTCTTACTTGCTGTGTTTGCTGTGTTTGTTCTTGTTTGACTCGGCCTCTCGGATCATCTGGCTGGGCATCCATAAGCTCGTTTAAAAACTCTAAATTGGGCGTCCCGACATTGGAAATCGCCACACTGGCTCCATCCCCATTCCCGCCTCCAGGAGTGGATATTTGAGGCGTCCCAGCCCTGCTGGCAGAAGTCCCTGTTCCTCCGTCTTCCATAAAGTTATTGATTGACAAAATCTAAATATTGTGGCAAGTATTTGCACTCCTTTCCGGCAGGGTAACTGCGGCACAGCCAGGAAAAATATTTAAAAGGTGAATTTATTTAAAATATTTTTATTCGCATAAATGTCTTCACGATCCAAGCTTATAACATTTCAGGGCCATGAGAACTTCCGCAATCGGCTGGTTCTGGCCACGTTGAGTGGTAAGAGCATTAAAATTGAGAAAATTAGGTCCGAGGACTTGAACCCGGGTCTCAAGGACTACGAAATATCGTTCCTGAGACTTCTTGAGAATGTGACCAACGGTTCTGTGATCGAGATCTCGTACACGGGTACCACCGTTATATACAGACCCGGTCTCATATTGGGAGGCCAGCTGACCCACCAATGTCCCGACGGAAAGGCGGTTGGATACTTTATCGAGCCAATGCTTCTACTAGCTCCGTTCTCGAAAAATAAATTTTCCATAGTGTTTAAAGGTCTTACAGCTACCAAGGAGGATGTTGGGCTTGAATTTATCAAATGGGGTCTTATTCCAGTGATGGAGAAATTTGGAGTGCGCGAAGTCGAATTACATACACTGAAACGAGGATCTCCTCCTTTGGGAGGCGGAGAGGTCCATTTGATGGTGAACTCTCTGATTCCACAGCCTATCACAGTGCACATTCTGGAGTACCAGAAAATCTCGGCAATTAGAGGAGTCGCATATTGTACTAGAGTCTCTCCGTCTGTCGCCAATAGGCTGGTGGACTCTGCCAGAAGTGTGCTTCGAGCCACTGGCTGTGAGGTGAATATCACCACGGATGTCTGTCGGGGTGAAATCGCAGGAAAGTCGCCCGGATTCGGACTCACTCTCTTTACCGAGTCCAAGAAAGTGCCCTTCAGATACATTACAGAAGACATTGGACTTGGTGGCGAGACTCCCGAGGATGTTGGCGAGCGCGTAGCCGTGAATTTGCTAGAGCAGATCGATTGCAGTGGCTGTTTGGGCCGCAACCAATTGGACCTTGCTCTCACGTATATGGTGATCGGAAAAGAGGACATCGGAAGATTGCTTGTTAAGAAGAACCAGATCGATGCTTCTTTGGTGGTTTTCCTTAGAGACATCAAGGCCATTTTTGGTACTGAGTTTTATTTCAAGCAGGACGACGAGGACGATGCATCCATGTTCGCCACAGTGAAAGGAGTCGGGTTCACAAACGCATCGAAGAAAATCGCATAGCGCAATGCATTATTTTAATGGCATATCCTGTAAATCGTTGAAAACCCTTTGTAGAGCATCCTGCTGTAGCTCACCATACTTGAGACGCTCAACAAACCAGTCCTGGAACGTTTCTGAAATCAGGTACTTGGTTTTCTGGAAAAGTCGGAACTCGTTCAGGAATGCAGACTTGACCAGAATGATTCTTGTCAGTACCCGCCTGAGCTCTTGATGAGACTCGGTCAGCAGAGAGACCAATTTATCCACCTCTGATCCTCTGATATCAGACTTGATCTTGATCTGAAGCAGTCGCTCGTTGGTCTTGGTGACTCTATTCAACAACAAATGGATCTGCTTTTCAGAGAGAGTCTTGAAGTTGACCATTCTCTCAATCAAAAAGTGGAGGGACGCAAGATAGTCTTGAAACTTTTTGAAATTCTCCATGGTGTCAGAACTCAGACTGGCCAGTTCATCGTCCTTGATCTGTTTGACGTTGGAGAAGTATTTGATCACCTGCTTCAAAATGGTATTGATAATGGATAAATTTTGTGAATCGTCAGGCTGATGTTCTGCTCCCACCAAATTTTCAATAGCAAAGATATTTCCGCTGGTATTGACAAGTTGGCCCAGATAATGCGAAAACCGCTGGTTGTCCATAGATAATGCCAATTCCCGTTTCTCGATGCGCTCGACCAAAATGCAGAGTTTTGCCCAGGTATCGGCAAATCTGGTCAGGTTGGAATTGATTGCTTGCAAGTTTTCCATGAAATCAACTTTTGTGTGGTCCACAGGACTCTCGTTCCAAATCTGGGTAATATTGTTGATGACACTATCGTTATTGACATTTTGCTCCTCTTCTTGATCTTCCATATCGGAGTCGTGGTCTTTGAGCCCCTTCAGCACCTGCTCGAGATTTATCTTGAACCTTTTAGGAAGCACAATTTGAATTCCATCGAATTCGTCATTTAGCTCAATATTGGCAAACTTCTTCCAGTTCGAAAAGTCATTTGGCACGCTCAAGAACATAATGACCAGATTCTCCTTCGACAGGATTGGATGTTTGGCCAATTGGTATAAAAATCGTTGAAGTCCACGTCTGCGTTTTTGTAAGAAAATAGAATCAGTGGACGATGCTACTGGAACATGTTGTTAGTAAACCCCAATACCAAAATGTATACTTACACAGTTTCTTGGGTGGAAGTTCGGGAATCATCCGAAACGAGTATTTGCGCCAAAGAACCTCCAAAAGCCAAACAAAATCGCTGTATCTTCTGATGATCTTGGTTTCTGATCCTGTGGATTTATCGTATTCGGAAGGGAAGGACAGATTATGGCTGATCAGATAGTTGATATGCTTGAAAACCAGTCCCTCTTTTTCTGGGATCTCTTTGACGCGTATGATGATCCTGTCCTCGCTGTTATGGTACCCCAATGGGTTAAAGGAGGCCATCAATTCGTCAGACCAAACAGAATCTTGCTTGAGGTCTTCTTCCTCCGGATCATCGTTGTCGTCAGGTTGCTGACTTACCAATGGGTCGCTAATGGCAGTGATCGGCTCGCCCGGTTGTTCGGCCATCGTTGAATGCTGTTTGTTAATAGACATGGAGGCGAAATTGGATGCCAGAATATCATTTGAGTTGTATGAGCTCCAGTTATTATCCTCCAGAATTGAGGTGTGAAGACTCTGAGTGTTCCTGGCTTCTGGCAGAGCCCATGGATCTTCGTCTGCCATGGGGTCGGCAGTTCCAAAAATGCTGTCAGACATGGCTTAGAAAACAAAATATTCAAGTATTTCTGTATCGCAAAAAAAGATAGGTCGATCGGCTGTAGAAAAAAACAAAAATAATCCAATGACATCGTATGCTAAGGAAAAAACATTTATATATCGGCAGGTGGAGCAGTTCGAAGACCAATTGAGAGAGCTGACCAACTCGATACAGCAATATGAGCCCAATGTGGATGTTGCAGCCGGACTCGTGGCAACAATGGATACGATTGACGAGGAGTTGGACCAGCTAGAGAAACTGCACGACATGAAACGGAGCCAGATATTCGAGCAGAGTAAGGAGAACGCACGGCTCAATGATAACGTGAAACATATATTGACTACGCTGATCGAATGTCGAAAAGAGCTGAACGAGTTGCCAAAAATAACGAAATACGAACAAAGACACATAGATAGCCCTGAGAGCGAGAAAGAACCCAATTTGGATGCAGTCAAGGAGCTGTTGGCTTATGCTATGAAGCTTTCCAAGTTCTCGAAGATTCCGCGCACGTTTGATGGATTTCTCTTGCCGAATAATTTTATATGGCCTGGTGACGATAATATGAGACGAGGTATGCTTGCAACGGCGTCATTGATGCCAGATAAAATCATCCGGCACGAGAACGGCGAGCCGGAGGAGCCCGAGGATGTGGTCATGGAGGATGACGTCGAGGTGGACCAGAAACCCGAAAAGGACGACGAGGAGGACTTCATGCCTGAACGTCGCAACAGTTTCAAGAGCAGCGCCGAGAAGAAAGACGCAGCTGAAATCATGGCTGGGATCGATCTGTTTGACGAGAGCGACGACGACTAATTTATGCGCTCTTCTTGGTTTCCAAGTACGAACGCACGTCGTTCTCCAAGTTAGCCAGAGCAGACTTGACGGCTTCGATCTCCTTCTTATCAATAGTGGCTGCCTCGTTGAGTTTCACCCATTCGTCGAATTCCCTAACCAGCTTGTCGGAGTTGTCTTTGATCTCCTGGATGTCTGGCACAAGCACATTCTCCACTTGCAGTTCTTCCTGGTTGTCGTACTCAGGCAGCTTCTTGACCATGTCATGGAGACTTGTGGCCGAGCTGTAATGCTGTCTGAGCTCGTTCAGCGAGGTCAGCTGGCTTGTTGTCTTGGTGTCTGGCAGATGGTGCTTTTTCAGTGTTCTGGAGAACTGTTTGCCTATGGAGGTGTCGAAGAAAATAAGAATACTGGCACAGCCAATGTGGACCCAGAAATAGCACGACTTCCATAGATTGAATGCTGGCAGAAAGTCCAAGATCACAAACGGCTGCACAATGTATCCAAAAGCTGCCTGTGTGAGCACCCACGAAATGATATCATAGACAATTTTGTACTGGGACCTGTTGGTTCCGTCTTTAGAGCACACCAGTGGGCGGAAGTTTCTGCGAAAGATCTTGCCCACGGTTTGCATGAATGCTCCAATAATGAAAGTCATGTAATATCCAGGCTTGGTTCCGTGCCAGAACGCAGAAGTGAAGAAGGTGATGAAAGTAGGCACCATTCCAGGCTTGAGTTTGCCTGTTTCGGGGTCTGTCCTGCATGTTCTTAGATAAATGTAGTTTTTGAGCCACTTGTTGGTGTTCATGTTCCATGCCTCAAGACAGTCATGGACGTTCTGGCCCAGCTCGAATTTATATGGATCAATATTCTGCACTCTGTTCCAGTACATCTTGTCGTTCTTGGCGTCATATCCATTGTATCCCAGTCCTGCAACAATGCAGCCTGCTTCGCTAATGGACCAGACACAGTAATATTTCATTCTGTGAATAATTCCGAGAATCCATAGGAAACCAACCTTGTAGAGGAAAGTCTCTTTTCCAAAGTTCTCGGAGATGGCATAATCCAGAGTGATGAAGGGCTTGATGTAGACCCAAAGGGCAGCCCAAAAAAGACCTTTGATTACGCCCTTCAATGCGACACGGCCACTTCTTGGAATTCTGCGTTTCACAGATCGTCCAGGACGTTTGCTGTCAGGAACATCGTCAAAGATATCGGTCAGGATGAACTTCTCGTAGTCGGCATAGTCGAAAGAAGGACCTGTCACTAGAGTGCCATAGAAGAACACATAACCCAGAAAATAGAGGAACGGGGGGTGGTTGATGATGGCCCTGGACCGCTGGTAGGTGTTGAGCTGGTTAAATTTGTCAATGTCCTGGGAGTACAGCTTCCCGTCACTTATTGACCAACCGAACGAGCTGAGCTTCATGACCAGCACCATTTGTGCTCCCGTGATGTCGATGACGGACGGATCGTAATTCTGGGTGAAGAATTGTGCCTGAACGTGATTAACACAAAGCAGGAGCATTAGGGAGATCAGATTGACCCAGGGCATCAATTGAGACTGGTAATATTTGGTGACAACAAAGGTGAAGAGCGCATTAAATAGGAGAACAAAAAACCCAGTCCAGATCTCGAGGATGAGGAAGATATAGACAGCACTGACTGCAATGATATAGTAGTTCTTTGTTTGTACTTTCTGGTCGGGGATGCGCTTGAAAACGGCACTAATGGGAAAAGACAAGAACAGACACGCAAGAATCTTGCAGCTGGCCTCGTCCAGACCGCTGGCCCCGGAAAGCTGCGCAATAGCTGTCTGGAATGGGTTGATCATCAGAATGCGGATCTAAAAGAATATTTTTGTCAATAATTATGGACGCGTCGATCGACCAGTTTTTCATTATGCTCAAGTCTTCCACGAGAATTCGGTCGCTCCACTTGCCCAAGTTTCTGGGCTCGTCCGAGCAGACCTACTCGCTCACTAGACGCTTCAGCTACCCGCAAGCCCATATATACCAAGTCATCTCGCAGGTCGACAAGTATCACGAGTTTATCCCCTACTGCACAGACTCGTTCGTGAAAGAGACCGACCAGCACGGCCAGCCAACGGTGGCAGGTCTGCGCGTGGGGTTCCAGCAATTCGATGAGGAGTTCACGTGCCACCTCGAGTGCAAGCAGCCGGAGCTGATAGTGGCCGAGTCGGTCTCGCACTCGCTGTTCAAAAACCTCAGCACCGAATGGACGGTGCACAGCCTTGATGAGACACACAGCAAGGCAGTACTGAATCTACGATACGAGTTCAAAAACGAGCTTTACAACCAAGTGAGTTTGATGTTTGCGTCGAAGGTGGCTGCGCTGATGTTCCGGTCGTTTGAGCGGCGCGCGTTCGAGCTGGCGCAAAAGGAGGGCCAATGATAATGTAGAGAGTGATGTAAAAAATTAATCTTGTGCAGAAATTAAAGATAATGAGTTTAGTTTGTGACGGGAGATTATTTGAGTACGCACCGCGGCTGACTGCGTTCGAGTTTGGCGACCTGAACTCGCCCAATGTGCTTGTTTTCATTGGCGGACTGGGCGACGGGTATCTGACAGTTCCGTACGTTCCCGACCTGGCTCTGAAGCTGGCTCCGCTGGGCTGGTCTGTGATCCAGATCCAGTTCACCAGTTCCTACACTGGGTTTGGCCACGGCTCTTTGTCGCGGGATGCGAGCGAGATCTCGCAATTGGTCGCGTACCTCCGGAATCCAGACGCTCCTGCTGGGAACCGTTCCAAAGTCGGTCTGATGGGCCATTCTACAGGCAGTCAGGATACTCTGTACTATCTGTCGAAATTCGAACAAACGGCAGCAACAGAGGTCGATTTCGGCATTCTGCAGGCGTCGGCCTCTGACAGAGAGGCCATGATCGTCCTCACTGGCAAGGAGCAGGTCGATGAGAGCGTTGCTCTGGCCAAAGAAATGATAAGCCAAGGAAAAGATAAGGAATTTATGCCATATTCGTTGTGCCAATTCTTTTTCGGAGGCTCCATCACTGCGTCCAGATGGTACGCTCTGGCTGCCGAGCGTGGCGATGACGACTTTTTCTCCAGTTATCTGACTGCCCAAGATCACAAGGCCACGTTCGGGAAAGTGCAAAAACCGCTGCTTTTGCTGTACAGCGGAGCAGACGAGTACGTGCCAGAGTCGGTCGACAAGGAGGAGGTGTTGGGCAAGTTCAAGAGCGCAACAGACCCGCAATTCTGGTCCGATTTGAGCATGGTGGTTCCCGGGGGCCGGCACAATCTGGGACCGGGAAGTGCAGCGGGCGCTGCCGAGGCTGCTTTGAATGCGGTCTGCGACTTTTTAGGTAATTTACAATAAATAGTTCTGGGCAGTGAAGAATAGGCGTGGAGCCCTAGCTGAGGAGCTGCACAGGGTCCTAAGTTGGGTTTCCGGTTACAGGCGAGCACGTGTGACGGCGGCGTGCGTTTCGGCTTCTACGGTTACAGTAGCCGGGGAGAGCAGTTTCCATGCAGCAGGAATAGGGGAAAAAGAAAAATGTGGTAAAAATTTCTGACGCATAAAAGCAGCCCCAATTCGGACCGAATTCCACTATTTCACCAACCACTAATTGCGTTCAAGACCCGGTTCCAACACGAACCATGACATCGAGGCGCGGATCTTTCGAATTCACCGTTTTGGGGTGTTCGGGTGGTCCTATTGCAGGCAAGACATGTGCATTTCTGCTCAAGCCTGCTGGCGTCTCGTACCAGCAGGTGCTCGACCAGAACCTCGATTGTTTGCTGGCACTGGACGCGGGGGCAGGACTAGAGACCCTTGCTGACATTCTGGAGGACTCCAGACGTCAAACAGACCTGGTTTCGTCGTCACTGTTGAGACTGTACTCAGATTCCAGTCCACTGACAGAGTACACCAACACGAGCAATTTGACTGTATCCGACCCTTTCAGCACCGAGCTGCTCGAAAGCTACGCAAATAGCACCAGTTTGGGACTGGCAGCTCGCGTGATGAGTCGCGTGTTTGCTTATTTAATCACACATCCCCATCTCGATCATATTTCGGGTCTGGTGATGAATTCCCCCGCTTTTGGCGATCAAGTCTCAATCTACGGCACAGAGAAGACTGTGCAAACATTGAAACAGCACATTTTCAACGGGAAAGTGTGGCCAGACTTGGATTATTTGCAGTACAATTTGCTAGAGCCGCACACAGGAAAGGTCGAAATCGGCCCCTTTTTTACTGTGGAAACGTTCCAGGTTTGCCATGGATACGTGGAAAATCTCAACAGCATCTATAACAGCTCGGCATTTCTATTCACAGAGACTACAGACAACACCAAAATGCTAGTTTTCGGAGACGTGGAGAGCGATCTGTCTTCCAAGACACAGTACAACAAACAAATATGGACGCAGGTGGCGGAATCCGTCCTCAATAAAAAACTCAGAGCAATAGTGATCGAATGCTCCTCGGTGGACAAACAGCCTGGTGAGCCGCTTTTCGGACACATGACGCCTACCAATCTAATCGGAGAGTTTCTGATTTTGCTTGAAATCTGCCAACACAGAGACCCGCTGCATACCGCACCCTTGAGCGGACTGAACGTGCTCATCACTCATGTGAAGGAGACGTTTGACGAGCACGGAGACCCTCGTAAACAGATCTTGGACGCGCTCAACGACCTGAACTCGAAGCATAACTTGCACATCAACTTCACGATCTGTATGCCTGGTATGAGTTATATCTTATAGACGATGAAACGACTTATAATTGTGGTAGTCCGTAGCCGGAGATGTGTTGTGCAAAATCCCATTTCATATCCTCGCATTTGACGTCCTTGAGGAACTCGACCTCCTTCGAGGTCTTATTCACCACCACCATCGAGTACTTGTCCAGCGATCTCGCGTCTCTGTAGAAGAGCACCTTCATGCAGTCTCTGACGAGCTGCACAGCGTCTTCTTTGCTCAGGTTCTCGACGTCCTTCTCGGTGTCTGCTTTCTTTCTCAGCAGCGGGATAGCCAAATGCGCTCCAAATCCAGTGGCCAGTGCGGGAGACGAGTACGTCACGCCCAGCAGATCCACGTACTTCAAGAACAACTCGTCCTGGTCGTCGAATCCAGCCACGATGCACGCGTTCCACAAGGGGTCCATCTTCGAACGCCGGTTATACAGAACTCTGGTCAAGTACTCATGCACATAGCTGGCCTTCAGGTTCTCCTTTTCCATATCGTACGAGTCCTGGACAGCCAAGTCGTCTAGCATTCTCTCTAACTGTTGTAGGTCACTAATATCCCCAGAAATACCAACAATGGTCTCTGAGCCGACCCTGATCAGTCTCTCGATGTCATCCAGCTTCATCAGAGAGCCATAGGACCCCATGTTGTCAGCGGCCATCACAATTCCGTCGTTGTAGCGCACAGCGATAACAGAGGTTCCTGTGATCATTGGCTGTTGGGTGTGCATTGAAGGGAAGTCTGCAGCGGTCTTGACATTCTGCGGACGCTGGTTGGATGCCTGGGCAATCTTGGTGTTATAAGGCCCATACACAGCGTCCAATGGTCTTCCCCATTGGAAAGGATCGTGATTCATATTGAGTGGCAAAATAAATCTGTCGAGCTTTTTTTTCTCAATAGGCGCGTCGACCGACGCAGACCGTAGATTATCGACTCGGACTCGAAAATCCGCATATTGAAGAATAATTCTATTTATTGCCATGAGACCAAGTATTGTTAGTCTAGCGAAATACGTTCCGAGCATCAAGTTCGTGGGCGGTCCGCATGTCTTCACTAGTGAGTATACCATTATTGCGTTCTAACCCCCAGAAAAAGCTGGAATTCCTAGTGCACACCCTTGTGCTCCAGATGCCATGATGCCTTCCCGGAACACGAGTTCCAGCGTGAGTTCTGGCTACTCTACAGGCGCCGTTCCCTTTGAGAGCCGGAACGTGCTCTCCTCGCGCTTCAGATACTCTCCCCTCGAGGAGCTGGAGATCGAGGACGTGAATATGGGTGGGGCCGAGCTCATAAGGTGAGCGACACTACTGTGACACACATGCCGCGGGCTGTACCTATCTACACTAAAATTCCGTACTGTCAAATGCCTTATTTATTGTGCTACTAAATTAGACGTAATTTTCAAAACATTTTCTTCATTTTCCCATTTTTCGATGTCGCAATCCAGATACGACTACGACGAGAATTCGGAAACATGGCCGTATTTCGCGCTCACCGGAGTGCTGGTGCCTCTTCTGCCGGCCACGTGGTCGCTGGTCAGCAGCGGGCTGTCGAAGGGTGCCCTGGCTCTGGACGAATTGCGCCCGGTGTCGTGGTTCAAGCCGTACAACGAGGCGGCCCAGAAGCAGTTTGCGACCAAAAGACGCGCAAAGAGCATGCTGACGCGCAAGCTGGCGCTCATTGCGCTGGGCTGGGCAATTGTCGCGGCCCTGGTGTTCCAGATCATGTCGCTGGAGGTGACCGTTGGCGAGGCCAGCTTCGATCCGTGGAAAATCCTGCAGATCGACGAAGCGGCCTCGGAAAAGGCCATCAAGACCGCGTACCGCAAGCTGTCGATCAAGTACCACCCGGACAAGGTGGACACGTCCAACATGAGCCAGGACGAGATGGATGCCGTCGACACTGCGTACGTTCTGATTAACAAGGCGTACAAGGCGTTGACGGACGACTCGGTCAGAGAAAACTTCTTAAAATACGGAAACCCAGACGGGCCGGGCGACGTGAAGCACGGAATCGCGCTGCCCAAGTTCCTGATCGAGGGCAAGACCTCGCCGCTCGTCGTCTTCCTGTATGTGCTGCTCATTGCCATCATCCTGCCCTCCGTGGTGGGCTCCTGGTGGAACGGCGTGCGGTCGTACACCAAGCAGGGGCTGCACGTGGAGACTGCGGCGCACTTCCTCGACGTGCTGATCAACTACAATCCCGCCAAGGTGTACACGCTGAGCACTGTTCTGGAGCTGCTGAGCTCTGCTACCGAGTTCCAGCTGCTGAGCAAGAGCCTGACCCCGGCCAAAGTGCAGGCCCTGCTGCAGTCGCACATCGACAGAACCACTCTGGACGCGGCAGACGAGGTGCTGAAGCTGGAGGTGGTGGCGATTGCGCCCAAGCTGATTCTGGGGTTCGTTGACATTGCGTCCACGTTCAGAAACACAGACCTGTGTCTGAAACTGGTCGACGCGCACCGAAGCCTCATCCAGGCGCTCAACGTCGAGAAGGATGCCAAGCACAACAAATACCGCCAGATCCTGCAGCTTCCGGGCGTCGAGCTGGCCAAGTTGGACACCCAGCAGCCGATCTACACTCTGGGGAAGCTGCTGAAGAGCCCGGGCGTCGAGCCCGACAAGTTCCTCAACAGCGACAACACCAAGGAGATCCTCAAGCTGGCGGCGGAGGTGCCGCTGATCGAGCCTGTCGAGTGCAAGTTCAAGGTCACGGGCGAGGACTTTGTGCCTCCCAACTCGACGGTGCACGTGAGTCTGAAATTTTTGGTCAAGTCTGCGGCTCATAAGTCGAAGCCGGAAATTGGCAAGCTGGCCAAGAGGGTGCAGGAGACGCAGCTGCAGGAGCAGGAGACGATGGAGTCGCTCAGAAACCCAATGAAGATCGTCGAGGACCAGCCGGCCGTCAAGCTGGCTACGACGCCTCCGTTCTTCCCCGATGCCAGCTATCTCAAGGAGAACAACGGCTGGATTGCGTTTTTGGCGATCCAGAAGGACGGCAAGCTGGGCGAGAGCCCGCAGTTCATCTCCAAGGTGGACCTCTCGAACCTGAAGCTGAGCCAGGACGAGTATCTGGAGTCGAAGGCCGTGGTATCCACGTTCAAGTTCCCGCTTGCCGGGCCGACTCCCAAGGAGGAGGGCAAGTTCCAGTTCCGGCTGATCTTGAGACATTTGGTGTATTTCGGCTCGGACCTGGACATCCCTGTGGTGATGCAGGTGGAGAACAAGCCGATGGAGCACACGGGCAGGGATCTGTACGAGATCGAGGAGCCTACAGAGGACTCTCTTGCTGGAGCCCTGGCACAGATGCGTGGCGAGTCTGTGCGCAAGATTGAAAACGAATACAGCAGCTCGGACGAGGAGTCGGACGAGGAGGAGGTCGACTGGACTGACATAGACACAGACACCGATGTGGAGGAAGAAGAAGAAAACAAGTAGTGATGAATATTAGCTAGTTCCACGTATAACTCTGTTTGCGTACTCGAGCAGCTGCGCGTTGCCCTCGTGGGTGACGAAGAAGCGTTTTTTGGGGCGGTCGGTCCAGACAATGACGCCGATCTCCTCGCCGTAGCTGAGCAGCTTTTCGAACTCGAGCTCGGTCGAGAAGTCCTTGTACAGATATCCCTTGAAGGACTGGATTCTGTCGAGCTCGAGCTGCCACAGCTTGATCTGGTCGACCACAGTGGGCGGCAGGATCTCGAGGTCCGGCTGGCTCGGTGGCGCCGCGTTCCCCAGACTGGAGTCCTGTTCCAGTTTGCGCGTGACGCGGTCCTCTGCCTGCTTCACCATCCACGAGTGCGCATGGGTCTCCAGATAGCTGATGATCTGCTCGGCGGTGATGCCGTTCATCAGCGCGCGCCGCACAGACTCTCTGGTGATGGACCCGGTCACCATGTTGGAGAAGCGGGCCTTAAGGTGCACAAACAGGTTGAGAATTGCAATCTGCAGCGGCGACGAGGTGTAGCAGTACACCTTGAAATTAGTCTCGAGCACAATGGAGCCCTGCGTTGCGTTGCTCTTGGAGCTCGTGATCTCCTGGTCCAGCGCGGTCGAGGCGGTCTTGAAGTTGCAGTGCTCGGAGGTGAGCGTCGTGGCCAGCCGGGTAGGATAGAAGAGCTTCTTGTCGTTCTTGGGCGAGTATATTAGTCCGTAGTCGATCAGGTCCTCGAGCATGATGAGCTGGGTGTCGCTGAGCGAGTCGGTGGCGTAGCCGTGGCCCAGATCGAGCGACCCGAGCATGAATATGAAGTTGAGCACCTCGACAGGGTTCATCATGAGCTTTTCGGACATTTTCAGATACTGCAGCAACAGCGTCCAGATTTGCGAGTTGATGTCCTGCAGCAGGAACTGGAACCCGTTCTGGGTGATGAGCAGGTTCTTCAGGGTCTGCAATGACGCGGCGTGCTGCACTGGCGGCTGGTACTCGTACTCGTCGCCCAGATCCTCTCTGTGCTTTCTGTCAGACGGGAGCTCCATCAGGCCGCTGTATCTGAGCAGGGTGAGGACTCCGAGGCTCGGGATCTGTTTGGTCTCTGAGCCGACCATGAAATGCAAGATGCTCTCCCATTTTCCGAGACAGTATGCGTCCAGAAACTCGACGCTGTGCGTCTCGGTGGTCTCGAGGGTAGTGTCCTCAATGACCGCTGTGGGGTCGCGGGTCCCAGTTAATGCGTCGCGGAAGCTTTGTCGGAAGGTGGGATTGAGCGAAACAAAGGGCAGCTGGGTGGCCTGTCCCGTCTGCGGGTGGGTAAAGAGCTTCCTTGTCTCCTTGAGCAGGTTGAGCGACTTGAGTCGTTTGAGCGAGTCGTTCTGGTATATCTTGCTGAGATTGCGCGAGCCGTTGAACGAGTTGGCCTTGATCCACCTGCTCAGGTCACCGTACGGGATCGGAGAGTCCTGGAACAGCATGTTCATGATGTAGAACTTGGCCAGCGAGGGCAGCAGCCGGAACACTGCCAGACAGGTCTCGGGCGACCTGTACAGCTGCAGATGCACGGTCTCGGGGAGGTTGTCCAGATACTCATTAATTGTGGATTTAAAGAGCTCGGATTGGCCCGAGGGACCTGGAGAGTCGGTCATGTCAGGTGCCAGAAAAATAATGGGATTGCACAAAAAAAAAAAGATTAGTAAAAAATTTTAATTCATGTCCTTTGAGGATCTCCTGCAACCCTTGTACAAGGGAAAGGCGCTGACCGACCCGATCAGCACGGCAGAGGACAAATGGAACCTGCTGCCGGCGTTTCTGCAGGTGAAGGGGCTGGTCAAGCAGCATCTGGACTCGTTCAACTTCTTTGTGGACACTGATCTGAAGAAAATCATACAGGCGAACGAAAAAGTGCTCAGCGACGTGGACCCGGAGTTCTATCTCAAGTATCTGGACATCCGGGTGGGCCAGAAGAGCGGCAAGCAGGACGACGACATCGAAGTTCTGCTGCCTCCGCACGAGTGTCGGCTGCGGGACCTGACGTACAGTGCGCCCATCTATGTGGACGTGGAGTACACCAGGGGCCGCAAGATCATCATCCACCGCGACCTGGAGATCGGACGCATGCCCATCATGCTGCGGTCGAACAAGTGCATTCTGAACGGGCGCAACGAGGCCCAGATGGCGTATCTGAACGAGTGTCCGCTGGACCCTGGAGGATACTTTATTGTGAACGGGACAGAGAAGGTGATTCTTGTGCAGGAGCAGCTGAGCAAGAACAGAATCATCGTGGAGGCGGACGAGAAGAAGAACATCGTGCAGGCCTCGGTCACGTCCTCGACGCACGAGCGCAAGTCCAAGACGTACGTGGTGACCAAAAACGACAAGATCTACCTGAAGCACAACTCGATCAGCGAGGAGATCCCGATCGTGATTGTGCTGAAGGCGGCGGGCGTGGTGTCGGACCTGGAGATCCTGCAGCTGGTGTGCGGCAACGACTCGGTGTACCAGGACCTGTTCGCCGTGAACTTCGAGGAGGCCGCCAAACTGGGGGTGTATTCGCAGAGAGAGGCGCTCGAGTACATCGGGCGCAAGGTCAAGACGATCCGGCGGCTGAACGCGCCCAAGCTGAGCATCCTGCAGGAGGGCATCGAGGCGATCGCCACAACGGTGATCGCGCACATCACGGTGGAGAATCTCGACTTCAAGGAGAAAGCGCTGTACATGGCCATCATGACCCGGCGCGTGATCATGGCGATGCACAACCCCAAGCTCGTGGACGACCGGGACTACGTGGGCAACAAGCGGCTGGAGCTGGCCGGACAGCTGATGTCGCTGCTGTTCGAGGACCTGTTCAAGAAGTTCAACAACGACTTCAAGGCCAACCTCGACAAGATCCTCAAGAAGCCGAGCCGGGTCTCGGAGTTCGACGCGCTGCTGCACATCAACATCCACTCCAACAACATCACGACCGGACTCAACAGGGCCATCTCCACAGGCAACTGGTCGCTCAAGCGGTTCAAGATGGAGCGTGCCGGGGTCACGCACGTGCTGAGCCGGCTCTCGTACATCTCTGCGCTGGGCATGATGACCCGGATCTCGTCGCAGTTCGAGAAGTCCAGAAAAGTCTCGGGCCCCAGGGCGTTGCAGCCGTCGCAGTTCGGCATGCTGTGCACCTCCGACACGCCCGAGGGAGAGGCGTGCGGCCTGGTCAAGAACCTCGCGCTGATGACGCACATCACCACCGACGACGAGGAGGACCCGATCCGCCGGATGTGCTACTTTCTGGGCGCCGAGGACGTGTCCATCTCCGACAGCACCACGCTGCACACCGACGGCACGTTTGGCGTGTATCTGAACGGAACGCTGATCGGCACGACGCGGTTTCCGAGCATGTTTGTGAGCAAGTTCCGGCACCTGCGCCGGACGGGGCAGATGTCTGCGTTTGTGTCGATCTTCACCAACGTGCACCAGGCCGCGGTGCACATTGCTGCGGACGGCGGCCGCATTTGCCGGCCGCTGATCATCGTCGAGAACGGGGTGGCCGCGGTGCAGAGCAGCCACCTGCGGCGTCTGCGCCAGGGCGAGTGGTCGTTCGACGACTTTCTGAACAACGGCCTGGTGGAGTATCTGGACGTGAACGAGGAAAACGACTCGTATATTGCGCTCTACGAGAAAGACATCAGCCGAAGCACGACACATCTGGAAATCGAGCCCTTCACAGTGCTCGGGGCCGTGGCGGGGCTGATTCCGTACCCGCACCACAACCAGTCGCCCAGAAACACGTACCAGTGCGCGATGGGCAAGCAGGCAATCGGGGCGATCTCGTACAACCAGTTCCGGCGCATCGACACGCTTCTGTACCTGATGTGCTATCCGCAGCAGCCGATGGTGAAGACCAAGACGATCGAGCTGATCGACTACGACAAGCTGCCGGCGGGGCAGAACGCCACAGTGGCGGTGATGTCGTACTCGGGCTACGACATCGAGGACGCTCTGGTGCTGAACAAGGCGTCGATCGACCGCGGGTTTGGGCGGTGCCAGGTGTTGCGCAAGACGACGGCGGTGCTCAAGCGGTACCCGAACCACTCCAAGGACATTCTGGCAGGCATGCGCGTGAAGGAGGACGGCACGCCGATCTTCCAGCACGAGGCTCTGGGCCCGGACGGGCTGGCAGAGGTCGGCGTCGAGATCCAGAGCGGCCAGACGTATATCAACAAATGCGTGCCTACCAACGCCACAGACAGCGTGGTGGGCGGCCAGCCGACGATCAACCAGCACCAGCAGCACCGCGAGACGCCTGTGAACTACCGCGCGCCGGTCTCGAGCGTCGTGGACCAGGTGATGATGTCTGTGAGCGACAACGACCAGGCGCTGATTAAAGTGCTTCTGCGCCAGACCCGGCGGCCCGAGCTCGGCGACAAGTTCTCGTCGCGGCACGGCCAAAAAGGAGTGTGTGGAATCATTGTGCAGCAGGAGGACATGCCGTTCAACGACGAGGGAATTAGTCCAGATATCATCATGAACCCGCACGGGTTCCCGTCGAGAATGACGGTGGGCAAGATGCTGGAGCTGGTGTCGGGCAAGGCCGGCGTTCTGGACGGAACGCTGCAGTACGGCACGTGTTTCGGAGGGTCCAAGTTGGAGGACATGTCGCAGATTCTGATCGAGAAGGGATTCAACTACAGCGGGAAAGACATGCTCTACAGCGGAATCACCGGAGAGGCGCTACAGGCGTACATCTTCTTTGGGCCTATCTACTACCAAAAACTCAAACACATGGTGGTGGACAAGATGCACGCACGTGCGAGAGGTCCTCGGGCTGTGCTGACGAGACAGCCGACCGAGGGCCGGTCGCGGGACGGCGGACTGCGGCTGGGAGAGATGGAGCGGGACTGTGTGATTGCGTACGGGGCGTCGCAGCTGCTGCTGGAGCGGCTGATGCTGAGCTCGGACGCGTTCGACGTGGACGTTTGCAACTCGTGCGGACTGATGGGGTACAACGGGTGGTGTCCGTCGTGCAAGACGAGCGAGGGCGTGGTGAAGATGACGATTCCGTACGCGGCCAAGCTTCTGTTCCAGGAGCTGATTTCGATGAACATTGCGCCGCGACTAAAAATGGCGGACGTGTTTTGAGGGGGTGGAGTAGTAGAAAATGCAAGCAGTAAATTAATTAATTGCAAATAAATTACGCATCTGATCTAAAAAATTTTAAATTTTTTTGGAACAATAAAATTTTATTGCAGGATGGGAAAAGTCAAGAAGTCCACCAAGAAGTTCCAGTCCAAGAACCTGAAGCACACGATCGAGCAGCGCAAGAAGGTGCAGAAGTACAACAAGCTGCACAAGAAGAGCGGCGGCGGCTCGGGACCGGCCGAGGCGGTCGACAAGAGAGACAAGGAGATTTTCGAGGATATGGATGTGGAGGAGTTTTTCGATGCAGATGTCGAGATTCCGGCCAGCAAGAGCGCAAAGGCGGACAGCGGCAGCAGCAGCGAGAGCGAGAGCGAGACCGAACTGCACGAACAGGACCTCAAGGACCTCGAGCAGGACGACCCGGAGTTCTACGAGTATCTGAAGGAAAACGACAAGGACCTGCTGGATTTCAAGCCCGTGAACCCATTGGAGGCCATGAGCGAGGACGAGGACGAGGACGAGGAGGCAGTCGCAGAGCCGGCAGCTGAGGAAGAGGAGGAGGAGCAGCAGACGGTCCAGGTGACCCCGGCCATGATCAAGGCCTGGGAGACGAGTCTCAAGTCGAAAGAGCCCACCATCAAGATCCTCAAGACTGTGGTGATTGCGTTCAAGGCCGCAGTCAACACGGGCTCGTCTGAGACGTACAAATACAGCGTCACCGACGAGAAAGTGTTCCACAAGCTGATGTTTTTGGCCCTGCAACAGCTGCCGCTCAGCATCCAGAAACTCGTGCCGTACAAGATCTCGTCGCACGGGACCAGAAACCTGCCCTCCAACAAGAAGGTGGCGCAGATCAACACGATTCTCAAGTCGCACGCAGGGTCTCTGATTCTGCTGCTCAACGACATCACCAACACCGAGACCGCCACGCTGGTGCTCCAGTCGGTGCAGGAGCTCCTGCCGTACTACGTTTCGCACAGAAAACTGCTCAAAGAGATTCTCAGCGCGATCGTCAACGTGTGGAGCTCGACCAAGGACGTCGAGACCCAGATCGCAGCGTTCGCGTTCCTCAACAACTCCAGCAGAGAGTATCCCAAGGCGGTGCTGGAGCTGGTGCTGAAAACCACCTACTCGAGCTTCATCAAGAGATGCAGACAGACCAACATCCACACCATGCCGATGATCAACTTCCAGAAAAACTCTGCTGCCGAGCTGTTTGGCGCAGACCAGACGCTGGGATTCCAGGTCGGATTCGAGTACATCCGGCAACTGGCCATCCACCTCAGAACCAGCGTCAATAACACCACCAAGGACAGTTACAAAGCAATCTACAACTGGCAGTACTGCCACTCGCTGGACTTCTGGTCCAGAACGATCTCGCTGCACTGCAACCCAGAGGTCGAGAGCGCGTCCAAAAAAGAGAGCCCGCTGCGCCAGCTCATCTACCCGCTGGTCCAGGTCACTCTCGGAGCCATCCGGCTGCTCCCGACGCCCCAGTTCTTTGCCCTGCGCTTCTACCTCGTCAGATCGCTCATCAGACTGTCGCAGGGCACCGGCGTGTACGTCCCCCTGTTCCCGCTGCTTGCAGAGGTGCTCAACTCCTCCGCAATCACCCGAATGCCCAAACAGGTGCACCTCCAGGCCGTGTCGTTTGATTACGTCATCAAGGTCCCGAAACAGTATCTGGGCACGAGGGCGTACCAGGACGGGCTGATGGAGCAGGTGGTGGAGCTGATGGCGGAGTTCTTTGTGCTGCACTGCAAGAGCATTGCGTTCCCGGAGCTGGTCACGCCGGCGGTCATCTACCTGAGAAGATACATGAAGAAGTCGAAGAACGTGAAGCTGGTGAAGCAGCTGGGCACGCTTGTGGACAAGCTGAACGCGAACGCCAAATTCATTGAGAAGGCGCGGTCGCACGTGGAGTTTGGGCCGAACGACAGGACCGAGGTCGCGCTGTTCTTGCGCGAAACCGAGTGGAAGCAGACGCCGCTGGGTGCTTACGTCAGCGTGCAACGCGAGGTGAAGGAGGCTCGTGAGGCTGCATTGCGGGAGGCTGCTGCGGAAGAGCAGGAGAGTGAGGAGGAGGAGGAGGAGGAGGAAAGTGGGGAGGAGTGACGGAGCTGGAGGTAGCGCTGCAATTAATAGACCCAACCTGTAATTCTGCTGCATATATTCTACACCGGATAAATTTGGCAATTATTTTGATAATAATTATTTTGATATACGTCAAATGCCTCCGCAATTAGCACTAGCAAAATTAGCAACTATCCCATTTCTCTCGATTTTCGGCTCTCAGCACACCTTTGACGGGACGTCGTGCTCTGTTGATGGGCCGCTTTCGTGCACCAATTCCACGGCGGTCGAAAACAGCTGCTGTTTCGAGTACCCCGGGGGAATCTTATTGCAAACGCAGTTCTGGGACTATGAGGTTCCTGGAAGTCCCGACAAGCTATTTACACTTCACGGGCTGTGGCCCGACAATTGTGATGGATCTTATGCCCAGTTCTGCGACTACTCGTTGGATATCCACAGTGCCGAGGCCGTTCTCTCGTCGTTTGGCGAGACTGAGCTTCTCGAGAAAATGGGCCAAATTTGGAAAACCAATAGAGGTTCAGATAATTCTCTTTGGGTTCACGAGTTCAACAAACACGGCACGTGTTTGAGCACGTTGAAACCGTCGTGTTACGAGAATTACACATCTGGCCAGGCTGCTGTAGACTTTTTTAAAAGTGCGGTCGACCTATTCGAAGGCTTGCCGACGTATAAATGGCTAGAAGAGGCAGGAATTACGCCTTCGAATACTAAAACCTACACCAAAGACCAGATAGATGGTGTTCTGAAATCACGCTTTGGAAAAGAGGTCTTCTTCAAATGCGACCGTGCCGGTGCCTTGAACGAGATCTGGTACTACCACCGACTGCGGGGTCCTGTCAGAGGCGGGAAATATATACCCATGGATACCCTCCCGCGATCCAACTGCCCCGCCACCGGTATCCGGTATCCGCCGAAACGGGCTCTGGCCACCGGCACCGCAAGCACTAGCACCGCCACCGGCACCGCCACGCCCACGGGCAACGCTGGTTATGTCACTGTGGCAGGACACAGGGGGTGTCTGATTAGCACCGGCAAGTGGTACTCCTCGGGCACGTGTGCCACGTTCCGGGTGTCGGAGGCCAGCTACGGCGGGTTCGAGCTGACCTCGTCCAAGGGGAGCTGCGGTCTCGACTCTGGTGGCGCGTTCGCGTGTGGAGGCAGCGTTCCTGCCGCGCAATTCGACTACGACGCGTCCTCGGGCAAGATCAGCTACGGCGGCAAGACAGGCTGGTCTTCAGACAAGATCGCCTCCGGGTGGGCGCAGGTCCCTGTCCTCCCGGGCTCGGACCGCGCGGTGACCTTTGATCTGGTCTTCCGCCCGACCACGATTACGTAATCAGACCCCCCCAAGTTTTCTGCAGGCGAAGAAAAAGTCTTGTAATAATGGCAACTCTCAGTCCTGTTCCGCCCGAGCCTGTGCAGGTCGACGAGATCCCGATGGGCGTGCCGCCGACACCGTCGTCGAGCCGGCTCAGTCTTCGGCTGATCCGCGGCCTAGCAGGGGTGCAGAAGTACTCGACTATTCCGATGGGCTGTTTTGCTGCGGTGCATCTGGCCGGCGTCGTGGCTGCGCCAGCGCTAGCAGGACAGGGCGTTTCCGAGCAGCTGGTCTCAATGGGCCGGGAACTGTACCAGGTTGCGTTTTCAGAGACCGTTCTACTGGGCTGTGCTGTGGCCCATGTTCTGAGCGGGATTGCGCTGCGATTAGTTCGCAGATATGACAGGTATTTGAAGTACGGCAAGGCGAAGCCAGCAAACAAGAACAAGACCGGGCTGGGGGGCCACAAGTCCGAGCAGGAGCTCAACAAAAATACTGGTCTGGGGGGAATTACTTATTTATTAGGCATGGGATCGAGGCCGTCTCTTTCGTTCCGGATGCTGGGCATTTCGCCGCTCGGGTTCTCGGGGTACTTGCTGGTGCCGCTGCTGGCGTACCATGTGTTTGTGGAGCGGGTTGCGCCTTTAATTGTGGACGGGGACTCGTCGCTGGTGGATCTTTCGTACGTGAGGTTTGCCATTTCCAAGAAGCCGCTGGCGGGCCCTGTGGGGCTTGTGGCTCTTGTTGCGGTGGCCAGCTACCACGTGGTGACGGGCACGCTGCATTATTTGGGCAAGATCGGGCGTCGGGCGCGCAAGGGCGCATACACCGCAATTGTGCTCAACACGGTGCTTGGAGCAGCGAGCGTTGCGGCCATTGCGCAGTTCGACAGCCCGCGCGGCGCCACCGCCCGCCGGTTCGCTACGTATCTGGCACAGGGACCCAAACTACGCTAGCAGCAGTGCCAACACTATTATTTATTTACACATATATACATTAGCTCGAGCACGCCTCGCAGTTTTCCGGCTCGTCCAGCTTGCACTGCAGCACAGAGGTGTCGTAGATGTCCACGTCCGGCTTGAGTTTCTTGACGTTTTCTGCAGGCTCGGAAATGCTGCGCTTGATGCTGGTCGGGCTGAGGGTGAATTTGATGGCAGCAGAGGCTGCCTGGGTGCGCAGATAGTAGATGCCTGTTTTCAGGCCCTTGCGCCACGCGTAGAAGTGCATGCTGGTCAGTTTCGCCATGGTGGGGCTCTTGAGAAACAGGTTCATGCTCTGGGACTGGTCGATGAACGGTGCGCGGTCGGCCGCCATGTCTATCAGGGTCCGTTGCGGAATCTCCCACACGGTCCTGTACAGCTCTTTGAGTTCGTCCGGGATGCGTGCGATGCCCTGGATCGACCCGTCGGCGGCCAGAATCGCGTTCTTCATGTCCCTGTTCCACAGCCCCCGCGCCGCAAGGTCCTGCACCAGATACCGGTTCACCACCTGGAACTCGCCCGAGAGCACGCGCCGCGAGTACATGTTGGACGTGATGGGCTCGAAGCACTCGGTGAACCCGAAGATCTGCGAGGTCGACGCGGTCGGCATCAGCGCCACGAGCAGCGAGTTGCGCACCCCGTGCTGCTGGATCTGTCTGCGCAGCGTGGCCCAGTCCCACAGCTTGGACGGCTTGGTGTTCCACATGTCTGGCTGCAGCACGCCCCGCGACACCGGCGAGCCCGCGTACGTCTCGTACGGGCCGTGCTGGCGCGCCAGCTCCACGGACATTTCCAGCGCGGCGTGGTAGATTGTCTCGAAAATCTCCGTGTTGAGCTGCCGGCTCTGCGCAGACCCAAACGCACACCGCAGCCTGAAAAACACGTCTGCCAGCCCCTGCACGCCCACCGCGACGGGCCGGTGCCGCTTGTTCGACCGCTCCGCCTCCGGAATCGGGTACATGCCCACGTCGATCACCACGTCCAGATTCCGCACCAGTATCTTGCACACCTCGTGCAGCCGCTCGAAATCAAACCTCGCAGTCTCGTTCTCGCCCACCACAAACGACGGCAGCGCCAGCGACCCCAGATTGCACACCGCGGTCTCGTCCTTGGACGAGTACTCGACAATCTCGCAGCACAGGTTCGACGACTTGATCGTGCCCAGATTCTGCTGGTTCGACTTGAGGTTGCACGCGTCCTTGTACAGCATGAACGGGTTGCCTGTCTCGGTCTGGGCAACCAGGATCGCGTGCCACAGCTGCTGCGCACGCACCTTGCGCACGTGCCGGCCCTCGGCCTCGTACTTGGCGTACAGCGCAGCAAACTCGTCGCCGTAGCAGTCGGTCAGCCCGGGACACGCATCCTGCGAGAACAGACACCAGTCCATGTCCTTCTCGACCCGCTGCATGAACAGGTCCGGGATCCACAGCGCGTAGAACAGGTCGCGCGCACGGGTCTCCTCCTTGCCGTGGTTTTTGCGCAGATCCAGAAACTCAAAGATATCTGCATGCCACGGCTCTAAATACACGCAGAACGCACCCGGCCGCTTGTTGCCCCCCTGGTCCACGTACTTGGCAGTGCTGTTGAACACCTGCAGCATGGGAACCAGGCCGTTCGAGGTCCCGTTGGTGCCCGAGATGTATGTTCCCGACGCACGGATATTCGACACATGGACCCCTATTCCGCCCGCCGCCTTCGAGATCAGCGCGCTCTTGTGCACCGTATGGAAGATCCCGTTGATGGAGTCGGCCTCCATCGCCAACAGAAAACACGACGACAAGTTTGGAGTCGATGTGCCTGCGTTGAACAGCGTCGGCGAAGCATGAATAAAATATTTCTGCGACATGAGTTCGTACGTTTCAATGACACGCTTGATGTCCCGGCCGTGGATTCCGAGCGCAACACGCATAAACAAGTACTGCGGCGTCTCACACGCGCGGCCCTCCATCTTGAGCAGGTACGACCTCTCGATAGTCTTGAACCCAAAGAAATCCAGACTCATGTCTCTCTGGGGCTTTATTGCAGCATCCAGAACCTCCTTGTGCTGCTGGACAGCCTCGTACACCTCCGAGCTCACCAACGGCTTGAAATTGCGGTACCCGTTGGGCACGTAGCTGTGCATTCGGTCGATATTGGCAGAAAACAGGCCGCAAACTTGTCCCTGAAGACGGCGGGTCAGAACCCGCGCAGCAAGAAGAGAGTGGTCCGGATGCAGCGTGGTCAGCGACGCGGCCACCTCGGCCGTCAGTCCCATCAGCTCATCAACACTGAGCTGCGCAGGAAGCCCCGTCTCGACCTTTGCCACTATGGCCCCCAGGTCCACGTGCACGCTGTCGAGACCTGCCGCGAGCTCCTCCAGGTAGCCCCGCAGCCGGTCGCGCCGAAACGGCGCCTCTGCGGCCGTGCGCGGATCTCGCACTATCGCCGTGTCCGCAGCAGTCATACTAAATAGCAAAAAAACGTTTCTGCACGCAATATCTTTCCTCCTTGCGGAAGCTGGCTTACGTAATCCTACATCCGCGCGACGCAGTAGGTGAGGACCCACTTTGCGTTGGTGAGCAGGTAGCGGCACGCAGAGGTCCACTCCTCGTTCGACGCGCGCGCCGACGGCCGGATTGGGTAGCCCGCGACGCGGTCCTCGGTCATTTTGTACGGCAGGTCGTTCGAGTCGTCCAGCTGCTTGAGCTTGGCCCCGATCTGCGCGACAATGTCCACCAGGGCCGCCATTCCGGCGTCCAGCTTGTTGTGCGTGAACAGCTTGCCGATCGAGAACTCGCCGGTGCTGAACAGGTCCAGCGTCTGTTTGGAAACGGCGCCGGTCTTGTCCTTTCTGAACTTCTCCACCCTCGACGTCGACCCCATCGGCACAATTCGGTAGCCGTCCAGCTGGAAGTCGAGAATGCGCACCACCGTGGCCAGCAACAGCGCGAGCTGGCCCAGCGCAGCGTTGATCTCGTGCCACGACACCTTCACGTCGTCCAGATTGCCCAATCGCAGGCCGTTGATGGTGCCGAACTGGTCGTCGTGCGAGATCATAAACACGTCGTTGAACACGTTCGTTTTGCGCAGCGAGTCCAGCTGGTTCAGGTTGTACTCGTACAGCGCCTTGACGCGCTCGCGCTCGTTCACACACTCGAGCAGCTCCAGCTCGTGCTCGTTTTTCGCCAGACAGTACTGTTTCTCCTCAAAGTTGAGCTGGTCCAGCTCTTTCTCGATCTCCACCAGCTGCTCCGTCAGCAGCTCCTGTTCGCGCTCCGCCTTTCCCAGCTCTCTCAGCAGCTCTGTCTCCTCGCCCTTCAGCACGCTCAGCTCGGTCAGCGCCTGTTTCGCCTTGTCTTTGTTGGGCCCGTTCTGCGCAGTCAGCTTCTTGAGAAACTGCACATACGTATCTTTCTCCTTGGTCAGCTGCTCAAATTGCACCTTCAGCTCCTCAATCAGCACCGACGCACAGTCCATGCACACCGGATAGTCGATCTCGTACTTGGACGACAAAATGCTGAAGATATTGTCCAGGGACGCCACTCGCTCGCTCACACTGGCCTTGTCCAGACTGGCCGCCTTCTTGTCCTCCAGTATCACAAACGAGCTCTCGTCAAACTGCGAGCTGTCTGAGCCCTTGCTCGAGACCAGCGGCTTGCTCCCGCTGCTCTGTGCGGCCCTCTGGAACATCCTGAGCCGGTCGCTGGGTATCAAGGGATACTCGTCCAGGTCCTTGACGCGGTCCTCGTTCGGCCGCTGGCCGTAGCTCAGCGTCAGCAGATGCCGCTGCGCATTGCTCAGCCCCTGCAGCGAGTCGTCAATCACCAGCGGCAGCTTGCACCGCTGACACGAATATCCAGACATGCTAATAAAAATAACGAGCACAGCCAGAACAATTTATTTAATTTATACATCATCTCTCCTCGAGCGCAAACACCACGTCCCGGTGGGCCTTGGGGTCGTACGGGTCGATCAGAAACTTCGAGAACAGCTTGAGGTTGTGCACGCCCCGGATCTCGTTGCCTAGCAGCGGCATCTTGACAAGGTGGTAGTCCTCGTACAGCTCGTCCATCTGGTCGAGGTACTTGCGCTGCATCTTCCATCTCGACTGGCACCGTTTGCACTGGTCGTCGTCCGCAAACAGCAGCTGGTTCACCACAATCGAGTTCACGTCCATGTGGTACTTTGTCAGGTCCTGCACGAGTCTCTCTGTCTCGTACAGCGACAGGAACTCCGAGATGCACACGCAGATAAACGTCGTGAGGTCTGGGTCCTGGAACTGGGTGTTGACCTCTGTGACCTGGGCCTTGATCTCGGCCAGCTTGTTGAACATCTCGGTCTTCTGCTCGCCGCCCATCATGCTGAGCAGGGGGCCCAGTCGGCCGCTGATCTCGTTGAACTTTCCCAGCAGCTTTTCCAGCGTCGAGGGTAATTGCAGAAACCGCAACGTGTGGCCAGTAGGAGCAGTGTCGAAGATGATGGTGTCGTATTTGATGACAGACGAGTCCTCATTCTTCTGGTTCTTGATGTGTTTCAGCACCTCCATGAACGAGAACGCCTCGTCAATTCCCGGAATTGACCCTGTCACCTCGCTCATCATCCCGTTCAGAGGGTCGGTCTGGTCGATCGCATTGCCGTTGCTGGCGATGAACTCCTCCATCGACGACGAAGGGTCGATCTCCATGCATGACAGGTTCGCAATGCCCTCCACCAGTCTCGCGTCCTTGCCGAACTTCTGGTCGAAGGCGTCCGAAAGATTGTGTGCTGGATCCGTCGAGATGAGCAGGTAGTTCTTTTCAGGGTTGTGTAGCGCCAGCTGGATCGCCACAGACGACGACGTCGTGGTCTTGCCGACTCCTCCCTTTCCCCCCACGAAGATCCACTTCAGGCTCTCGTGGGTCACAATATCTTTGAGACTTGGTTCAACTTCGAAATCTGCCATGGAATAATTTAGAATAAAAAAAATATTACCTTGCAAATTTAATAAATAAGTATGTATGCATTATTTGCGTGCGAAAAACGCCCTTGTTTGCGCCAGGACCGCGCCCGTCTCCCCGCCGCGCTCCAGCCGCTTGCGGATCCACCCAGACAGCTTCGCCTGGATGTTTGCGCGCCCGTACCGCGCGTCCACCAGATATATCACTGCGTAGTCGTTGATGTTCCGAATCGCACGTCCCACGCTCTGGTTCACCGCCTTCATGCAGATGTTCTCGTAGAAGTCGCGCGCGCTGTTGCTGGCCTCCTGCTGCGTCCCCCCGCGCGCCCGCACGCTCGCCTCCACGTATTTCCGCTTGGCTATCAGGTCGCCGCTCATCAGGTTCGGAAACGGCAGCCCCACCATCACCACTGCACGCGCCAGCTCGTCTGCGAAATTGATGCCCTCCGACATCTTCCCGCCCACCACTGCGAACAGAACCGCCCCACTTCCCTGCTGGATGCTGTGCGAGTAATTCTGCAGCACGCTGTCAACAGTGCTTTCTCTTGGCTCTGTGAAGATCTTTTTAGCACGTCCGATTCTTTCGTAGATCTGGCTGCGTCGCCAGATTTCCACCAATTGGTCCAAATACTTGTAGCTCGGGAAAAACACAACCATCCCGTCTGGAACGGTCATCGCCATCTTGACAATTGCGTCTCCAAGAGCGTCGATCATGCGAGGCTCGTTCCGTTTCTCAAACGAAAACTCAAATTGGACCCCGTTGTGCGCATTGACAGGATAAACGTCCAAATTGGCTGCAGGAATAATGTGGTCGCAACTAAAGTGCTTGATCTGCTCGGGGGCCACATATGGAACCAAGAAGTTGGTGAAATCGGCAACCGGCTCCATTGTTCCTCCTGCAAGAATGACACATTTACATTCCTCCACCACGTCGCGGAACGCCTCGCTGGGGTCCAAGAGCAGGTATTTCATTGCCAGGCCGTTCTGGGCGTCGCAGTCGTAGAACAGTTTGCCGCTTTTGGAGGGGTTCGATAAACATTCCAGGAACGAGCGGATCTTGAACAGTATCGGCGTGCCTGCCTTGTGCTTCTCGTCAACCTGTTCCATGTAGCTGTCAATTTTATATGCGATTTTGGACTTGGTGAGATATTTTTCCAGCGAGTGGAAATTCAGCAGGTCGCCAGTAGTCTCGTCGAATATCGAGGTCACGTTGATTTCCGTCCCCACGCTGTTCTTGGCGCCATCCTTGACAAGAAACTTGGCCAGAATCGTCACCATTTTGTTTAATTTCGCCAAATTGATTCTGTTTCCAGCGTTCAGACGCGCTCCAAATTTGGTGGTGTAATTTTTCAGAGCTTTGCGAACATTCAAAAGCTCTGTCAGCGAAACAGAGGCAGAATTCAGCGACGATATCGTGTCCAGCAGATTGTGCGCCTCATCAATAACAACTACACTGTTTCGCAGATCCAAACCAAGAACCTGACGTGTAGATTTCTGCAGCAGCAGCTGATATGGCAGAGACACAATTTCTGCAATATCCAGACCCTGACGCAGACTGTAGTAAGGACAAACCTTGTAATGGGCCCCAATCTCATGAAGCTCCTCTATATCATGGATCTCGGAGAAAGTCAGGTCTCGAAACTGCGTCGCCAGCTCGTCCTCGCCCATCTTGGGCATATATGCACAGCCCTTATGGCCGTCCTTATTTCTCTGCAAATCCAGACATGCCTCGTTCATCTGCTGCACATCCTTTAGCGTACTCACCTTTTCGTTGATGCACAATTGTCGCCGTGACCCAAGCGATAGATATTTGGTGCGCTCGTCGACCTTTTCCAGCGACGAGGGAAAATTCGTGAGTCGCAACTGCTGGCCAAACTGGCTCAGCTGCGAGTGCGTCCGCGACGAGAAATAGATCTTGGACTCGCACCTGTTGATCGAACACGACTTGTCGTGCGCTCCCGTCTTCCCTTCGACCTGTGCCAGAAGCTGCTTGATCTCGTTACTGATCTTGGTATTTCTGTCCTCCAAAGACTCGTCCTCAAAGTAATCCTCTGCAGCTAGATCCTCTGTCTTGGCTGCCACCTTGCGATGCTTGTTCGCGTGCTGTTTTTCCTCAATGCTGCTGACTATAGTGCGCCCCTCGGTCTTGGCTAGCTCGTCAAGATGCTTCTCGTATGCTCGAGCTTCCGCCACCATTCGACTCACAATCTTGTCGCGGTACGCCTGGCGCACCCACTCAGGTTCGTCCTCGTCGTCCTCGTCCACCACTGCGTTCTGACGTTGTTTCAATTCGCGCAACCACGTCATGGTGGAACATATTATCGAGAGCGTCTTGCCTGTTCCTGTGGGACTCTCAAAGATCCCCACTTTGTAGTTCCCTGTCAGGGTATCATAGATGGCCTCCATCAATCGTACCTGCACGTCGTACGGCGTGTACGGGTGGTTAAATCGTCGCCGTTCATGGATCACCACCTCCACCATGGACGCGAAAAAAATATAAAAAAATATATTTTTTTCACCTTCCTTATCCGACACTCACTCTGAGTCTGGTCGAGTTATCTCTTCGTCTGCCTCCAATGGCTCGCTCTTTGTGCGTTTGGGCGACTGCATCTGCTGGTCCTGGTCTGCTGGGCGTTTTGGCGACATGGCCACCTGCCCATCTGGGTCCTCTGCCCAGTCTATCTTGATCATCTGGATCGAGCTCGGTTCCTCGTGTTCCTCGGTTTCGGTGCTCCAGATGGCATTTTTCGAATTGTACGCGCGAAGGTGCTCGTTCACTTCTGCCACAGACGTCTGCACGTAGACACTGCGCTCCAGAGCTCGTAAATACTTGAGTGCGCTGAGCTCTTGCGCGCGCATTGGCTGGGGCTCTTTTTCAGACTGATAGTAGTTATTCGCCGATTCCACCACTACTTCCTCGTTGAGCACCATATTGTGCACTGTGGTGGTGTACTTGCTAATCTGAGGCACCAGCTCATGTGTAGGCTCCAATCTGGGAGTCTGCAACAATAGAGTCTCGACAAGATGGAAGATGGTGAACGGCGGGGAGTTGGGGAATTCGCGTTCGAGCTGGACTCCCAATCGACAAACAAACGAGCGGATCGGCTCGCCATTAGTGTCGAATGGCGTCACATGCACATATTCCAGGTCTGCCTTGTAGATCTCGGACACCACTTGTTCGATGAGCACGCGGATTTCGCCAACGATGTCTGACCAGGGAGTCTCGTGGTTTTCCGGGATGTACCCCAGATCCTGTATAATGCGCTCAAGCACAGATTTCAAAGGTTCTGCAAATTAGTTGCGCAGAAAACCCACTTACCTTTGGCTAGTGTTAATGGCTTCATAAATCAAAATAAAAAAAAATAACTCGCATGCTAAAAAACATAGCCCGAAATATTCGCACCATGGCAAAAGTTACCAAGACGGACCAGGAGTGGCGCGCCATTCTGACGCCGGCCCAATTTGCCGTGCTCAGACAAAAGGGCACCGAACGGCCCTACACCGGCGAATACACAGACTTCAAGGGCACAGGACTGTACACTTGCGCAGGCTGCGATTCGCCCTTGTACGAGTCGAGCACGAAATTCGACAGCCATTGCGGATGGCCAGCGTTCTACCAGGCTGTGCCCGGCTCGATCAACACCCACGAGGACAACTCGCACGGAATGACACGCATCGAGATGACGTGCGCCTCGTGCGGGGGCCATCTCGGACACATCTTTAAGGGCGAAGGCTACAAGACTCCTACAGACGAGCGACACTGTGTCAACTCAATTTGTCTTAAATTCAACCCCACAGACACTAAATAAGCCTCAACTGTGCTCGACCTTACAGCTTTGCACCGATCCTGGAATTAGTATTCTGTAGCTTGCACTTACGCAAAGGCCTCGAACGACTGCAGCTGGATCTTGTATCCGTCTGGGTCGGTAACAGTGGCAATCTGCTTGATTTCGGGGTCCGCATCGAACTCCGTGATCACCTTGGACTCCTGGCCCAGCTTGCCCAGAACACTGGCGACATCCTTGCACGAGATAGCAATGTGGTCCACCCCGACAATCTTGTCGGTGTCCTTGTCGAAGACGTAGTAGCCGGGAAACGAGTCGTCCGACTCGGTGCCGTAGTTGTGGGTCAGCTCAACAATCGACTGTCTGGCAGACTGTTTTTCGGATTGCTCCTGATTCTCCACGTACTCGGGATCCTCGAATCCCAGAAAGTAGAGCGTGAACTCGGCAGCCGGGAAGTCCTTGGTGCTGAACAGCTTCATTCCCAGCACACCCTTGTAGAACTCAAGCGACTTCTTGGGGTCCTTGACTCTGATCATGGTATGGTTCATTCTGTACGTGAGCTCGTTCAGAAGGTCGGACTTGTCCAGAGCATTCTCAATCAGCTCAACCCAGTACCCGTCTGGGTCGAGAACAAACGCAATGTTCTTCTGTCTGCCGTCCTCAAGTCTTTTCTTGAAGTTGACTCCTTTAGCCAGGAAATCCTGCTGGGCCTTAGCAATGTTGTTCACAGACACACACAGATGTCCAAAGCCCTTGTATGGCTCCGCGTTTCCGTCGTGGACCTGGGCTGTAGAGTTTTTCAGCTCCCGCAGCTCCACAACCCCGTCTCTCTGGGCCAGAGGCTTTCCCGCGTGGGGCTGGCTGGAGCTGTCGAACGCAACAAACACAGACTTGTATTTGGAGGTCTCCAGCTGCTTGATGGTCTTCATGGCAAACGTGTTGGTGTACCATTGAACCGACTTGGCCAGATTGGCAACGTGCAAACAAGTATGATTGGTGAACATGTTGAGATATAAAAAAGCGGGAATATTTATTTAGTAAGCAATTTTTATGCTCATGTCCTTTAAAGCTCCCATTAATCTATTTATGGTGGCGCAGAACGCCGAGTCCGAGGCCTGTGCAGAGGCCGTGCAGACACTGTGCGACCTGATTCACACCAACAAGCTCAGTCTGCTCGAGTTTATCAAGAGTCTGGGCGATCATCTGACCGACGACACAAACTCTGTGCGCACTCGATCCATCACTCTGATGAGCAGCGTGCTCAAGACCCTGAACCGCAAGAAGCTGTTTGAGCAGGATATCAAGGTGCTGCTGGATTTTTACATTTCCAAGCTCGACGACGACTCTTGTTTGAAAGAGGTGTTCAAAGGTCTTGGTTCTCTAGTGACCATGGACCAGTTCAATGTTGACGAAATGCCCTATTTATTGACCAGTGTGACTGAGAACTACTCGCCGTCGGGGAAACTGGCCAGCGTTCGGTACGAGGGCTTTGTGTTTCTCGAGACTGTTCTATCGTCTCGTTTAGAGACTGCTCGTCAGCACAACGATCTGGTGATCAAGACCTATCTGCATGTGTCTAAAAACGAGAAAGACCCAAAGAACCTGCTTGTCTCGTTCAGACTCTCCAAGACGGTGGCCCAGAACTTTGGGATCGCCAAGTTTGCAGAGGACATGTTCGACGCTGTTTTTTGCTACTTCCCGATCTCGTTCCGTGCTCCTGCCAATGACCCTTACAAGATCACCGGCGACCAGCTCAAACAGGCTCTGCGCGACTGTCTGAGCGCAAACGATGTTTATTCCAAAGACGTGTTCCCCAATCTGCTCGAAAAACTGTCTGCCACCTCGCCGTCTGTCAAACTCGACGTCCTGCTCACCATCAACCAATGCGTCGAGAATTATTCGAAACAAACAGTAGAGGAGTACTGGGTCAGTCTGTGGAACTCTCTCAAGTTCGAGGTGCTCCATAATGAGCTTGCTTCAGCAGAAACACTGTCTGACCTCTTCAAATACTACGAGAACGCGGAAAACGAGGAGGAACGTGTCATTCCCGCTGTGCTCAAGATTTTCCAGTCTCTCAGCAACAAATACGAAAAGATCGACGAAGACACCAGTATCAAAGACTATTTGATGATTATGGTTGACGAGTTGTCCAAATACATTAAGACCCCAGACGATTCTAAGGCCAAACAGTCAACTGTCGTTTTAGCAGCCATGTGTTCGGCAAACTTGAACGTGTACAATCTGGTCATTCCACAAGTTGTTCCGCTACTAATCGCGTCCCAGGATACCAATGTGCGTACTCAACGCCAGGTGATTACCAATATTTCGTTCATTATTGATAGTTATTATGTTCTTTTCAACGAGAAGAAACAGAACATTCACCCGGATAACCCCATGTTCTCGTACAAGGACGACTTGTTAATGATATTGAACCGAGCACTGCTGTCGACGTCCAAAGTCGAGGTCTCGCTAAGATGTCTGGCAATCAAAATGGTGGCAAAAATTGTGTCTCTAAGCTTCTTCCTTTCAGACCAAGACGCACAATTAGTCACTCAAATGGTGACCGATGTTTTGATTGCAGACGAAAACAGCGTCCTTTCCAAACAGATACTACTTTGTTTCAAGGAACTCTCATCTAGCTATCCTGCCGCTGTTTTAGAAATGACAGTCCCCAAACTGTTTTCTCTTCTGCCTGATACAGACGCAAATCTTGACCAACTTAATACCAAGGAGCGTGTTCTAGATATCTTATTTTCCATTTGTGAGTCTAAATTAGTCATCGACTCGGTGCTCCTTCGTCTTCTTGGAAAAGCTGAACAATTAATCGGAAACGTTTCTCAGGACTACATTAGAGCACTGTTCCATACCATGTCCAAGATTTTCGACAAACTGGACTCGTCCAGTTCCACAACGGAATATATCAAACGGTTCATCCCTAGACTACTATTTGCAGTGCTAGAAAACTCCGTGTCCAATGACGAAGTCGTTCTTGAATACACAGGCAGAATTCTCAAGAAAGCTGTGCTCCAAACAGATGCCAGCCAGCATTCGGCAATTCTGCAGAATTCTATCGACGTTTTCTTTAACGGTCTCCAGACGTCTCTTCTAATTAAACCCTTGTCGTCTCCATTGAATCTAGTTACTGGAAACCAGCTGCCATTCATCATCTTAACCAAAATAGTTGCTGCAGTTGATAAGAAAACATGCTTGCCAATTCCAGTCTCGAAATTTGTTGATCTGCTATTCCAGGCCGCTTCATACACTGTTCCGTACTCGAGACTTGCTGTCCTGCAATGTGTCTCGCTCGTTGTCAATAAATGGGTGTCTGATGAAGAATATCTGTCCGCCAAATTTGAGGACTTCAAACGCGCTCTAGAGGACCCGTCAATTCCAGTCGGCAAGAAAACCAAGACATTAGAACTTCTAGTCTGGATTTCCAAAGGACTCATCATGAAACAACATCCAATGTCCAATACCTATCAGGATTACCTCGTTTCCCTATTTGGAAGCCAGGAATTGAACCATTTCACTCCCAAAGTGCTGGAAATCCTGGTTGCAGACGTTGAATGTTTCCAGCAGTTCAAAAAACCAGGTCCTCTTGGAAGACCAGTCGTGTTCAATATTAACATCAAATTACTCTATAAACAGAAGTTATTCAACACTGTGCTGCCGCTTCTGGTGGCCAAGTTCCAGGAATCCCACAACCAGGCCTACTTGCTGTCGTTGTCCTTGATGCTCAAATACGTGGAAAAAAGCATCATTGTGCCTCATCTGGAACTCATACTCCCAATGGTGCTGACTTCGCTCAACACAGACTCAACCATCATCATCACCTCCTCCCTGTCCATTTTGTCTATAGCAGTCGCCGAGACAAGCGATCTGGTGTCTCGTCATCTGGTTTCGGTGATCCCAAACCTTCTTGAAATTCTTGCCAACAACAAAAACGATCTTGTCAAACGCAATGCTCTCGAGTGTCTCATGTCATTGGCCAAATTCGAGCTCCACCTGCTGGTTCCGTACAGAGAGGAGATCATCACTCGTCTGGCTCCTGTTCTGGACGACCCAAAGAGGAGCGTTCGGAAGCTTGCGTGCGATTGCAGACAGGTGTACTACGAGCTGGGCCAGCCTCGTCAATGAGCAACTACAGACCCTCGAACCGCTTGATTCCGTGCTCGGGTGCCTGCTTCTTAGTCTTCTTGGCCTTCTTCTCGGGCTTCTGACGCTTCACTGCCGGCTCGTCGTCCTCAGAGTCGTCCAACTGCGCCAGAAGCTTGTCTTTGATCTCTGCCAGGGCCACAGTCGGCTTCTCAGAATCGGAGTCTGAGGAGTCTGAGGACGAGATAGACTCGGCATCAGAGGCAACATCAGACTCTGCGTCCTCACTGAACCCTGTCCACTCGTCCTCCTCGTCCTCGTCCTCACTCTCTGCAGCCTCGCCACGCTCTCCCCAGATCGTCAACTTGTCCATTCCTCCACTTATCAGTCGGTACTCGTGGTCAATGTCCAGGAACGACACCTCGTCGGTCTCGCTATGCGTGCGGCGCTCCACCACCTTGCCTGTTTGCGCATTCACGCGCGCAATGGTCCCGTCGAACGAGCCGGCCCAGAAATTCTCCCCTTCGCTGTCCATTGCAGAAATCAGAGCCTCAACGGGCTCCCTGTTGATGCGAATCCGAGAAATCTGGTCTGCAAACCGGTTCTTATCTGGCCGCCACACGGTGACCACCCCCTCGCCCATTCCACACAGCATCGTGGCCGGATTCGTGGGGTCCAGCCACCCAGAACACAGCAGCTCGTCTTCTTGATCGTCACTTTGCTGCAGAGGCTCCTCCTTCCGAATGTCGAAATGCGCAAGAGTCGTCGACCCAGTGCTCACAAACTGGTAGTCGGATTTCGGAACATAGTGGTTCACAGAATTAATTGCGTCCTCATGTACATTTTTCAAATGATAAATTTGTTTAAGATCAGCAGTGTCCAGACAAATAATGTCTCCATCCTCTGTTCCCACAATCAGGAAACTCTTGTTGGGTACTGTGAGGATTTTCGTGATGTTTGCCGACAGAATCGGCGACTTCGCAACAACAACGCCTGTCTCTGCCTTGGCTTTCTTGACCTGCTTGTCTAGTCCAGCAGAGTACACATATTCTCCCTTGGGATCGAACATGATACATCTGCAACTCCCCTGGTGTCGTCTGGTACGCCACGAGAGATCGATAGCGTCTGAACCCTCAAGAGTCTTAGAGCTGACATTTATCTGAGCGCACTGCTTGTCAGAAGAGCTGGCAAGCTCAGACTGCAATTTTTCAGCATCATATTTAATAAACTTGACTTGTCCAGTTCCAGAGCCGACCACAATGGCACTGACAGACGGATGAGCACTTAAACAGAAAAGCGGATCGGTCTCGAAGCTGAAATCGGCCAGGGGCTGGGCTGCGGAATGCACCATGTAGAAAGATGTCCTTAGTAATTTTATTGATATTTTTTTTTTAATTTAAGCTGGCTGTGCTCGTAGGACCTATTAACCTATAAAAAAGATGGATCAAAAACATGTAAAGCAGAGGACCAACGGCTACTTAGCACCGATGGCATTCACAAAATGACGCACTTCTTCTTTCTCTCTCTCTTTTCCTTGGTCTCCAGAGCGGCTCTGGTGGCGGTCTCGAAAACTTCTCTCACACCCTGGTTGAGCTTGGCGGAACATTCAAGATAGGTAAGAGCCTTGATCTTGTCTGCAACAGCCTGTCCCTCGCTGGTAGACACAGGCACCTGGTTGAGCTGGGCCAGTCTCTCAATGGTTCTTTGGTCGTTTCTCAAATCGATCTTGCATCCAACAAGAATCATAGGAACATCTTGACAGAAATGAAGCACTTCAGAGATCCACTTCTCCTGGACGTTGTCAAGGGTGTCTGGCGAGTCGACAGAGAAACAAATCAAAATAACGTTGGAATCTGGGTACGAAAGCGGTCTCAAACGATCATAGTCTTCCTGCCCGGCGGTATCCCACAGGGCCAACTCAACTCTTCTTCCGTCCACCTCGACGTCGGCAACGTAGTTCTCAAACACTGTTGGAACGTAAACTTCCGGGAAGGCTCCTTTCGAAAAGACAATCAACAAACATGTCTTTCCGCAAGCACCGTCTCCGACAATCACCAACTTTTTTCTGATCTCTCCAAGGCCGGCCATCTTTGATCTGTTAGTATCCAATTCTGCGTGAGATCGAGATTTATTATTGCACAAACGGAAAGGGACGTTTTTCTGGTGGCTGTTGATTTTTGTTTGTATTTTAATTTTCATGCGACGCTGCCATTTTCAGCCCGGGCCGCCAGTTTGAAATGGGTGGTGCACTCCCAAATTCTCGGCTGAGACATCAAGCCAAGGCACTTAAATCCTGGCCAGACTCAGATCCTGATCTGCCCAATCCGTGCCCTGCTGAAGTCCGGCCTCCCTGGCCCGTACCTGAACCCTGCGCTCGCTCGGCCTTCGGCGATCGCACTGCTGCACCGCCACTATAGTCTCCCGATGCGGCAGATCCAGCACTCCCGGAAGCATCTGCGCCCCACAAAAGCCACCAGTCCCACGTCCCATTGTCTGCCTCCTCCGCTGTCTCCTGTACTTACATTTTTCTTGCACTATAAGCAAACGTATCTGAAAACTGTCTGCGCGAGATCTTTTTTATTTACAGCGTACAAGCAAAAGCCTCACCGCTCAGCGCACCTGGTGCACGGATGTAGCTAATAAGAATGCTACCTAGAGGACTCGAGCAGGAACTGGTGGTATTTCGACGTTTGGTGGATCCCGCACTCGGATTTCGCCTTCCCCTTCCATCTGCCGCTCCGCTCGTCTTCTCCTTCGGCCACTGGCTCTGTCGAGTGCCAGTCTCCGATTGATTTGTAGCCCAGATCAAGCAGCTCGTTGTAGGGCACGTTATTCTCCTTGACGTACTGCTGCACCATCTTGAAGTCCCAGCCAGCCAGAGGACTGATTTTAATAACGTTCAGCGCCTCGTCAATCTCGATAATTGGCAGCTCTTTGCGGTCTCCGCCCTGCGACCGTCTTCTCCCCGTGAACACTGCCTTGATGTTCAGTTCTTTATGAGCGCGCTGCAGAGGTTCCACTTTGGCAACAAAATCATATTTGAGGTCGTCCGTGTCCCAAAGCTGGTCGCCGTACTTTGAAACAAAGTCCTGCTCGTTCTCACAGTCTTTGGGCTTGTAAATATGGAGCTTGAATTTTGGATACTTGGCCCCCACTTTGGCAATCAGGTCGTGGGTCTGTGGAAAATGGTACAAGGTATCAATAAATACGAGATCAATAGGATCCATTTCGATCTTGTCCAACATATCCAAAATACACAGCCCCGTGAGTCCAAAGGCTGTGGTCTGGAATAAATTAGGGAAGGTCACCAAAGACCACTCTAATATCTGCTGAGGTGTCAGCTTTGCCAGAGTCTTGTTCAGATGCTCGAGCTGGAATTCTGTAACGATAATGGAAGACATTACAAGATTAGAAATGAAGAAATGTCTGGAAAGCTATTCTATAAAGTAGCCAGTGAGGCGATATCATGTGACCCGACGCGTCGATCCAGGTCGACCAAATAATATCATCAAAAAAGATATCTCTATATACGTCATGACTACAGAGGCACTGAACCCGGACTTGGACTCGCCGATCGCCAAGCTGGAAACAGAGCTCTCGGTGATTATCGAGACTCTCATCCATCTGGGAGTGCAGGTGCATGACTTCCAGGGAACAGAGGAGGCCAAAACTGGTCTTTCCAACAACATCAATAAACTAATCAGTCAATTGCAGTCTGTGGCGTCGAAAGAGGACCTGAATGAGATTTCCATCCCTCTGGAGATAGTCAACTACATCGAGGACGGCCGCAACCCCGATATTTACACGCGTGAGTTTGTGGACGTGGTACGCAAGATTAACCAGTACCTGCACGGGAAGTCGATGGCGTTGCGGCAGTTCCAGAGCGTGCTCGGAGCGAAAATCAAGAGCGAGTTCCCAGACCTCGAGGCTGAGGTCGACAGCATCGTCCAGCGGACCGGGGCCTGAATGTGGTGGTGTACGGATGTGTAAATATAGTTAAAAGAGCGTGGAAAAATTTTTCGAACAAATCAACCAGCATGTTGAGAGTCGCGGGAAGATTGGCAAGCGGGGCGTCGAGATTGGCGTCTTTGCAGGCGCGTGGGTATGTGCGTGTTCCGAAAGATGCTCAGAAGGTCTTTGACGAGACTGTGCAGAAGCTGGGAACCAACAAGGATGGGTTTTTCCTGAAAGACACTCTGTACACGAACAAGACTTTTGAGGGTTCGGCGTTCTACAAACACATGCAGAAGGTGCGTTCCGAGCAGGAGGCACTTATTGAGCAGAAGCTTGCACTTTTGGCAGAGCAGAACAAGGTTGATATCGAGCAACTGCGCAAACAATTGGATGATAGAGTCAACAAGGAGATTTCAGCCATTCAAGCCGACAACCAAGCAATTGTCGATAAAATTCGTACATTTGAGGGCCAGCTCGAGCTGCCGTTCCAGGTGGACCTGGCAGGCGATGTAATCAAGATTTTAGAGTACCATTTGGAGGACATTGAGAGTTCTCCCGTTTTGCAGCATTTGCAGAAAGTCGACAGTAAGCTTGCAGACGTTGCCAGGTCTGCTGTTTCTGTGAGTCTTTCGAGTGGGGAGAAGTTGAAATACGAAACTTTGTTGAGAGAACAGCTTGGCAAGTGGTCCGAGGCCCAGGCTAGCGAGCTTCAAAGTCTTATCAAAGAAGTGCATTCGAGCGTGATGAGTTTTGAGCCTATCAAGGACACCGATCCGATCACTGTTACTGAAGTTTACGAATTACTGGACAAGTACGCCAAGGTGGACGAGAGTCCGCTGTTCCAGATATTGAAAGAGGTGGATCCTCGATTTGGGTCTCTGTACAGCGAGATTCGGGGGCTTTCTGCTGGAGACGAGATGAACCTGAGACAATCGCAGCTGACCAGATTGCTCGGGGATCGCAGCTCGGGAATCTGGAAAGTTTTGCATGATTTGGACAGCAGAGAGTTTTCGGTGGTGAAAGCTGTGCTGAAAGAAGAGAAACTGAAGTTTGTTCCGTTGAGTCCTGCAACGCTTGCTGAGTACTCGCGAGTGTGCGAGGATGCCCAATTTGACGAGCTGTTGGTGGGACTGGACGCGAAAGTCGCACACCTGTTGAAGGAGATCAGAGAAGTGGCAGACAGCGAGCGAGTGGTCACTGATTTGGCCGACCTGCTCGAGACCAACGGCGCAGTGCTGGAAAACCAGGAGCTGCAATTGAAAGTTAACGAGACGCTGATCAAGAAGGAGCAGGAAAAGGAGCAGAGTCCGCTCACCAGACAGATCAAGAGTCTGGAATCCGAGGACCAGAGCTTACTGAGTCCGGAGGTGGCCAAGATCAACGAATACTACGACCGGTTTATGGCAGTGATGGACGAGATCGAGACAGAGATACTCAACGGAGAGTTCGACCCTGTGGTTTCGACTTCGCACGTAGACGGAGCCAGTGCGCTGGACTCGACTCTGTCTGCCCAGCAGATTGCCGAGGCCGAGCGGCTGGGGCCTTTTGAGCAAACGGCGCTCGAGGACGAGACCCTGCGGTTCTGCGCCAACATGATCATGCGCGGAGGCAAAAGACAGCGTGCACGCAAGTATATCAACCAGGCACTGTATTTGGTGTATCTGGAGACCCGCGAAAACCCGGTGCAAATATTGAAGCAGGTGCTGGACTCTGTGGCGCCGCTCGTGGTGACACGGGTGGTCAAGACCGGGTTCGCCAAGAACTACAGTGTGCCGGTGGCCCTGACCCCGCGCCAGCGGCTGCGTACAGGGTTCAAGTGGATTCTGGACGCCAGTAATTCGCGGGCGTCCAACGACTTCCCGGTGCGACTCTCTGAGGAGATTTTGGCTGTGCATAAGGGTGGCTCGAAGCTGCTTGACAAGAAGTCCACGTTCCACAAACAGGCTATCAGTGTCAGATCGTATCTGAAGCTGTAAATGTACATAGAATAGACGTGAATAATGTTGAGAATGGAGATTACCCCAGTCTCTGTAATTACTAGATAATTTTTCAAAATACATTTATTTTATTTTGAATTTTCACCATGGAGGATCAGGAGTATGATCGTTCCATAAAAGACGACGTGGTGTACGAGGTGGTGGACACGCCCGCATTCAACGAGACGCGGGCACTGCTTGTGGCGAATCTGCGACAGCCGTTTGACAACTTCGAGTTCCAGGCACTACTGGACGACCAGGCTTCCAAGTCGAATTCGACGATTGAGCGCGCGTGGCTCAATGCGCGTCGCACACACTGTATTGTTATTACGTCTGATGTTGCTGGGGCTGTTGCGATTCAGAGGAATCTTAATGGGACGCTATTTCCTCGCGAGTCGACCTCAGAGACAGCTCGACATCCACTGTATATTGACTTCATTCCTGTCAAAGCGACGCAACACTGGATTGACCAGGAAAGCAAAGGTCCCAAGGACGCCGTCTGGAAGGTGTCGTACGAGAAACAGCCTTCCAGACGGCACGAGGGCGAGGACTTCCTGGTTGCCACACATAAAATGCTCAATTATCCAAATAAAACATTGGGCTACAAATCCTCCACACAAATCCGTCGCGGCCGGGCCATGCGCGGCTATTCCAGACCGTTCCACGACTACAGATATACTCCTTATCGACGGGAGTATCAGTATTCATAAAAAAAGCTAACACTTCCATAGCTCATAAATAATATTACACAGACCGTTGTGTTCGGTCTCCAGCACATAAAGCCCATACAGCGAAAACCAAGTACCTGCACTGAGGGCAGCCATGGCCAGTTTGTGCCAAATCCCGTAGACGCGAAGCGGAATGTAGTCTATGATGCAACTCTCGAAACCGGCCTTGCAGTGCCACAGCATGAGGATTCCCATGCCTGCATCAACAAGGGGGTACTCCACACCTGCCACAAAGGGCGCCATCACCAGTGGCGCCATCCCAAGTGTCACGATCTTCTCATAGGCCCAATGGTACGAGCCATGGTACTCGTTGGGACTGGGTGGCACATACGCCTCGTTGACAGTTCCAACGATGTTTCCGGCGGGCTGTGGCCTCAGCTGGAAGTCTGCAAGAGAAAGCTTGGGCAGAGTAGGCCGTCTGAACGACAACGGTCTCACAAACTGGGGGCTTATTTTGAGCACCATGATCGCAGAAATAAATTGCGGAAAAAAAAAGCACTTGCACAGCCGGCTTTTAGGCAGCTAATCACGGGCGTGCTATTTCATCTCCACACAGTTGGCGATTCGGTCTGATTATTATCACTGAACGGATCGAACTCGTCGATGTCAGCTTCCTCGGTGGGGGCAGCACGCGATGGTGCAGTGCGCTCACTGTTGATCGTCTCGTAGTCGGCCAGGGAGTCTGTCTCTCCTCCGTCGCGGGGCTCGGCCATCTCCTCGTACAGCTGCAGGGCACGCACGAGGTCGTCGTTACACTTTAGAAGAGCACCCAGCAGCTCCTCCTTGTTGACTAGTTGCAGATATCTCAGGATCTTACGCCGAATTGCACGACATTGGTCGAAATCCTCGTTGGCCCTAGGCGAGTGGATAGACAGGTCTTCAGGTTCTAGTTGGCGCAGAGTGTTGGTCAGTGTTGTAGAAATCACGTTTGCCTCTGCAATTGTCTGGTAAATCTTGGGAGTCTCCTTCTCGTAGTTGATTTTTGGGATCCGGTACTTGCGGTCTAGCTCCTTATTTGTTTTCGGGGAGAACGAGGCTGGAGGAGGACTTGAAGACTGCGTGCTGGAACGTTCTGGGGTCTCATACACCTCCTCAAATGGCGTCTCGTCAGCCTCATCATTCATGAAGTCGGGAACAGTCCGTTTGGGTTTGATAACCTTAGCCACCTTGGCAGAGGAGGCCAGTGTAGTGAGTCCGCCTGCACGCCCAGTTTGCGCGTACTCGTTCCGCCAGCCAACCGCAAGCTGCAATGCCCTCTTGCGCACACGCGGGTCGACGTTGGACTCCTCAGGCCGCGTCACAATGGTGTACTTGAGTCTGTCCAGCAGTTTAGAGTCGTTGTACATCTGGTCGAGCGAGGAGTCACCATTGGCCACCAGCAGCTCCAGCAAGTTCAGCGCGTTCAGCTGCTCTTTGGAAGTGCCGTATTTGAGCTTCTTGCGCACGGCCCGCGCAGCCTCGACTGGCCCTGGCTCAGTGGCACTACGCTGCAAACGGATGGCTTCCAGCAGTTCGGGCAGCTGCATCTCCATAAACGCGTCGTCCGAGTCCACTTCTGAAGATTCAATAACCCGATTGATGCTGGCCGTCACGGCTGTGTACACATGAGAATCTAAAAAGCCCATAGATAACAAAATACAATTAATTTCTGAAATTATTTATGCGGCTCCAGCCTTTTTCAATTTTGCCATCAGGCCGGCCGCACCAAGGGCCTGCAGATCAGAGTTCCCGCCAATGTGCTCTCCACCAATGAAAATGTTAGGCACCGTGCCCTGGCCAGTAATCTCCTGCAGTGCGTCCTGGATCTCGTAGCCGTCCTTCTCGGAATTGAGCTCCATGATGAAAAGGTCGTCCTGGACAGCCTCCTTTAGCGTCTTCTTGGCAGCTGCGCAGAATGGACAGTACGTCTTGGACGCAACGAACACCTTGTGCGAGGCAATGAGGCCTTGAACCTTCTCGATAGTCTGCTTGCTCATGGCTGGCTTGGAGGAAAAAAGTCTGCGGAATATCAATGTGGAGACGTAAAATGCGAACAGTGCAACAACTATTTGGTGCATAAAAAAAAATTTACGTAATGATATATTTTTTTTTTTTGTATCCCTACATTAATCCACTCCTCTTTAGGTTCTGCTGAACAATCATGTCTGTGATGGCTGTCAGCACAAATTTCATCGACTCCGTATCCGTGGCGCATGTGCGGTGCACATAGATAGGCTTGTTGGTGCGGTTCAGACTCAGAAACAGCTTCTCGAAGTACTGCAGCGTATCCTCCAAGTCGTTTGTCTTGCCCTTATAATCAGGGAAATATTTGCGTATTGGCGATCTCCGCAATTTGTCCTCCAGCAAGTCCACCTTGTTTAAAAACAGGATGAATGGCGTGTTGGCAAACCACTTGCTGTTGCACAAACTCTCGAAGAGCATGATGGCCTCGTGCATCCGGTTGACCCGCTCGTCCTCAAAAAGCATCTGGTCGTACTCGCTCACTGCAAGCACAAACAGCGCGCATGTGATGTCCTGGAAACAGTGGATCCACTTCTTGCGCTCCGACCGCTGTCCGCCCGCGTCCAGAATCTTGAACTTGGTATCGCTGAGTATAAAGTTGGTCTCCGTGATGCCTGTGGTTTTGATCCGGCCCTTGAGAATATCCTCGTCCGTGCACATATACTCGTCGTCCGCATACAGATGCGCGTGATCGAAGTAGTACGCCGCCGAGCCCTCGAGCTGGAACATGTGGCTCTTCTGGAAACACCGCTGCACCCCCTCGTCCTGCTGCCAGAGCATCTGGATGGCCTCTGCGATCTCCGCCTTCGAGTACGTGGTCTCGTTCGCCCCTGATAGCTCGTACAGCCCAGGCAGCATCTCCTCGGTCTCCTCGGTCTCCTCGTCGATCTCCCAGCCAGCATTGGCTCGCCCTGTGCTCATCATCTTGCGCTTTGCTGCTCCATTCTCGCTGTATTTGAGCACATAGTTTTTCAAAAATGACACTCCACCAGCTTTCGACGCATCAATACTGTCCAGAGCCTTATACGCCAAAATCTTCTTTTTATACCTGCTTAGAGGACTGCCCGGCATATCGCACATCAGCTGAATCCCTAGTTTCCGTGCCTGAATGATCAGGGTCTGCATAGACCCCACCGTGTCCGCCCATATCACATTGCTGTACAGCAACCGTTCCTGATAAGTGAACCCCCCCTTGTGCAGCAATTTGAGCTGCTTGAGCACTGTACTTTTGCCACTTTCGCCTGCACCCAGCAAGAGCAACTTGACTTGGTTTTTCTCAGTGTGCTGGCTCTGCATCAGCATCTGCTCCACCTTGGAATTCTGGAGCTTCTCCATATACTCAGGGTCGCTTTCGTCCATTGAGGAGCTCGCACCGCAACCCATACCAAAGATTATAAGACTGAGAGTTTTCAGGTCGGGAGTGCGCACCATCAGCTCGACTCTGAAACAAGCGTTCTGTGCTGCCTGGATCTGAAACATCGCCGGACAATGCGCCGCACCGCCGCCCTACTTACTACTGCCTCTTTTTTTTTTTTTGATCTGCCTCATTTGTATTATGTCGCCCGGTATTACTCTAGCCGATCCAAATCCTCCAGCTGCGGGAAGAAGATCGAAGGGTCCCGCACCCCAACCACATTTACTTTCTTGAGTGGAATATTCTCGTCCAAAATCACCTGCTTCTCCCGCCGAGAAATCGTCTCGTCTGCATACTGATAGTTTGCAATGATGTCCATGCCGTAGCCCAGCGTCGAGTGCTGGTAGTTTTCCGCGCTCTCCATCATCACCGCCAGCGGCGCAGAGTCCTCTGTAGCCTCTGGCTTCGCCTCGATCATGATCGTCTGGTTCAGACAGGTATCTAGCGACCCGGAGCTGGCCTTTTTTTCGAGCCGCAGAGCCCGGTTCTCGTTATTCATGATGGACGAATAGTCGTTCAGGTTGGTGAAATCCGGCCTTAATCGTCTGCGGATCTTGCGCCTGGGCGCCTGACCGTTCGCCTGCAGGGCGGCGTTCAGAGATATGTCGTTGATGATTGTGCTGAAAAGGTGTGCACCAGGAAAAGTCGACTTGACCGACTGGGTCGAGTGCGGCCGCATGGCTCTCGATGACATCACCTGTCGTTCCTGACCTTCGCGTTTGAGGATCGCCTTGAGCGGGCGGAATAGGGTCGTCGAAGCGTCTGTTATGTCGGAAACTGTGCGTCGCCCAACATGGCGTCTCTCGATGCTGCGCAAGAGCGACTCGCCAAACACAGACTCGGGGTCGTAGTAGGTGCGGTCCAGATACTCGTTGGGAGAAACGATCGACACCCGCCTCTGCGGCTTGGTGGGCGGTGGTGCAGGCGGAGGCAAAGCCTCGTCCTCCTCAGGGGGCGGCGTCTTAATGAACTTCATCTTTTTTGTAAATGGCAAGAATCTCGTGAAAGAGCGTTCCTTTCTGAAGTCCGAGGGTCCTCCCGGGGCGGCCTGTTGGTGCGCCTGCGCAAGTTCGGGCCCAGTGTCCTGCTCGTCCAAGTCTTCCTGCTCTTCCTCGTCGAGCACGGAGTTGGCGGGGTCCAGCGGTCCCTCGTCATCCTCGAAGTCTTCTCTCTGTAGCGCACGCAGTGCGTCCGGATCCAGATACTCGTCCATGTTGGAAGCCAGCCTCTCGACGACGCGTAAATGGTAAGAGTTGCGCACACGGCGGCGTTCGGGCATTTCGCGTGCCTCCACGACAGCCTCTTGTTCGACAGCCTCTGGCAAGTCCTGGTCGCGAGAAAGGCCCATCAGACGAAGAGTCTCGCGCAAATGCTCGTGTCTCTGCACAAATTGGCGCACAGGGAGCCCGAAATACAGCTCGGACTCGCGCTCGAGTCCCAGAGCCACCATATAGGCGGCACATTCGGCATTCCTCAGGGAAATCAAGGGCAGATTTTTCAACCGCCTGGTGACCATGCTGGGATGCTTTTCAGGATTCCCTGTGCCACCAGTGTTGTTCAGCCAATGGTGGAGATGCACCTTCAGTTTCAGGAGTTTCCATTGAAACTGCGAAAGATGATAGTGGGAGGTCATTGGGGAGAGAAAGTTTGGCGCCCAATAAAATATTAAATGCGTAGCTGGCGGAAACTGGTTTCGACCAAATCTTTCAGGGTCTGGTAGGAAACAATTAAACATGTCATCTGGTCCGGAGACACGAGCAGGACCGACTCTTTGGACCCGGCGTCCAGCTTGTTGAGACAGTTGATCACGTGGGTCAGATCTAGAACCGGTTTGCCTGTCTCATCGACCTGGTGGAACACATAGTCCTTGAACAGCTTGAGCGGATACCGTTCACCGGTTTCCGACCACGAGCCGTCCTTGGTGTATTCCGGCCGCTCGCAGATGAAGTCAAGCTTGGCCATCAGTCGCACCAGGCGCGCGTTCTCGATCTCCCGCGATAGACATGCCTCCATGTAATCTGCCGAGTCCTGCATTCCGTTTGTCAGTGACAGGATTTCCGGTGCAATCAGCTGCTGCAGCTCGTCGAGGCCCAGCTCGCCAGCAAACAACCTGCGCAGCACCAGTTTGAACTTGTCGGAAACCGTCAGCTTGGCTATTGTTTCCGCCACGCTCAGACTCTGTACTTTGGAGAAAATCAGCGACTTGGCAAGGTCAAACAACAAGCCCGCCATCTTGTGCAAGTCCTGCGTTTGCAGTTCCGAAATGTCCTCCTTCTGAGTGTCTTTTGCTGTCGCTTCCAGGATATCGTACACTCCGCACCCGGCCAGCCGTATCCGGCCCTTGTTGGTGATTATGATCTTTGTCGGGTCGAACGACCGCACAGCAAGCCCCGATTTGTGCACCTCGCTCACGGCGTTCGTCAGCTGCACCAGGTAGCTCCACAACAGGTCCTCGGTGATGAGTTCCGGGTCCTTATCTCCAATCTTGAAAAAATGCGCTTCCAGAAGATTGAGCGACATTGGGAAGTAATCGTACACCAGAACGAGCGAGTTGTCGCCGAAAGCACGCGTCGTGAACACCTCGTGGACTCTGACAACGTTGGCGCAGCTCAGAGCCCTCCATTTGTTCACAGATTGGAAACACGACTCGGAATATACAGGCACGTTTTCCAGGCGTCTCATTGTGTAGAGCTTGCCGTCCAAATTGGACATCACTTTATAGACAGAGGACACAAACCCGAACGACTTGTCGGAATTCTCAAACTTCTGATCGATCGGACACAGGCTGTGGTACTGGTTGACGTGGACCGGCAATCCGGACTGCGAAACTGGAATTGTGCGCAAACTCTCCTCGTTCTTCTTTTGAATGTGTTCGCGCAACGAGTCGGGAATAAACAGACTGGAAACAGTTCTCTCGTGGGGTTTCAGATGCTGCTGGATATGTGGGGGCGGCTGTCCCGCATACAGATGGTAGTTGATGGGATACGGGTTGGTCTGCTGGTAGAAGGGCTCGGGTTCCTGCAGCATGTCAATGGAGCCGTTCATGCGCATTCCAGGGGTGAAGATAGGGGCTGTTTCCGGGTCGAACGAGGGCCCGGCAGAGCTGGGCGCCTGGGGGTTCGCAGAGGGCGAAAAGCTCGGGATGTCGCTCAGCTTGGAAGACATGTCGGCGAATTTGTTGACAAGCGACCCGGTCGGCGTAAACGAAGGAGTGTCGAAATTGAATTTCTTGCGCGCCCCAGAGTCGGCCGTCTCGGAGGGGATCGCGAGGGGCGAGGAGTGGGGCAGCTCCGGCTTCAATTGGGAGTTGGCGCTCTTTATGCTGGAGGCACTGCCAATCGACAGAGACGTGGACGCGGACGGAGGCACAGAAACCGGCTTCGCAGGCGGAGGGGCCTTCCGGGAGGGGTCGTCGTGGTTGAACGAGCAGCCTTTCTTCTCCCACTTGCAGAAGCCGTGGATCTTGATGTTGCGGCACGGGATCGTCTTGGCCCACTCGTATTGCGCGCCGCTAGCACTCATGGCAAAAGAAATAATTCGTGTTGTCACCCAAGTTTTTCTTGCGGCCTACACCAAGTTTCTGCTGACGTAAGCAGACAGGTGTGAGGGCGGAAAACAGGACGGCAGAGAGTTTTTCGCCAATGTCTGTTATTATTGTTACAGGGGCCTCTCGCGGGCTCGGGCTTGCGATATGCGAGACGATCCTACGCAAGGCTGCAGATGCCAAGGTGGTGGCCATTGCGCGCTCCGAGAGTGCGCTTAAGCGGCTCGTGGACCAGCATGGCTCGCGCGTGCTGGCCGTTGCGGGTGACGTTACGGACACCGGTACCTTAAGCAAAGCTATTAGCGAGACAATGTCGCAATTTGGCCGGATCGACTCGGTGGTGGTCAACGCGGGCGTGCTGGAGCCGGTGAAGCACATTGCGCAGCTGGAGGTGGAGGCGGTGCGCAGGCTGTTTGAAGTGAACTTTTTCTCGGTGCTGGATTTGGTGACACAATCTATTCCCTACGTTCGCAAATCCACTGGCAACTACCTTTTTGTTTCATCTGGAGCTTCCATTAAACCTGCAGATGCATGGAGTGCCTACGGTGCATCTAAAGCCGCGTTAAATCATTTTTGTGCATGTTTGTGCGAGGAAGAAAGTCACATTCGTGCTGTCTCCATTGCACCAGGAGTGGTTGACACCGAAATGCAGCGGGATATTCGCGAAAAATTTGGCCAAGACATGAAGCCGGAAGCTTTATTGCGCTTCGCAGATCTGCACTCCCAGGGCAAATTGCTGCCTGCCTCAGTGCCTGCTGCCTACTACGCCAATCTCGCGCTCCAGGGCATCCCTCTGGAGCTGAATGGCAGGTATTTGCGCTACAGCGACGCAGAGCTAAACGATTTCGCGCACTAGTTGGGGCTTTGTTTTTTTCCAGTGCCGATTTTCGGCGCACGCCATCTTCGGCAGTGAACAATGTGGCTCGGACTACTTTTCAGGAAGTATTTGTTTATCTATGCAGGAAAATCATAATTTAGACTATTGGTGCATTGCCAGCCCTGCAGCTACCTGCGTGATCGTAAAATCTGTTTTATGTGACTAGATTCTACCACCCTACCATTTAAAGGCGTCCTCAACACAATTTTCTGCCACCCCCCATGGAATCCTATAGCGGCGTCGTCGTCACTGTCGAAGACGCTGTCCTCCTCGTGGAGGCTGCCCGTCAAGGCCTCATTCCTCGTGTATACCGTCGGCTCACAGACACCGAACGCATGGTGCTAGTGAAGCCTGGAGCCGTCTTCATCTGGAACGAAAAGGACTCCAAGATGAAACGCTGGACCGACGGCCGATGCTGGGGGGCCTCCCGAGTCAGCTCTGCGTTTCTCGTCTACCACGAAACAGACCCAAACTCCCCTGGCGCCCCACACGACAGGACCACAGTTAATGGCATGGTCAAACAGTCTTTTTCCGTCACCCTGGCAACCAACGAAAGGTACCATCTAATAAGCTACGTCTACAGCAATTCCGCGGCCAATGCAGTGCTACAACGGCCTTCCAAAGACCCCAAATTCAAGGACATTTCCACAAACACCTCGCTGTACCCGCAATCCCTGATAGATCCAGGCTCCACCTCCCAGATCCCGCTCGCAAAACGACCATGGACGCTTCCCGTCCCTCAGAAGTCCGACTACAGCCACAGCACCATCCCCGAAGATGGCCTCATGCTGCGGGTTCTTGACAGATACTTTAACCATCCGGTGTAGAGATGTGGACTGCCCACCTAATTAAATAACAAGGCCGAAATATTTTATTTATCTTGGTAGAGTGTCCTTTAGACATGGATTTTGTGTTTGGCGCCTACGACGACTACGCCGCCAATTCGCGCGCTCCTGCGCTTCCGGTGCCCTCGGCGCCGCTCAAGATCCCCAACTTCCCCTCCCAGAGCGATCTCTCGCGCACTTTCTCCGGCCTCAGTCTCTTGAATCACATCAAGCCCAAGGGAAAGGACAAGGAGAACGTGGCTGAATCTGCTGCTCTCCGGTACGCACGCTCTTCCCTTGACCTTATATCGGCCTCCTCGCCCTCTGTCCCTCTCCAGGCGCCTGTCAATGACCAGACAGAGTCCAACGTGCTGTCTGGCCGTCTGAGTCGCGTGCTGAACCACTCCAACTTCGACTCCTCGATCCGCCAATCGCTGGTCCTTCTGCACGCGCGTCTGGAGGAGCTGCAAATGAGTGCCGACCAGGGTCTCGAGTACCAGAACCTGACGAGCCCCAACATGCTGGGATCCATTACACGACGCAAGCTCCGTGGAGACGTGGAGAACGAGCTGTTGCGCCAGCACTTTCAGTCGCTAAAGACGTTTCAGCTGGTGGTGAAGAAGCTGAATGTGATCAAACAGGACCTGGAGGATCTGAACTCGTGTTTCGAGGAGATTGACTCCAAACTGGGTCAGAGCTTAGAACAGACCAGCCAATACAAGGAACAGGTGGGCGACCTGATTGCACAGCGTGACAAAGTGAAAATCAAAAAGGGCCTTCTGGCAGGGTTCCGCAACAACTTCACGCTCACTGCGTACGAGGAACACGTTTTGCGCTCTGGTGACGTGGATGTGCATTTCTTCAACGTGGTGGCCAAAGTGGAGAAGATATACTCCAACTGCGACATTTTGCTGAGTATGAACAACGATAAACTGGGGATCAGCATCATGAACCAGATGTCGTCGCATCTGCAACTAGCAATCGAGCGCATCTCGAAATTCTTGCGCAAGAACCTCAACTCCATCTACGTTCAGAACGATTTCTCCAAAGATGCAGAATCCATCTCCAATTTCCAGCGAGCCCTGGTGTTTGTGCTTGCCAAGAGCAAAGACGACTTTGACCTCATTGTCAGCGAGATGATCGAGAGTCGTTCTCGTATTGTGTCTGAGGAGTTTTTGGCACAGCTCAACGGATACTCTAATGAGCTCCGCTCCAAGCCAAATAAAGCGCTCATCATGTCTTCATATGACTCCAAACGTTACATCAGCGATGTTCTCGCATATTTGCACAATGTGATTGTTAACGAGCTCGAAATGGTGGAGAGTCTCTTCACTTTTGATCAGGAGGTGTCGACTGATCTCGTTCCTGTCATCCGGACTGTGGTCAACAAGGTTCTCGGAGCACTAGGAAGGCCATTCAAAAGCAGCTATGAAACCATTCTCCGCCAGGAAAGCAAGGCCAGCGTGGTGGTCGAGCTCTTCCAGCTGCTAGACCTGTACAAACAGATGTTTGAGAAGCTCACCAAACGGAACGACTTGGTGGAGTGTCTGGAACAGCTGCAACGCGATTCCTTCGATAAATTGATCATTCTGATCACGCTTAAGATCAAGGAGATCAAGGTGGAGTCGGAGATTGAAGAGGTGGACGAAGAGCTGCTGAGTCTGCCAGACTGGCTGATGGACTTCTATTCCGAGTTCCTGGTCATTTTTGACTACCACAATTCTTCGGACAAAACATTTTTGAGTGTCGAGGAGGCCAGACAGGACGAATTGTTTAGACTCCTTGTGGACGAGCCGCTAGCTCTACAGGCTGCCATTGTCAAGAAGCTCGCTTTCTCGACCAAGTCCAAGAAGATCTTCACCATCAACTGTCTCGACTTTATTGTGTCGAAGCTGGATTTGGTGCCAATTCTCGCAGCAAAAATGGACATTGTTCAAACGGCTCTCGACGCCGAAGTCAAGTCTCTCATCACCGACGAGTTCACAGAACTGCTACAGAATGCAGGTCTTTTCGACATCTACAATCTCGTCAACATGATTTACAAATTAGAGGATGATTTCTTCGAGGTGTCATTGTACGAGCCAATCACCGAAAACAAGCTGTTCAACCTGACCACCTTCCAGAACGCAGACCTTAAACTGCAGGAGTTCCTGATTGGGTACCTGGTTTCGAACGAGCTCAACAAACTCATTTCGCCAGGTCTGGTCAACACCATTTTTGTCACCTCGGCCCTGTGGTTTGTTAGTTTCTACCGCAAGCTGTTGCAAATTTTGGGCGAATATCTGCTCGAGGACGGCGAGCCCGTCAAGGTTTTCCACTGGGACGATGTGCATGTTGCGACACTGCTTGGTGTTGAAGATGCTTATGAGAATGAGCTCAGAATAGAAAATTAGTGCGCCATGTTTTAGTGTTTTAGTGGCATGTGCATGAGTATATAATTAATGCATATAATAAATAGGACCGGCTAGTGCTGGCTTACTACTCGCGCTTCGGCTGCATTCCCCGTCCGTATCCGTCGCGTGCGTAGTAGTCCATTGGGTAAAAACCGGGCTCGAACTGTTTCTCCTCGTCCAGCATCACCATGGTTTCGTATGGGGTCAGAAGCGGTTTGTGGAAAGCGTATCCCCAATCGATCGAGAGTCGGGGACACGCAACCTGCACAAACGCGTCGATATCGTCGAACATTGCCAATTTCCCAGGAAATATCTCGGAAAGAATGATCTTCACTACAGTTTTTCCTGCTGCCTGCAGTTTCTTCTCCAGCTTCCCCACAGTGACTGGATTTCCCTGGCGACCGAGTGCGCCCAAAATGAGTCCCACTTTACGTGCGTCTGCTGCGCGACGAACCGCGTCGCTCCGCACCTGCACCATTTCCTCCTGTGCGTAGAATTCGCGGGTGAACTTGCGTGAATAAGGATCGTATCTGAATGCGGGAACTTCTGGATTATGGATCATAGCACTTTCCAAATGAAATCTTCCGTCTCCAATGTACACCATGGCGTCAAACTGGTCTGGATCAAGATGCGCACTGGTACATCCAAGAACCTCGCCTTTCGAGAGCGGAGAAATCTGCGGAGGTATCACGTACAGCAGCTTGTCGGATTCGGGACCTTCAAGCTTGTTCTTGATCGAATGAATGGTCGGGTTGAACTGGATGGTTCCAAAGACCGCGAGACGAGTGCCATGCTCAAAATTCTTAGTCAGCGTACGCATCAGATGCCCTTCGTCAATGGCAATGGTCACAAACACATACAGCACCTTGATCTTGGTGACGTCGATTGGAACCAGGCACGAGTGCGCATAGTGTACAATCATGTCGCAGTCAAGGGCCCGTGCAGTATAGTCGTCTATACAGCACGCCCCATACGAAACGTCTCCCATGACCAACACTTCGGCATCGCAAAACTGTTCAAGGATATCTGCGATCACCATCGAGTAGATGAGCAGTCCCTCTGGCATCTGGACACAAACTCGTTTGGCGTTATTTTTGCGCACGTTCCACACTGTTTTTTGTATTTCAAAGTTATAGTTGGAGGGCAGAAGTCGGATTGCTTCCTTTAGTTCTTCGTCATCAAGAATCTCCTGAGGGATCTGGTTGATGAGTCGCGATGCGCCTTTTTTGGCACGAATAATCACAGCTTCCCGGTCGCCAACCCCGGCGCCCTCGCGCGAGCCGACAAAGCGCCGTCTTCGTTGTGTAGGATCCACAGCCGGAGACATGATAGTATATAGAAAAAAAATTTAAAAAAAAAATTGTAAAAAAAATTATTGAGCCGCAGATATGATTACGCCAAGGTTCGAGGTCTCGCAGAACGAGGAGTTTCTGTTCGTAAAAGTGCGCATATCGAATGTTCGGTTTTCGGCCACGGCGGTAGAGATGGCTGCTGACGAGGACAAGTTCATTTTCTCGCTCCCGCCGTATTATCTTCGACTCCGACTGTCAGGAAGCATTGTCGATGACGAGCGGGCCAAGGCGGAATTCGTGCCCAATGAGGAATCCATAATGATCCAGATGCCCAAGAAAGTGTCTGGAGAGGTGTTTGCCGACCTCGACCTGCCTGCAAAGCTTCTGAGCCGTGTGGAGAAGCCCGAGCGCACAAATCTGATCCAGGAGGTGGACCTCGAGAATGGACCAGCTGACGAGAGTAAACTTGCCCAGGAGGCCGAGGCATTTGACTGGGAGGTTGAACAGGCTGTTCCCGAATCTGTGGAGCTGGGATTACAGCACAAATACGGGTTTGATAAGCAGTACTCTGGTATGATGGAAGTGTCGTTATCGAACGGAAATGACATTAATGAGCTGACCAATCCAGACCAAATGGATGCTGACGAACGTGTGAACGAGCGTCTAATCAAGGAGAACCTGAAATTCGACCCAGAATACTACGCGAATGACTATCTTACCGAAAAGTATTTTGCACAAGAAACGCGCATTCGAGAGGTGTTGGCCTGGAAGAGCCCCGATCTGGGCGCAGATTTTACGCCAGACGAGAACGATCGCATGCTGGATCTCCCGCGTAAAGGTTATCTGGTTGAAAATGTGCGTCCATTGTATTATACGATAGTCTGTTTGCTGTATGGCTATTTGTACGAGCTGCGTCAGAATGAGGGAGAGACCACAGTTGAGAGCGCGTGGACGGTGGGGAAGCTGGTGCCGCAGCTCAGCTGTCTGGATCAGCAGCTAATCCAGACCAATAATCAAACCGAAACGAATATGTTGCGGGTGGTGGCTCTAACTATGACTAGACGCAGTTTGTGCTACCCTTTGATCCGGCACCTGAGTCTGGTGCACGCCGTTTGGGGCGACGTGGTGCGCACACTGAAGGGCGGCGTGCGGCAGGTGCTCAGGGCGCTTCTTGCGTGCCGCGAGCTGTTTCGGTTCCACGACGTGTATTATATCTATTGCAAGGTGTTGCTGGACGATCTGTGTTCTTGGCTGCTGAACAAGGGCAGCGACACGGTGTTGAAGAATTTGGGCCACGCGCTGCGCACGACGGTGGACGCGGTGAGCAAGCAGGATGTCGTGTTCGAGAAGATTCTTGCTCCAGACCAGGAGGATGAGGAGCTGGAGTTTGTGAATCTGCAGGAGCTGGAGCAGCTCGCAGAGGAGTCGTACGCGCAGTCGGGAGAGTCTGTCAATTGACTGGCGACACGAGCGAGACGTCGGCAGAAAGCTGGCGCGCGTGCTTCTTCTCGGGGGTGGTGTCGAGCGCGGGAATGACGATTTCGGGCTCCGGCGAGAGACGACGCTTGCGCGGGGTCTGTTGAGTCTGTTCGGCGTGTTCCGGGATCGAGACCTCGGGGGGCAGCGAGATCGTGCGCTGGTGTCTCCCGTGGCGGACAGCACTCACGTCGAGCGGCTGTTTGCCGTTGAGCAGCGACGACACGGCGTGCGCCCCGATTTTGGACGGGGACAGCTGATGTTTGTGACTGAGAGTCGTCTTACGCGCGCTGGAGCTGGACCCGGCGCCGAACTTGAACCCTGCCATCGGGTTCGTGTCGCGCTGGGGCCTGTGAGTGCCTCCAGAGGGCATCAGGGTGGGAATCAGGTCTGCGGGCACGTTTATTTGTCCTGCCAGCCGCACCAGCTCAACCGTCCGATTCAGCTGCTCTACGCGGTAGAACTCCTGCTTTGTGCGCTCCTGCTCGATGCGCGTCTGCAGCGCGAGAACCAGCGACTCGTCGTCGTGCGGCCACTTTTCTGCATTGGACCCAAAAAGTGTGTTCATAAAAGACATTTTAAAAAAATGTAAATAGCTGAAAAAAATATAAATACGCGTATGTCGATTGTTTCGCTACTGGGAATCAACGTTTTGAATAATCCAGCGCGGTTTACCGACCCGTACCAATTCGAGATCACCTTTGAGTGTCTCGAGCCGCTTAAAGAGGATCTCGAGTGGAAGCTGACTTATGTTGGCTCGTCGCGCTCGCTGGAACATGACCAGGAGCTCGATTCTATTCTCGTGGGGCCTGTTCCTGTCGGGATCAACAAGTTTATATTGACTGCGGATGCGCCATCTCCTGAGCTCATTCCCGCTAGCGAGCTGGTTTCCGTGACGGTGATCCTGCTCAGTTGCTCTTACAAGGAACGCGAGTTTGTCCGAGTTGGGTATTACGTGAATAATGAGTACGATTCCGAGGAATTACGCCAAAACCCGCCTTCCAAGGTTCAGGTGGACCACATTGTTCGCAATATTCTCGCCGAGAAGCCTCGCGTGACCAGATTCAACATTGTTTGGGACAATGAGGACGAAGAAGAAGAGTATCCTGAAGAGGACGAGGATGATAAGGAGACTGTTGGCGACGAGGACGAGGAAGACGAGGACGAAGAAGAGGAAGAAGAAGAGGAAGATGACGAAGAGGAAGAAGAGGAGGACGAAGAAGAGGCTGAAGAAGTGCTCGAGGAAGAGGAAGAGGTTCCCGAAAAGAAAGAGTAATCAATGCCTGCAGACAGAAATAATAAATTGAAATTGGACCACTTAATTACTGTACATAAATGGCTAGCGTGCGCGCTCGTATGCTCCATTAATCACCTGAAAGGTGTGTGTGACCAATGGTGCAAGAGCCTGACGTCGAGACTCGCTCACTCGACTCAGGATCTTGTCTGGATGCCATCGCACGCGTTCTGTTTTCAGCTTGTTGTGGGGCACGAAATCAAGCACGAGCTCAACCGTAACGTCGCGGCCTTCGACCGGGACTGGTGGGTCCTGAACTTCGAGGTCCAGCACAGCCCATTGCTCTGTATACTTGAGGTATGAGTATTTGACAGGTTCTGTCTGTTTGGGCCGTTGAAACAGTTTCGGCTCTTCTGGAAGCTCTACAGTATAGCCGTTGATATGCTGATGGTAGTTGACATTTTGAAACGGCTGTGCTTGCGGGTCGGAGGACACAAACCGATACCCATTGATTTCAGGGCCGTATTCGTAGGACGGAGCAGTTTTCAGTCTTTTGGCGCGCTTCGGGAGCGGAAGTTTAGGTTTCGCGTGTATTTCGTTCTCTTCCTCCTCAGGGACAGCAACAGGAGACTTTTTTGCTCGTCTTTTAAACCGCAATCTGCCTCGTCGCTCCACAGCCATGGTAATTGTAATTGTAAATATTCTGCACAGCCCGTCAAAAAATTTTAAAATATTCTTTTATGATATTGGCAAGGACAGGGTCCAGGGTTTTGGCTCGACGGTTCTCTGTGTGTGTTTCTCGACGCCAGGTGACTGTTGAGCATGATGACGACCGTCGTTATGAGCCGCTTCCGGAGTCTCACAGCATGCAGACTACGCGGACGAGTCTTTTTTTTGCGCACAGGGCTGCTGGCGAGACGTTTGGGCAGCTGGTGAACGAGGTTTTGCACGATCGCGATCCTCTTATGAACTATCGTGTTTTGACGCCTACCGAGGCACTGGAGGGCGTGAATCCAAGATACAGAAATACAGAAACAGGCCAGTTGTTAGCTGCTGCCACCAGCAAGGAGGCCCGGCTAGATCCTGCGACTTTGGCAGGCCGGGTGAACCGGCAACGAATCGAGCTTCCTGATGAGGTTGCAGATGCTATAAACTACCACATGATGCTTTTGCACGATCCCAAACTGTTGAAAGAGAAAGTTGCTGAGTATTACCAGAATTTGAGCAATTCGGGGCTCCATCCTCGCACGACTGACGAGCTCGAGGCCGATGTTCATATTGCGAGCTCGTTTTTGCAGAACTATGCTGCTTGCTACCAGGTCTTGGACGAGCTGAAGCGTCGATTAGGACCAACTTGGTCGCCTGCTCGTGTGCTAGACTATACTCATGGACCAGGAGTCGGGATGCTCGCTTTGAACGAGGTTTTGGGAGACGATTACGTTGCTGAGAGCAAGGATGTGGTGGTCAATGGGTCTTTTCATATGGAACGGCGAGCACGACTGCTGTTGAGTCGTCAGCTGTGTGAACAGACAGATTTGGGACAAGACCACCAATTGGAGATGTATGAGCAGCAGGACGAGCAGGAGGTTGAGGATGAGTTTGCTCAAGTTGGTAGAGTCAAGACGAAGCTGCTGAACATCAGGTCCAAGATTCTGAGCAAGCTGCGTGCCGATTCGGTGAAGTATGACTTAATTATTGCGCAGCACCAGTTGCTTGCCGATGAGACGCAATTTCCGCGCCAGGTTGACGATGTGATAGACCAGTTGGTGCGCAGACTGTCTCCAGACGGCCATTTGGTGCTACTGGAGCGCGGAAACCCATTGGGGGCCGAGATTATTGCGCGTGCTAGACAGGTCATGCTGCGTCCCGAGAACCACGAAAACAAAACTTCCAAGATCCCACGCACATATAGGTCGACCACCAGCATTGAACTGGGCGATATTAAGGATGACGGCGCATTAGAAGGCGTTGAGCCTGAAATACTTCAGAACTACGACATTATCACCAGTTCTGGCCCAGAAGAAGAGATCAACTTGAAAGTTGTGGCACCCTGCTCGCACCACGGGAAATGTCCCTTGCAGTACTTCAAACCCGAAGTCTACAAATACCCGCAGATAGGTGCGAGACTGAAATTTTGCAGCAGCACTGCAGAAGTGAGTCGGCCAAAATACGTGATGGAGCTGAAAAGAGGAGCCAAGTTGGCCGCAGACTGGTCCAGCAACGCCAAGAAACACACCAGTCTTGCCGGCAAGGGCCGCAAAAACTGCCGCGACTTCGAGGTCGCAAACTTCGCCTACCTCGTTGTCCAGCGTTCCAGCATCCCGGGCGCGCAGCTGGAGCGCTTACGTCAGCAGGAGCAAGAGGCTGCTCCGCGGCCGGTTGGGTACGAGCCCGTGTCTAGCGAGGAGTACCCGCGGGTGCTGGCGCCGCCTCTGAAGCGCAAGGGGCTTGTTGTTGCGGACGTGTGTGCTCCCTCGGGGCACGTGGAAAAGTGGCACATTTCCAAGAGCATGGGCAAGCAGGCGTACCACGATGGCCGGAAGCTCGAGATGGGCGACGTTTGGGCGCTGGGAGCGAAGTCAAAAGCGCAATCGACGAAGGAGAATACGTTTTACTTTGACCGGATCTCGAAAAAGGAGGAAGAGCTGCGCAAACAGCGCAAGAAAGACGCTAAGCTGCGCAAAAAGAAGATGGAGCAGCAATACCGCGAGGCAGTGTACTCGCAGCCCCGGTCTTTCTCAGACGGCATGCGGCAGGCTGCACAGATGGAGACGTTCAACTTCATGAAGGTGCGCAAGCAGAACGACCGTCTGGACGCAGATATCCTGCGGGATAATTTGGTGTAAGATCCCCTGTACATAAATAATTTATTGGGCTGTGCAAAGCGCTCCTATTTTACTATTCTGGGCGCACAAAAAAATAGTGCTCCCTTTTCTGTTTGTTACAAGTACAGAATGGCTTCCCTGAAAGTGTTGAGTGGTAAGTAAATAAGCGGTCCGAGACGAGACAGCTAACATTTAGTCGGCGACACTCCGTCGTGCAGCTTTCTCGCGTGGCGGCTTTCTCTGCTGGATTGCGAGGTGATAGTTGTTGGGTCGACCTGCGTTTCTCAAGAGGCCACATCCATCGAATGGAGGTCGCTCAAATACGGCGAAAGTACATACAAACCTTCACAGGTGGCTGCACAGATATCTGGACTTGGCCCAGACAGCTTACAGGGCGTAGATTTCATTCTGCTAGGAGCAGACAATATCGAGGATCTGACAGAAACAACCAAACAGCTAAAGACAGTCGTGGGGCCCGAAACAGTGATATTGGTTGAGTCCAGATACACGCTGGGGCTTGAGGATGTGGTGAAAACTGCGCTTCCCAAGTCCAAGGTGCTGGCGGTGATCTGCGATGCCGACGTGCGCGTGGTCAAGACCAGCGACGGGTATCAGTATTTCCACAAAAATCACAATGTTACCACGGTCATTGGCTCTACCGTGCAAGAGGACCGATCTACCACCCAGATTCTGAAAGGAGAGGGCACAATAGGAGCTAAACTGAACCAGATTACCGAACTGCTGAAAAAGACAGAGGTTTATCCGTGCTACCTGATTCCAAAGGGAATTAATCCAACCTTCAACAGCTACGCATGGAAACGTATCATTCCGTTCATCACGCTAGAAGTGATGTGTTTAATCTACCCCAAGTTGAGCACGCTCGACCCTGCACAGTTTCCGATTCTCAAGGGAGTGTTTTCAGACCTCCTGAGTTTGGGCCGCAAGTACGGAGCCCCGGATCTCCCCGACCCTACAGACGCTGTAAAATCCAAAGCATTGCTGGATGTCATGATCCGCGACTTCAACCAGGCATATCCGCACAGTATGGTGAAAACACCAAATTCCTCTAATTACACCGATAGCATGTCCAAGGATCCCGTGATGGATCTGGCAACTTGCGTGTACAACTTCAATCTCGGATACGATACCTGCATAAAACTGGCCTTGAAACAGGCCCTGGGACTCGCTGACAGGCACCAGCTCAGACTCTCGTACGTCGAGATGCTGTACAGTTTCTATGTGGAAATTCAGAAGCTTAAGGATCAGAACGTGTTCAATTGGGGAATCAAGAAGGCTCTGCGGGCCCAAGAGCCTGCTAACTACACATACTCCCCTGCGCAGCCTGCACTGGGGCAACAGAATGCGCAGTTCCAGCAATATCCAACGGGGACGGCGCCCCCAGTTCCTGGCCAAATGGCCCCTATGCCTGCAATGATGGGGATGCCCCCGTACATGCCGCAGATGATGTACGCGCAGCAGTACACGGGGTACACGATGGTGGCTGGTCCGAGTCCAGGCTTTAACGGAATGGGCCCGAGTCTGCTCCCGATCCACCCCAGGTTCCGGCCGGAGTCGAACGGGAGCGGGTCGTCTGCACAGCAAACAGTGAATGCGATCAAAAACACGATGTATAGAAAGTCCTCGACGTCGACGATCCAGTCGGGGGAGGAACTGACAAAGAGTCAGCGGTCGATCATAGAGCATGCGAACGTGAAGAACATGTTCAGCAACACGACGAGCCGGTACGGCGAGGTAGACACGTTCACGCGGCTGAACGTGTCGAACGGGAGCGTTGCGAGCAGCGGGAGTTTGACCGGGAGTATATGTCCCTCGAAATAGCACACAAGAGAGAGCGATGTTACGTAAGCCGACCGCCGGGAAAACAGGGTGCATAAAATCGGGTCGTGTACGGTCGAGGCGCATTGTTTGGCCAACGAAGCTGCACGATGGATGCAGGTCGGTGTTATCCGGCCAATCACAGCAAACTACATCATAAGGAGGGCCGAGTGTATGGACATAAAGCTTTAATTATTGACGTCCTTCGTATTTTTCCACTCCACTTGCCAGGGTATGAACTATGTATTCGAGCAGCCAGTCGCCCCACACTGGTCTCGGTTTTGAACCCAAGCCCGACAAGCTGTTTGATTTGGATTCGGGCGCCCAAACTCGGATGGCTGACGAGAATTCAGCAACTGCCCTTTGGAAGATGTATTCCAAGGCAAAGGCGAGTCTTCCGTATCGGTCCAGGATGGAGAATCTTACTTGGCGTTTGATGTTCATCAATCTCAACAAAAACCGGCCCAAGGCCGTCTCCATGTCCCAGGCCAAGACGCCCGTTCCGCACAGGACTGTTCCGCAGCCTTCCCACTCTGACGCAGCCACTTCAATTCCTGTCAACAATGACAACAACTATGCCAGCTGGCCGCAATTCCCTGATCTCGACCTGCTCGAGTCGAACGAGCACGCTGCCCTCGACATGAACTCCAACGAGTTCGACTACATTGAACACATAAAGTCGATCGGCTCTCACACGGGGTCGGGATTTCCCAGAAAGGAAGTCTCGCCTGTGATCAAGCCGCAATTTTCCAAGCTGTCCCAGTCTTTCATGAACTCGGAGGCGCTCGACTTCAACGCGGCCGCGCCTTTCGAGGGCCCCCAGCCCCCGGACTCCAGACGCTCGCTCTCCCCGGTCGGCTTCGACAACGTGCCGAGCTCCGTGCCCTCCTCGCTCAACCACCACCCCAGTCTTGTCAACATCCACACCCAGGAGCCTGCCAGCGACTTCATGGGCCACTCTCTCCCGAACCAGAACCCACTCTACTCGCCCTCGCAGTCCTCCGTCACCTCAAAAAACAAATTCCAGGCCTTCTCCTTCGACAAACACTTCCAGAACCAGTTCCCCAAGGAAGAGTATAATTTCGATCTCGACGGAGACATGAACATGTTCGAGCAGTCGCCCCAACTGGGAATGGCCACCACGCCCACCAACATGTCCACGCCCGGATACCCGGTCGGCTCGCGCTTCAACACAGCCCCCAAGTCTGCACGACGGTCCTCGGTGACTGCCAAACGCAAGCCGGTCAAACGAACGCCCCGGAGCAGCGGCGACGGGTCTTCGGCGCTGACTCCGACCTCCAGCTCGCTGCCAAACGGCAACGTGCCGTTCTCCAACACTCCTAATGGCACCCCGCCGCCCGGAACAGGTGCCAGCACGCCCAACGGCTTCAACGGCATGGACCAGGGCAGCATAGCATGCACCAACTGTCACACAAAAACCACCCCCCTGTGGCGGCGCAACCCTGAGGGCCAGCCCCTGTGCAATGCGTGTGGACTGTTCCTGAAGCTACACGGCGTTGTCAGACCCCTGTCTCTGAAAACAGACGTTATAAAAAAACGACAACGCGGAGCCACCAACAAAAAGCCTAAAAAGAAGTCCGACGGAGACGACTTGAACCCGACCCCGATCATTCTGAACAAGACCAAATCGGGAACCAGTCCTCCCAAGAGCGCTGGACGTGTGACCAAGACGGCCGAGGAGACTGGCCAGGAGTTTGCAGATGATGACGAAGACAACTACTTAGAATCACAGCACCACAGGGACATGGAAGTGCTGGATTTTGATTCTATCCTGAACATGGGAACGCAGAACCAGCACCGTCAGAGTGCCGATGAGCCAGGTACCGAGAACACGCAGCAGAAACCCGAGGCCACCGCAGGTCAAGGCTCGGGCAACAACTGGGATTGGCTTACCATGTCACTGTAATAAATAGCTATAATTTTCGTGCGCGACACAACAATTTATTTAAATTGTAGTATTTTTTTTTCTCTAGGAATACTATCATGTCTAAAGTCGGAGTTCTGGCCATGGGCCCTGCCGGAGTCGGCAAAAGCACCTTTTGCAACTCGCTAGTCTCGCACATGCAGTCCATCGGTCGCACAGTGCATCTCGTCAACCTCGACCCGGCTGCAGACCCCACCGAATTCGAATTCAGCATAGACATCAGAGACCTCATTTCTTTACAGGACGTCCAAGAAGAGCTGCATCTCGGCCCGAACGGCTCGCTCGTGTACTGTTTCGAGTTCTTGCTCGACAACCTGGACTGGCTCGACGAGCAAATCGGCGATTATAACGACGACTATCTCATCTTCGATTGTCCCGGCCAAATCGAGCTTTATAGTCATGTTCCCGTCCTCCCTGTCATCGCCAAGCACTTGCAACAGCAGCTCGGCTTCAGCTTGTGTTGTACGTATCTTCTTGAGGCTCCGTTCGTGATAGACAACTCCAAATTCTTTTCGGGCGCTCTCAGTGCCATGTCTGCCATGATTTTCCTGGAGTTACCACACATCAACATTCTGTCGAAAACAGATCTCATCAAAGACAACGTTTCCAGAGCGCAGCTCAAGAAGTTCCTTAATCCCGACCCGCTGCTCTTAGAAAATGCAAATGAAGACGCAGACGGGTTCATTGCCTCAAATCCTAGATACACTCGTCTCAACAAGGCAATTGCGCAACTGGTGGACGACTTCGGAATGGTGCAATTCCTGCCTTTGGATTGCTCTGACAAAGACAAAAACGACACAGTCAAGACTATCTTGAGCTATATTGACGATGTGACACAGTGGAACGAGACTCAAGAGCCAAAGGAGCCCAACGACGAGCTGGAACTTCCTGAAGAAGATGCTGATTGGGAGTAAATTACTTGGCGCTCGCTTTGCTCCTTTTCCTTGGCTGGAGTTCTTCCAATGCTGTCAACAATTCAGGAATGACCTGACAGCTTCCGGTCACAATGAGATCGAAATGCTCCACATAATCGACAATCGACTGAGTTGGCTCGTCCACATTGATCCAGATCACGCTCCCCTTGTTTGAGTGGACAGTTTTGGCCATTTCCTTCACCAGACGGCGAACCCCCGGAATCTTCAAAGTTGTCCCCACAACCAGAAGACAGTCAGGACGACTTTTCAGGTCTGCTTCGGTGATGTTTCCAATAATCTCTCCGTCTGGATGGAACTCGTTGTAAAGAACTATTCGGGGACGAAGCATTCCTCCAGATTGCTCTCTACGACCCGCAATCGCCCGAACTGCGTTCATTTCCTCACACTCGGGACAGTTGCGAATTATCTTTGAGTTATCTTCGAAAAACGACTCGTCCATCTCTTTCACATAATGACACTTTGAGCAATTTAAAAGTTTGACGTTGCCATGCAACTGAATAGCCTTGGGATATGGTTTGGTAAATGTAAGCGGAGTTTTCGTTTGTAGGTTGGGAAGCTGAGTGTCGAGACAATCGATGTTTTGCGTGTATAACCTCAAAAGCCTGTTTTCGCTAGAAATTCGGTCCAACAGGAAATGGAATGGTGAGGGTGTGCAATCGTTGGACAATTTGAACAGTTTATGGATCATAGATTCAAACGATTGTATGCTTTCGGGCGATCGGAACACATTGTAATCAAACAAGTTCTTGCCGGAGCCATTTGACTTCGACGCAAGTCCTTGGAAGAGTCCGTTGGCCGAGCGGAAGTCAGGAATCCCCGAACCAACAGAAATTCCTGCTCCAGTAATTGCGATAATCTTCTTTGATTTTTCGAGGCTTCGATACAAAAAAGACATGTCGTCAATCTCTTCATGCTCTTTCAACGATTGAGGCGAAATTTCCAAGTTTGCAAGGTCCAGAACAGTACCATTAAGAGGTCGGTACGTGGCTCTTCTCCTTTTGGCTGGCCTCGAGGCCACCACCAGCTTGTCAGGTAAATATACGTCTGGCTCCTCTTTCTTCAAGTACGTAAGCTGAGGAACTACTTTTTCCTCCTCAGTCTTGACACCCGGCGTGTTTCCCATTAAAACCGTCATAATGTCTTGTTTAATAATTTTTTTATCTAATTTCCAAATTGGATTTAATTGATCTCCAGCCCTGTGGCGGTGAACAAGGTAGCCTGGCTGAGCGATTATAAATCTTTTTTCTTAAATTATTCACTATCCTCGCAATTCTAGTTACGCGTACCGACCTGTTGCAAAATGTCAGAATACACTTTGAATGGTCTGGATTATGATCCGTATAGGGATTCTCACTTATCCAGGGCTGGTGAGTGGATACAATCCTGGATGGCGGGCTCAACTACCACGGCCATCGGAATTGCCTCCGAGAAGACCCCGGTTAGTCACTGCGGCTGTTTCGATGAAGATGGATATACCTTTCTATCTTCTCTGGATGATCCGTCTCCATGCATGGTCACTGGAGTTTTTGGGACTGCTGTCTCTCTGTTTGTGATCGTCGCTGGATTACACCAGATTGCCAGATGGCGAGCCAAAAAGAACGTCAATTCCAAGGCCGAATGGTGGTTTGTCGCCAAGCTCGCCTTGATTGTTCTGCAAATTCTATTTCAATCAGCTCTTACGGTTATGGCTGTTCAGGCCTCTGTGGAGCCCTTGAAGGATATCATTGTTATGTCCTCTGTTCTCAACGTTTTCGGACTCGGTCTGGCTCTTGTGCTAGCATACATCGTCAACTTCAAGAGTTTTGTTTCCGATCCCATTTTGATTGCCTATTGGCTTGTCTCGTTCATTGTTGGAGGGTTCAAGGCCACCAACTCGTATCTGAGACCTCAATCTTTTGAACTGCATCTACAGGTTCTGAGTCTTTTTAGTAGTCTTTTCCTTTGGATTTTGGAAATCAGCTTTTCTCCAAAAATGCCAGTGGACCCAACAAAGACCGTGAATCTATACGACAGTGCCAATCTGTTTGGAAAAGTCACGTTCACCTGGCTGACCCCCTTGATGCAGAAAGGTTTCTTGAAATACCTCACCCAGGCAGACTTGCCTTCCCTGCCTACTTTCCTCAAGAGTGACCATCTTTCCAATGTTCTAGAGACCCAATGGGAAAGACAGTTGAAGTCCAAAAAGCCTAGTCTGGCAATGGCCCTCGTTAGATCTTTTGGTCTGCAATTCATGGTGGCAGCAGGATTCAAAGTGTCTCAAGACATCTGTGCTTTCTTGCAACCTCAATTGCTGAAAAGACTCATTATTTTCGTTACCCAGTATACTGAAGACGAATCAATGAGTCTCACTCGTGGAGCTATGATTGTTGTCACTATGTTCATGGTTTCTGTGGTCCAGACAATGTTCTTGCACCAATATTTCACTAGAGCTTTCGATACTGGTATCAAGGTGAAGTCGTCGTTGACCTCTCTGATCTACAAGAAGTCGCTAGTTCTCTCTGTTGAGGCCAAACAGACCAAGTCCACTGGTGACATTGTCAACTTGATGTCTGTTGATACCCAAAGACTGCAGGACCTGTGCCAGAACTTGAACGTTATTTGGTCTGGACCGTTCCAGATCATTCTGTGCTTGATTTCCCTGTACAATCTTCTTGGGAATGCCATGTGGCTGGGCGTTTTGTTCATGGTGCTTTCTGTTCCTTTGAATACCTACGTTTTCAGAATCCAAAAGAAATTACAGAGAACCCAGATGAAAGTCAAGGACGAGAGAACTGGACTGATTTCAGAAATGCTAAACAATATCAAATCGCTCAAGCTGTATGCTTGGGAGTCGCCTTACGAGGAGAAACTTGTGCACGTGAGAAATGATAAGGAGCTGGGAAATCTCAAGAAGATTGGTATTTTCCAAGCTTGCAGTCAGTTTATTTTCAACACCACTCCAGCTTTGGTGAGTTCCTCAACTTTCGCACTTTTCATCTTGCTTTATAAAGACAAGCCATTGAGTACCGATGTGGTGTTCACTGCTTTGTCCCTGTTCAACCTGCTTGGTTTCCCGCTTGCCGTTCTGCCTTGGACCATTGGAAATATAATTGAGTCGCAGGTGGCTATTGGAAGAATCATCTCGTTCTTGAAGAGCGATGAGCTCGACCACGAGACTGTCACCAAACTCCCAGCTACCACCAAGATGGGCGATAACGTCGTTTCCATTGAAAATGCCAGCTTCTTGTGGTCGAAGGACCCATACAAGGCCGCATTGACCGATATCAATTATTTCGCCAAAAAGGGACAGCTCAACTGTATTATTGGAAGAGTTGGATCCGGAAAGTCTGCGCTGTTGCAGTCCCTGTTGGGAGACCTTCACAAGACTTCAGGCTCCATTACCATCAAGGGATCAGTTGCATATGTTCCTCAAAGTGCTTGGATCATGAACGGAACCATAAAGGAAAACATTCTATTTGGTTGCAAGCTTGATCCTGAATTTTATGATAAGACCATCAAGGCCTGCGCTTTGACTCACGACTTGAGCGTTTTGCCTGACGGAGACGCTACACAGGTTGGAGAGAAAGGTATCAGTCTCTCGGGAGGCCAGAAAGCCCGGTTGTCGCTTGCAAGAGCAGTCTATGCTCGTGCAGACCTGTATCTTCTTGACGATGTTCTGAGTGCTGTTGACGAGCACGTCGGAAAACATCTGATCAACAATGTGCTGGGTCCAGAAGGACTTTTGAACTCCAAGTGTAGAGTACTGGCCACCAACAATTTGAATGTGCTCAAGTTCTCCGATGAGATCTCGCTTATCCAGGGTGGAAAAATTACCGAGACTGGACATTACACCGATATTATTGCGGCGCAGTCTTCGGAGCTCTACACTGTGATTTCCGAGTCCGGTGCTGGAAAGAAGGAGAAGGAAGAAGATGTCACTGAAACTGCTGTCGATAAAGATACTTCTGACGATACTTCTAGTGAGCTGGATGAGGAAATTAAAAACGTTTCTCAGACCGAGCTTGTTCAGGCAGAGAAGGAGGATTATAAAGCCATTTTGGATGCTCCCCACCAGGAAGAAGCCACTGGAAGAGAAGAGAAACACGAACAGGGTAAAGTGAAGACAGAGGTGTACCGCGCATACGCAGAAGCTTGTGGACTCAAAAATGTGATGTTCTTCCTTACAATGACGCTTTTCACTATTCTGACCTCTGTTCTAGCCAACATATGGCTTGAGTACTGGTCGGACCTCAACACCAAACTGGGATACAATCCTCAACCATGGAAATATCTGGGGATCTATTTCGGTATCTGTGTCTGTGCAACATTGTTCCTGCTCTGTCAGACAATTGTTCAATGGTTATTTGTTTCTATCCAGGCCTCTAAGCATCTCCATCAGGTTATGCTGGATGGTGTTCTGAGAGCACCAATGCAATTTTTCGAGACCACGCCAATTGGTCGTATCCTCAACAGATTCTCTCCAGATATCTACAAGATCGATGAACAGGTGGCAAGAGTGTTTGGAATGTTCTTCAACAATACCGCCAGGGTCTCTTTTACCATTTTGGTTATTATCTACTCTGCTTGGCAATTTGCGTTCTTCGTCGTGCCTCTGGCTATTTTGTACAGATACTACCAGAAATACTATCTGGCAACATCGAGAGAACTCAGAAGACTGGACTCTGTGTCCAAGTCTCCAATTTTTGCGCACTTCCAAGAAACTCTTAGTGGAGTGGCCACTGTGAGAGCTTACGACCAGCTGGATCGTTTCCTTTATCTGAATAAGCACAAGATGGACATGAACATGACCGCATACCACCCTTCGGTGAGTGCCAATAGATGGTTGGCTGTCAGACTCGAGTTCCTTGGATCGCTCATCATTTTCGGAGCCTCCAGTTTGTTGGTGGCTACCTTGAGAAGTGGAAGAGTGACTCCTGGTCTGGTTGGTCTATCTGTTTCTTATGCTTTGCAAATTACTCAATCGTTGAACTGGATCGTCAGAATGACTGTTGAGATCGAGACAAGCATTGTTTCTGTGGAGAGAGTGATGGAGTACGCTTCGCTCACGCCTGAGGCTCCTGCTATTATCGAGAACAAGCGGCCTGCCAAGAATTGGCCTTTCAAAGGAACCATCGAAGTTAAGAACTACAGCACGAAGTACAGACCCGAGCTCGACCTGGTGCTGAAGAACATTAACCTGTCGATCCAGGAGAAGGAGAAGATCGGTATTGTTGGTCGTACAGGAGCTGGAAAGTCCTCATTGACTCTTGCGTTGTTCCGTATCATCGAGGCGTTCGATGGCTACATCGAGATCGACGAAGTGAACACGAGTGAGATCGGACTGTTTGACCTGCGTTCCAAGCTCTCGATCATTCCTCAGGACTCTCAGATCTTTGAGGGAACCCTGAGAGCCAATATCGACCCTACGGAGCACTACACTGACGAGGAGCTCTGGACAGCTCTCGAGCTCTCGCATCTGAAGGAGCACATCATGAGCATGTACGAAGACCTTGTTGACAAGGAGGAGGTGAAACTGAACCCATTGCTCATCAAGATCAACGAGGGAGGATCGAACCTGTCTGCTGGACAGAGACAGTTGATGTGTCTTGCAAGAGCCTTGGTGAAGAAGGACAGCAAGGTTCTGGTTCTGGACGAGGCCACAGCCAACGTGGACTACCAGACCGATGCCATTGTTCAGGAGACCATCCGGTCTGCGTTCAAAGACCGTACTATTCTGACAATTGCTCACAGACTCAATACCATCATCGACAGCGATAAGATCATCGTCTTGGAGAAGGGAGAAGTTGCGGAGTTTGACACTCCTGCTAACCTGCTGAAGAAGAAGGAGAGTCTGTTCTACTCGTTGTGCAAAGAGGGAGGACTGGTGGAGTAGCGAAACAGTTATAGATTGGATTATTTACTTAAGCGTGTGATGTATTCCTCATTTCTTCTTGGACTGGGTCTTAATGATTGCGCTGGCAATTCCCACGCCGAGAGCCGTCAGCGTGCTCACGACGGCAAAGCCTATCAGGCCGTCCTTTGAGATCTCGCTCTCAATTTCCTTCTTGAGATTGACAGCCTGTAAGTTATCTGGCTCGTGGAGAATCAGCGCATCGATGTATCTTTTGCTCTCTTTGAGCTCCCCGATCTTGTAGCAGCCTGCTGCGAGGTAGTACAGACACTCGCGTCTTCTTGCGGGGACGCTTTTGAACAGTTCTGTGAGGATATTCACGCCCTCCTTGTTATCTTGCTTGCTGTTCGATTTGATGAGAGCCCAGCCCAGATTGAACAGCGACTGTGCAGTGGGTTCCGGTTTCTGGTCCTCGACCTCGCGTTCCAGCACGGCCAGCTGCTCTTCCGGCAGCGGCGTGTTTAGATCTCCCAGGGCAGGCAGGTAATTGAGCTTTTTCATACGCAGGCAAAAAAAAATAAAATAATTGGATCTCAAAAAAAATGTTAAGCTCTTTTTTTCCAAGCTTCTCCTCATGCCCAATAAACCGCCGTCTCAAATCACTAAATTGATGGCCGCCACGGCACAGTGCTCGGCCGAGTCCGTCAGCTACGGCCAGTGCATTCTAAAGAACTACGAAAACATCTCCAAAGACTCGTGTGTCCGGGAATTCCAGACCTACAAGAGCTGTGTCCAACGGCATTTGGGAAGAAAATGGTAGAGCTCTAATTATTTATATTATTTATTAACACAGCACTTTGAACTCTTTTTTCAAGTTCTTGAACTTCTTCTTGCTATGGCGACGTCCAAACACGCGTTTGTACAGCTTGGCCAGACGCATTAATAAATATCTGTTGGCACCTTGCAGAGCAAGATAGTTCAGCACGGCTCCGAGAATGAGTCCCAGCTTGAGTCCCTCGGGGGTCCATGTGAGGTCCATCAGGTCTCCAAACCAGCCCGAGTTGTCCAGGTACAGCAGACTGGCCGAGATCAGCACTGTGGCCAGGACGGTGATCAGGAACGGCACGTTTTTGGTAGCCGGCTCGCGGTATGGGGGCCCCATTGTGAGAAGCACCCCCACAATGATGTACTGGAAGTTGGCAAACAGGAACAGTACGGTGTTGTCTGTGCTCTGGACCTCGTCGTCGTTGCCGGGGGTCGGCGGGATGTACCAGGGCTCGTCCAGCTCCTTGACGGTTTTCCAGGTGGAAAATTGGAACGCGAGCAGGAGACAGATATTTCCCAGCAGAGGCACGAGGATTTTGGGCGACATGAGGTTTGCAGTTGGCCGCTTGGCACACAGCTGGTCGAACGGCCCGCTCCAGGACATGAACACGGCGAGCGGGATGATCAGGAACAGGTCAATGTACAGAAACTGGAAGTCGCCGAGATTGGTGCCCTCCTTGTACAGAAAAGTGACTGTGATGAATTGGATGGCCGAGTAGAGCGACATGAACTGGAAGCACGAGAAGCTGGTCACCAGCGACGCGCGGCCCTCCTTGATGACGTCCAAAACGCACGAGATCTCGAAGATGCGCGAGGTGAATGGCGCAGCCACCGAGGCCTCGGCCTCGCTCAGAGAGATGCCCACGTCGGCCGCCTTGAGCGCGCCGCAGTCGTTGGCCCCGTCGCCGCAGAACCCGACAGTGTAGTCGAGCGACTTGAGCCTGTCCACGAGCTCGTGCTTCTCGTCTGGCGACATGCGCGCAAACACAGCTCCCTTCATGAGCATTTTCTCGATCAGCGCGTGGTTCTCGCCCAGCTCGGTCAGAATGTACTTGAACACGTCGCCGGTCACTGCGACGCAGAACTCGTCCGGCTGGTCGACCCCGAGCGGCACAAGAGTGACCGGGTCCAGCTGCTGCGCGGGGTCGTCCACCTCGAGCCACGAGATGGGCACAGCCTCGTTTTCGAGCTCCGGGTCGAACGACGGCACGTACACCTTACAGGAGGGGGACACGAGGCCGCACTCGCGCGAGACGCTGACGGCGGTGAGCACGTTGTCGCCCGTGCACATGACGGTGCGCAGGCCTGCGTCGTGGAGCGCCTGCAGCGCGGGTCTTGTGCTGCTCTTGAGCCGGTTCTCAAACACCAGGAACCCGACAAACTCGAGCTCGGACTCGCACTTTTCGCGCGGCATCCGGTTCAGGAAGTCGAGGTCTGCGCCCGTGCCGGCCGTGCGCAGCGTTTTGGTCGCGCACGAGATCACACGGTACCCGTTGTGCGTGTATTCGTGCAGCAGCTCGTGGTAGTTGTTCGGAATTGTGTCTGGCAGACACAGCCCTTCAATAACCTCAGGCGCTCCCTTCACGTACACGTTCAGCACCGACGGGTTGGTGACCGACTGGCACACCGACGACATGCGTCGGAGCTGCGACACAAACTCGTATTCGCGCAGCTTGATGAACATGGTGTTCTGCAGTCTGTCTTGGGGCACAAATAGCACCGGAGCCACCTCGCCGCTGAACTTGTGGGTCGAGACAAAGTCCTGCAGCACCTCGTGGTCGCCTGGGTTCTCGACCATGTCCCATTTGGTGAAGTCGAACGTTTTCAGGTCGAGAGGATCGCCCACAAGCTCGTTGTCCACCTTTTTCAGAGAATGGCAGCTCAGCATGGTCAGGAACAGGTGGTACGCCTGCGGATTGGTGGTGTTGTCGAACAGCTGCTCGATGCAGGTGTAGATGTCTGTGAAATGGCGCTCCTTGCGGTCTCTGAGTGGCTCGCACACACGCACGCCCATCAGGTCGAGACCCTCTTCTGTGAGAGTGCCTGTCTTGTCGAAACACATCACGTCCAGTTTTCCTGCCACGTTGATGCGCGTTGGGGCGATGCAGAAGACGCTCTTGTGGCGCAGTCGCGCAAGCGCAAAACTGGTGCCAATGGTCAGCGTAGCCGGCAGTGCGGGCGGCACGACGATCGTGATTAGGTCGAGAGCACGAAGAATAATGGTCTTCCAGCCCAGTCCGAGCCGGATGAAGTTGATGGCAGAAAACACAAACCCAACAAGTGCAATCACAGTCATGACGCCAATGTACTTGAACGAGTCCTCATAGAACTTGAACCCGCTCGGTTTCGGGAACAACATCGATCTGACGAGCGCGCCCTTGGTCGTGTTGAAGCCCGTGCGCACAACGAGGGCCATCGCAGGCTCGTCGCCGTCGCCGCCCATGCGGCAGCGCACAATGCGCGTGCCCGAGTACAGGAAGGACTTGGCCAGCTGTGGCGACAACCGGGTGCTGGAGAACTCGCTCTGCAGGTCTGCAGCGACCTCCTTGGACACCGGCAGCTTGGAAACAGGCACCGACTCACCCGTCAGCATCGACTCGTTGACTATGCAGTCGCCTGTGAGCAGGATCGCGTCGCAGGGGAACGAGGTCAGTGAGGCGTCGGAAACCTCGTACAGGTCGCCTGGAACGAGATCCCGGGAGCTGATCTCCTTCCAGAACCCGTTCCGCCACACGCGCACGTCGCACTCGAATCGGGATATCGCCCGCATCCGCGTCATTGTCCGTCTGGTCTCGATAAGCGACTCGGCAATGGAAAACACAGAAATCAGAAAAATGCAGAACGCATAGTAGTAGTAGTCGTCAGCGAGCCACAACAGGATCGAAAACACCTGGAACACGTAGAAGGGATGGAGAATCTCGTCTGTGAGCAGCTGCAGCACAGACTTGTCGCGAATGTTAATCAAATTGTCGCCAAAAATCACCGACCGACTCTTGTACAGCTCCTCAGAGAGACCGCTCTTGATATCGGGGAAATGACACCATTTGTGATCGATCCAGCCATTCGCCAGACGGAACAGGTCCTCAAGTGGGTCATAGAAGAACTTCATGTATCGGTACTCGAACGAGATCAAAATTGGAACAACAGGATCGGTCTCGTCTAAATTGTAATGATCCTTAGGGTCGGATGCAGCAGTTGTCAAAAACGACGACAGAGACCGATCGTACCACCCACGTTGCACGTGGACAATGTCCAGAACACCAAATTCGTCCTCAACAACCACCCATTCTGCTTTGGCCAGCGGAGTCTCATACCCCATCATCCGGATTCTGTATCTTGGCAACCAGCGCAGCACCAGATATCCCAAGCCTAGAGTACACATGATGAAAAGATAGTAGCCCATCAGCTTCAGCATGGAGTTCCGGTACCCAGCGATTCCAATGACCAGGTCTTCCTCTGCCAAATAAAACCGCTGGCTGGAATTTCGGGCAGGAAATTTGTCAAATAGTTTATCGTGGAGCTTAATATCCGTTTTAATGTTAGACTCTGAGTCCCAATGTTCGTCGTGGGACGAAAGTCCATCTTCGTCGCCTCCAAAAATCTCGTTGGCCTCCCGATAGAGGTCCTCCTCGCTAGTATTGGTGGATCCATAGCCGGAAACTGGGGCAAAAGCCAGATCAGTCCCACTGTGGACGGAACCGGCCGAATACTGCACAGAAAGCCTACGTGTCTGCATTTCGTCGTCGTACGTGTTCCAGTTGGTGTCATAGTCCACAGGCATACCCTCTGGGTTCTGCATCTGGGACGAGGCGCCCTTGGCTGTCTCGATCTGCTCGGTCGTAAAGAACCTGAAGTTGGCCCGTTCTTGGAACTCAGCAGTGCTGGCATTGGACTCGATACGTACGAGATCGAGCTCCTCCGGCTCTCCGTACTCATCGGCACCCGATCGCACTGAAAACGCAGGCGAGGGGAACGGATGCGGGGCATTGTGATGGAACGAAGAGATAGACGAGGGAATGACGTGGGAAGCAGCCCCCGAGAACATCTCTGTTTCGTTTTCGTCAACATGGAACTGGCGCGAGAGAACGGAAGACGAGTCCCGATTTCGAGACGCCTCGCGTCGGCGCGTGGACAGCGAAGAAAAGGAGTCTTTGTGAGACGGCATGGTATAAAATAAGCGTAGCGATAAAAAAATATTAAGCCTAATTTTTTGTCTGCTGACGTCAGCAAAGTCTACGAGATGTCCTTTAATGATTAATGTACATGCGTATGATCATTTCTTGAGGAAAGAGGGTTTGGGGAGAGACAGGGTGGATGGTGCGCTGTGGAAGGAGGATCCTGCGTAGACCTGGGCGGTCGAAGAGAGAGACGAAACCGAGGTGTTGGAAGGGGACTGCGAGGACTTTCTCAGCGAGGAGTCTGCGCTGGCAGAGCCCTTGGAAGGGAGGTCTGGCGACTGAAGTCTGCTGCTGGTCTGTGATTTCTTCTTTGCGCGGCCGCCAAAGTCCGGTTTCTCGCCGTTGGGCAGCGACTGCGAGGAGTCCAGAATGAGACTCTTCAAGTTGGACGTTGTCGAGTCCACAGGAGTCTTGGTCTTCTTCTTATTAGCGGCTTTATCGTTTGGTGTCCGTTTCTGCGTGTTCTTGTTATTCTGGCTGTTCTGGCCAGCCTGTTGCTTAGACTTGTTTTTATCTGGGTGGCCAAAGTCCACTGCTGTTCCGTCTGGAAGGACGCCCCGCGGCGGGATCTGAGCCTCGCCCTGTTTCTTGCGTGCACCTTTCTTCGTCTGGGGAAGACCGGCACCTGCTAAATCTGTGTTTTGCGTCTGTACCATCATGTCCTAGAATTGCAGCGAAGAAAATAATAATTTAATTTGTGACAGAATAAATAGCGAAAGCACGTTTCAAAAAATGTGCTCTGCTCTGGAGCATTATTTGAATCAGGCATAGATGACTACAGACGAGTACAGGCCAGTGTAAGGCAATTCATAAGTGTGGTCTCTGTTACTTTGGCAGTATAAAACATCACGCTGGCAGGGTGATGGACGAAAGAAATGAACACTGCATCGCTATTGCAGCGACGTGTAGAAGTTCTCAAACTGGTGGTAGACCGAGAACAGATAGTTCATGGCCTCCAAACGGAAAGTATCATTTTCGACATAAAATCCGTTCAGGTCAAACACCATGTTGGTGGCATTGGCACAATAGTCTGGCCATTCTGGAGCAGGGAAATTCTCGGAGCTGTACTGACTGTCAACGAAGTTGGGGTCCAGTTCGGTAATGAAATTGGCCCACATTTTGGACATGGTTTTAGCAATCAATGGACTGTTTGGGTTCGAGTTCCAGGTTGCTCCCAAAGTGTCATCGGCCGGTTGCTCGTTATTGTCGAAGACATACACAACCTCCTGAAAATGCGTAGCACCAAGATATGGAGTGTCTTCGGAGGCCAGATCGGGAATATTGAATCTGTACTTGTATGTTGGGACGTCATATGATGCTAATGCTCTTGCAAGCATTCTGGACATTCCACTAAAACTCAAGTCTGTCCAGAGAGCAGCGATTCTTGGGAATTGGGCGCCATACGACTCGGGAAGAACAGCAGGAGTGCTGTTGTATGTTGGGTCCAGAGGACACGAGTATTTGGGATCGTCTATTGGATAGAGTGTGTCCAAAATATTAACCACTGTTTCTGAGACATATGGATAAACTCTTTTCATAAAGTCTCTGAAATCCTGTGTGGTATTCAGGTCAGTTGGAGCAAATGCAGTTCCCTCGTCGGTGCTGGCTCCCAGAAGGGTTGGAGCTTTGGCAAATCGTCCCTCTTTGAGCAACGTGGTACCAAAAGCAGGAACCATGTCTCCGTCAACATAAGGAAGCCCAAAGATCTCGTTAATCACCTCATTCGTGGTGTTCCAGATATATTGAAGACTGTCAATTGGAACAGTCTTCAAACATTCCAGCGTATCGTCAGCTCCAGTGCAGTTTGCCTGTTTCACAGTGGTGTCGTAATCGGTCTGGTTGGCCACGAATGGCGTGCTGATCACATTGGGTCTTGGATAAGATCCACTTTCCATCATGAAGCCTTTCACATAGTCGCCCAATTTGCCAGAGAACTGGTGCTGGCCAATACTAATGGCGCCTGCGGACTCTCCCCACAGCACTATGTGGTCTGGGTTTCCTCCAAACGCTGCAATATTTTCGTGAACCCATTCGATAGCCAGAAGTTGATCTCTCAGACCAATATTGGTCAGACCTTTACCAGTGACCTCTTGGGACCTCAAAAACCCAAGACCTCCTAGTCGGTAGTTAATAGAAACTCCCACAAACGGTTTGCCCAGTTTCATCGCATTGTCCAGCGTATAAGTCATATTATATGCAGGACGTCTTGAGGAGCCGTCTGTAAATCCTCCGCCATGAATCCAAATGGCAACTGGAAGATTGCTGTAGTCTCCGTGCGGCCTGACAACGTTCAGAGTGAGACAATCCTCGGATTGGGGCAGATGGGAGTTGTCTGTGCCTGCAAAAGCAACACATGCGTCGCCGTACTCCGCGAAACTTTTCACTCCTGACCATTTGGAGCCATAAGGCCGAGGCTTCTCGAACCGGAGCTCGCCAATTGGCGGCTGCGCATAGGGAATACCGAGAAACGCATCCTGGTTGTAGCCGTCGATGTAGACACCGGAAAGAGATCCGTTATTGATGCTAACAACGGCGCTAGATGTAATAGGGGTGGCCAGCGCTATGGCCAGCAATTGGAAGATTGCAGTGACAGATTTCATTTATTCTGACGGTAAGCGGGCCGGATGTGCAATTTATAGAAAAGAGCACAATTTTATGATCAGCGGGGAAACAATCGAGATTTACGTGTGCCTGGTTTCTTCGGAGGTTGTGCATACAATAGAACGAAAATGAGGGGGAAATCAAAGTTTGTAATTTTCCCGTTTCAAGGCGATTTCTCCGAGAAGGAACTACAAATGGTACTTGTCAAACACATTGTTGTCGAATTATGTCCAAAACACCAAGTCCATTAAACTTGTAGACAGATCCCAGCCGGAAAATTTTAGATTTCCCCAGATTCCAGATCTGCAGACAGGCAAGAATTATTGTTATTTTTCCGACTAAATTCAAATCGGAGATTTCCCAAAGTAATTGCTCTTGGCTTGACTATTCGACTCGACCTGTCCGAAATCAAATTGAGCAGTGCATGTTAGTGGCACATAATTGGCTGCGCGGATCATAATCCGATAAATCTAAGACATCCTGTATGCAGCCATACGTTGTGCAACCACTTTCAGTAGAGGTAAGAAAGTGCTTATTATTTACCCCACTCGTGCGGCTATTATCGGAGAAAAAACATAGTGTTGCACTGCGTCTGCACTACTGTGAGGTGAGCCCCTTTGCATGTCCGAATCCTTTGCATAGCCCCGTACTACATAAAATTCCGACACCTCTTTACCAAATTTATAAATGATGTAAATTTAAATATACAAAATGCTGCTACTCCATCTCGATCTTGATCACCTTCCACGACTGCGCAAGGTGTGGCGGCCCTTTACAGAAAGTTGCCACTCCATTGGTAAGGTCGTAGATCGCAGTTCCCACTGTCATGAGCAGCTCATCGTACTCAGCGTCGCCTCCATAAGCTTCCTCGTTTCTTGGATTCTTAGGCTCAGACACCGAGTTTGGCAAGCATGTGGTATCGCTGACACAGGCCTTCATATCTTCAAGAGAGATACCTTTGCCCATTGGGGAACGCTTGACTGCATCGACAAAGTTCTTCTGCAGAATCCGATGTCTATAGAATGAGGATCCTCCTGGATTCTTGCAGCACATGAATCCCCCAGCTGGAGAGTATCTTGGAGAAATAAAATGGTTGGAGTGCGTGAGAATAGCACGTTTATCAGACGAAGGTAGAACCTCAGCACCAGTGGTTTCATCGACATATGTTGGGTCCACCAAAAAGTAGGAGTGTGGAAGCAGCTCGAAGTCCAAAGCCTGGTTTTCACGGGAAGCAACCATCACATTACCAGAAACGTGTCTTGGTGTCTGAACAATGTACTTCAACCCATTTGCGTAGCTGTGACACGAAAGGAACTTTCTTCTGGCAAAAGACACTGGCACAACAGGGAGCTTGATTCCGTACTGTTTCTGGATTCTCTTGACCTCAGCCTGGTCTTCACAATTGAGTGGGAAATCAAAGAAGTCAATGGTGCTGTTCAACGCATTTGCAGAAAGTCCCAGCCCTTTAGAGTTCATTCCCGATCTTCCAAGTTGACCAACTTCTCCAAAAGTGAGAATGGTCTTTGGCAATTTTTCCTCTGCTGAAGGATAAGACTCAAGAATCACACAAAGATTGTTGTCATAGATGTAATCATCGAGATCCCAGTTTTGGAGAATCTTGACTGAGTTCTCGTCAATTATTGCTCCCGTGGTGCACTCGTCTGCACCGAAGTCACGGAGCTGATCTTCTATCTGGGTATTGTTTTTGAACTTGGTGAGATCGTATCTTGCATTGATCAGAATGACGATCTCCATCGAAGTTTCCGATCCCTCAGAGATTCCCTTGATCTCGTCGAACGCAAATCTGTCATATTTCTGCAACGCAGGAATATAGAAAGAGTTGATGATGTTTTGACACCATTTCCAAGGAGGCAGAGTATCGCTCGACTTGTAATGGTTTCCGAGTTGCTGGATCTGCTGCTTGAGTGCTTGACCATGTTGGAGGCCACGCTCGTAGGAGTTTCCCTTGAGCACCAAGTGGGGGTACATTTCGACAGTCATTTTGGTAAACCGCGAGCTGCTAATTGGGTCCTATTTACGTGCATGACATTCCTTTTTCCCAGTAGGGTTGCTCCGGTGTATGCACTCATCTGGCCGCCAGGTTGAAAACCATTTGGAAGTTTCGAGTCGGAGTCGAGCAAAATAATTACTTCTTTGAGAAAGAAATGTCTTGAATGCCGCACTCCAAACTAATTTTCCCGAATACCGCGCTCAAAAAAACGATTTATTACCGTACACAGACTTTTCGAGCCCGACATGTCGGGAATTTTCTGAAAAATTATCGATTTTAGGAATCTTTTAGTGCGATCATAGGCAGCTATACCCGTTCTCGTCTAGCTATCTTATCTGGACAAAGGCAAGTGACCTATTGTAGGTCTTGCTAATCCAATATATATAGCCAACACTCGTTTTCTCAGCGTCATTCATGGCTGATTTAAAATCATCTAACGAAGTGACAGCAGACAACCTGAATTCTGGTTCGAGCAAGTCCTGTGCTGAGTCTGAGGCACAAGAACTGAGCTCCCTAATCAGTCTAGACTTTAGAGACAGGATCATTCAGGCATGTGGTCACAAGCTCGAGAAAGAGGAGGATGCTCTTCCGGCAGACCTTGTCTACATGATCAACCATATTTCGTCCTTGGACGTTCAAAAGGCTACGGAAATCTTGAAAAAATCGTATGCCGACATGAAGTACGACCAGAACTTCCCAACAGAGACGCTCAAGGTGATCGAGAATCTTCTGGCTACCGAATCTGAAATGTCCGAAACAACAGGCTGGATTGAAGAGTGCAAATTACAGGCAGGTCTCATTTATTTCCACTCGCCTTACCCAGAGGTCAGAACCGTCACCTCTCCAATAGACGACTCAGACGTCCCTATCGAGACTATTCGTTCCTATTTTTTGGGATTTCTCTGGACCATTATTGGAGCTGGTGTCAATGAGTTCTTCATGCACAGACAGCCCCGTATTACGCTTACAGCTCCCGTTATTCAGGTCTTGCTCTACCCCTGCGGAAAATTCTGCCAGTACGTCTTGCCTGACTGGGGATTCACCTTCAGAGGACGCAGAGTGTCTCTCAACCCTGGTCCCTGGACTGCCAAAGAACAGATGTTTTCCACCATCATGTTTAACGTCGCCATCAGTTACACTTATGTCTCGCACAACATCTATGTTCAGAAACTGGAACGGTTCTACAATAATCAGTGGCTGGACTTTGGGTATCAGGTTCTGCTCATGTTGTGTTCGCAGTTCATGGGTTTTGGATTTGCGGGACTCATGAGAAAGTTTGTGATTTACAGTGAAAAATGTATCTGGCCGACTCTCTTGCCAACGTTGGCTCTGAACAGTGCTCTTTTGAACAAGGAAAACAAGAACGAGGTCATCAATGGCTGGTCGCTCACTCGTTACAGGTTTTTCATGATTTTCTTCTCCGCAATGTTCGTCTACTTCTGGATTCCCGATTACTTGTTCACTGCGCTCTCCAACTTCAACTGGATGACCTGGATCAAGCCTGATAACTTCAACCTGGCCGTTATTACTGGCGGCTCGTACGGTTTGGGATTGAACCCTCTGCCAACGTTCGACTGGAATATCATCGACTACAATTACTGTATCACTATCCCATTTTTCTCTCAGCTGAACCAATATATTGGAACATTTATTGGCTTCTTTATTGTGCTAGCAGTTTTCTATTCAAACTATAAATGGTCCGCATATTTGCCTTTGAACAGCAACGACATCTTCACCAACACCGGAGAATCCTATGAGGTGACCAAGATCCTGGACTCCCAAAGCAGACTCGTGGAGTCCAAGTACCAGGCCTACTCTCCGCCATATTACTCGGCAGGTAATTTACTGGTGTACGGAGCTTATTTTGCTCTCTACCCATTTGCATTCACCTACACTATCGCTACAGAATGGTCTACCATCAAATACAGTCTGAGTCAGTTCTGCCAGCAAGTCAAGAGCTTCAAAGCATCTGGATACGACGGGTTCGACGACGCTCAGACCAGAATGATGAAGAAATACAAAGAGGTCCCTGATTGGTACTATCTGGTCGTTCTTGTTGTGTCGCTGGTTCTGGGAATTCTGTGTATCAAGCTGTATCCTACGCAGACTCCAGTCTGGGGTCTGTTCTTCATTCTGGCTTTGAACTTGGTGTTCTTAATCCCTATCTGTCTCATCTTCTCTATTACTGGCTACTCGATCACTATGGGAGTCATTGTCGAAGTGATCATTGGATATGCTCTGCCAGGAAACGGACTGGCCCTGATGACTTTGAAATCTCTCGGATATCAGGTCGACAACCAGGCCGAGTCTTTCATTGCAGACCAAAAACTCGCGCATTACGCCAAAATTCCACAGATGGCCGTTTTCAGAGGCCAATTGATGTCTGTCATGCTGCAATGTTTTGTTGCACTGGGCGTGATCAATTGGCAAATCGTCAATATTAAAGATATCTGTACAGACGACGCCGAGAATAAGTTCACCTGTCCAAAAGAAGTGAACTTCTACTCTTCCTCTGTTTTCTGGGGAGTCATTGGTCCAAAGAAGATCTTCAATGGTCTTTATCCAATTCTCAAATGGTGCTTCCTTATTGGATTCCTTCTGGCTCCTCTGTGTGTTGCTATCAAGAAGTACTTCCCGAAAGCCACCAAAAACTTCGAACCTACTCTGATCATTGGTGGAATGCTGCAATTTGCTCCATACAACCTTTCGTACCTGACTGGAGGACTTTACGCTTCGTTCTTCTCCATGTACTACCTCAAGAGAAACTATTCGGTCTGGTGGGACAAATACAACTATGTGATGAGTGCTGCGTTTGCATCTGCAGTTGCATTTTCCTCGATTATTATTTTCTTTGCAGTGAAATACCACTCCAAGTCAATCAACTGGTGGGGAAACGAGGTCTCCAATTTGGGGGTGGAAGGTGGATATGGCCAGCAAACACTTTTCAACGTCTCTGACGCTCCTGACGGATATTTCGGTCCTCGTATAGGCGAATACCCATAGATTAATCTAGCTATATAGAGTCGAACTGCTCCGTAACGCTTTAACTTGTTTGCCGATACTTGCAATTGTAATATTGACTCGTATGAGGGCTGGATACAGGATTTCCAGGTCGTTTGCATACATTTGGAGCCATGCCTTGAATTTCTTCACCTGATAAAACACCTTAAGCGATTGATCTTTATTATCAGCAGTCACCATGCAGATGAGCATAATATCTCTAATGTACAAAAACTGAGACCGCGAGAAATTGTACCAGAACGATTTCATCTTCAAATGATCCAGACCCACCAAATAGTCAACTATACTCGTAAAGAGAGACAAACAACTTGAAAAATGGCCAAAAGACTCCCATTGGTTTGCCCATCTTAATCGATTGATGATAATTTTGGCAACATAATATCCAAGATATACACTTTGGCAAGGAATAGAGCTCTCAAACGACAGTTTGGAATATGCGAGTTTCCAATCGTCTAACTTGCGATCGAGAGAGTCCAGATGGTTCATATCTTGAATTGAAATTAAATCATCAAGCATTCGAGTCAAGTCTAAGGAGAGACCAAATGAAATCACCGAAGACTCGCTAAAGAAGTCGTCAATATCGTCAAATATGTTCTTCCATGTGTCAATATCCAGAGTCTCAAATTGCATAATGGTGGAAGGAAGAGAACTGGCTGTACGGTTCCATTTTTCTAGCAAGGTGACAGTATACCACATCCGTCTTCTCAGATTGGCTTCTGCTTTTGGGATGTTCCAGTCAGTGGGGTCTAAATTGAGTCCAAGAGAGTAAGATGTCGAGGTGATCATTCCGGCAAAACTGGCCTCAAGAGGCGTGATATGTCCAGATTTCTTAAATGTAATAATGTGATAAAATACTATCATACACTTCAGCGTGATCAACGTGGGAGAAACCATTTCTTTCAAAATTTGCTGGTATGCAACCGTGTAAAATACATCATCAAAAATGAAACCCAAAGGATCTTTACTAGTGTAATCGATACCATATTGAGGAATTGAGGTATCAAATGCAATAAATGGGTAAATTATCCTGTACAGCAGAATTAACCACAGATCATTGTTGAACTCGTCTGCCCCTGGATTCGAATCAAGTCCTGGATGAGTGAACATCTTATCTATAGTGACTCCGTCTAATATTGGAAGGCTTGAAAGAACGTATTTGACAAATAAAATAGCAATATTGGAAACAAACGGACGCAGGATATGTGCAGTTTTCATGTACTCAGACAGATCTTTCTCCAAAGAAACAAACTTGCAGTTCTCCTTCTGGGCCTGCGGGATATCCTTGTATGCGAAAAGCGTGCTGGATTTGATCTGACTCTTTTTGGCGTACGGAAGCCTGAAAAACTTGGATCCAAAAGAACATTCATTATTCTGGTCGTATTGAAAGTACCGGATGCGCAACAGCGGGTCGTACTCTCCGTATATGCTATACTGGGAGCCGCTAAACTGATCATAAACAAGACTTTTGAGCGGATTTGGTGTTGTAGTAATTGGTGCTGGAACTAAGGTCGACTCCTCTAGCAATGAACCAGCCAATGCCAGCTCCCCAATGTCGAGGAAGGCCTCGTTTTCATCTAGGAAAAAATCAAGCCATTCAGTATCATTTTGGGGTTGTTTCCGTACCAGAGACCCAAGCGAGCAGAGAAGTCCCTTTTTAACGCAATTGGAGCACTCATCAGTGTCACTCATCGAGACGCATTTTTTCTTCGATCTTCGGCATGACTCGCACGTGCTTTTTCGCACTTTCGCAGACTTCGGAGTCCTGTCCTTAAGTCTGAGAACCGTGAGCGACGATCTAAAGTCTGAACCAGGAACGTTGCGAGCCATCAAAGCATCCGTAGAGTAATCGGATTAGAAAAATTCCAGATTAACACAGCCTTGAGCTTAATAAATGGCTATTTTTTCTGTCACCTAAATATTGCTACTGTAGCATCTGGATGTTCTATTATGCCCTAAACTTACTTCAATCTCGCTCAAAACAGATCTGCCAAATCGTCGTCATTCTCCTCGTTCTCCTCGTTCTCATCATTCTCCTCAATCTCCTCATCCTCGTCCTCGTCCTCGTCCTGCGCATCTGCCACAGCCTCTGCCTTGGTCTCCTCCTCGCGTATTTGCATGCGTTTGATCTCAAGTTCCTGCTTGAGTCGTCCAATAACGTCTGTAATACGGTTGCGCATGATCGGATTGTTGGCTTTGGCCAGGTCTCTGGTCTTCTGTTCGATCGTGCTTTCGAGCTCGCCAATCTCCTCGCGCAAAATCGCATTGTGCTGCTGAGATTCGTTCATTTCTGGGCCTCCCGAAGGTCCCGCGTCTTCATCATCGTCCTCATCCTCGTCCTCGTCATCCTCATCTTCTTCCTCTGACGAATCGTGCTTCTCGTTGTCAGAAGCCCCTTCAATGATCTCCTCCTCTTCCTCATCTCTCGGCTGCTCCTCGAAAGCCGCCTCTAGGGCCATATCCAGATCGTCGTTTTCCTCCTCCAGCATCAGCTTCTCCTCCTCGTCATCAATCTCCTCAACTCTGGATTCCGAGTCCTTCCGCTTCTTTTTCTTGGTCTTGCGCGGCTCCGGAGTAGAATAGCTACTGGCATCTTCTGATGGATCAATAAATGTGTACGTGCTGGATTCGGCTTCCTCATCCAGATCAAGCAGCTCCTGCACCTTCTCCTCCACGCTCTGTATAATCTTTTGCTGATAACGCTTATTGAACCGGCTTTTCACATTGCTCATTGGCGGAGTCAGACCATCAGGATACGACTCGCTGTGCTCCATGTCGACCTCAATGTCTTTAATATCTTTTTCCGACTCCAACCGCTTGACAATCAGTAACATTTGGCACACATCAATTGTCTTGAAGATGTTTTTCTTATCGACAGACTTGTGGACTTCCACAAGCGTTGGCAAATCCACTAATTTGCCTCCATACATCATACCGTTAATTCGTAAAATCGCACGTCTCTTGTCTTTCCATTTGATGGTGATTCCGCTCATATCGCCATCCTCCACACAGCGTCGAAGATGGTCAAGCGACTCGTCAGGGATCATACGTAGTACCACTCCCTCTTCGATCAATGGGTCGTCTTCTCTGTCCGGGTCCTCAGAATCGTATCCGTCACCCGGAGTACGGGTAGGCTTGACCCTAATGGTGGGAACGCGTTTGGACGTGGACAGTTTCAGCGTGGGAAGAGCATCCTCAGACTTAGAGGGCGGCTTGAGCTTCAATTTAGGTTTTTCGTCATCCCGATTGGTTAATTTAATCTTGAGCTTGGGCATATTGAAAACACAAAATAAATTATTTAATTTTACCGAGTACATTTTTTTTTGCAAATTATTCCATTTATTTCCACATTCATTTCGAAATGTCTGGGACGACTTTAAATAAAGTGAGATTTCTCGAAGCCGCCCAGACTTTCAGACAGGCAGTCACGCTTCCCGACTTTGGACGCTCTTTGTCGAAAATCAAGCTCTCTCCAGAGGTCAATAGAGAGATCTTAGATAGACTTGATCTGAAGAGCCAATACAAGAACCCCCAAAATGACCTGCACATCATCGACTACCACACCGGATTCAACAGCTTTGTGTACGAGCTCCATCAGGAGCTGCAACCGAAGCTGCATCTCATGATGCCGGATTCCATGTTCTCCAAGAACTTCTGGGCCAAGATGCGAGACTGTGACCCAACGTTGAAAAATCTGTATCTATTCGACTCCGATCCGCGCCAGGTGCGGAACTGGGACTCAGAAGATCTCGTCGCCAAGGGAGTCATCGTTCCCAAGTTGCAACCAGATGCAGATGTCAACCAGACCCTGCTCCTGACAGGATCCTTCATCACGGCATCCACGAAACCTAAAGTCAGAAGCATGCTGTATTTCAACCAAATGCGTCTGACCTGGTTCAAGTATCATAACGTCAAGTCTCTATTTTGGCTGAGACCCTCGGATGCACTCAAATACCTGGGAATCATGGGCACTCGCTTCCGCCAAACAAATTCCCTGGTCTCCTCGACGTTCAATAGAGTCAGCGTCATTGCATACAGTAACTACGAGAAGTCTCTGAGTGTCTCACGGTGCATGTCTCTGCTGCCAGAAGCCATTCAGCTGCCCAAAGTTAAGGGACAGGTTGACGACCTGATGCTGGTCGAATTCCAGTCTGATTACAGAACACATCCGGTTAAACACCTGAACGAATATACGTTGGTCCTGCATAAACTTTACATGCTCCCCAGCTACAAGCTGAAGCAAAATTTGAAATTCCTTGGGCCGGGGGCAGAGGAATACTTTAAAGAGCATCTACCCGAATCGATGCTGGAAACTCCACTTCCAATGCTCCCAATCGACGACCTCATCAAAATATGCGACCTGTACTATCTCTGGCCGTTCAAGCCAGACACCACAGTGGAGCTGTACTCAGATTCGAGAGTCGAGTAAATTTCCTGTATATAATGAAATAGCAAACGCGGCAGTGCAATCTTTCAAAATTTTCAACGGTTTAATATACGATCAGCAGAGTAATGGCGAATGGCTCGCAATGAGAATGATGACCTCGCTCCAAACTACCATTTGATACTTGAGCCTAGTGCCGTTGTGTACGGCGGGATAACTCGCTTGAAGAAGTGGCAGTCGCAGACCAGAATGCAGGTATTTATTCCGAACTATATGTTGCGGGAACTGGACTTTTTGAAGCGTTCGCTCAACCCGGTGGTGGCCAGGAACGCTCGCGAGACAATACGTGTAATAGATTCGGCAATTTCTGACGAGACGTTCTCAGAGACTGTGGAGTTTCTCTTGGAAACTCCTGAAGACGCCGGTCCAGAATGGAAAAAGGTGTCAGGCTACAGGACGCGGACACCTTCGAGGTCGGAAATCCCAACTACAGTATTGTCGGTGAATAATTTGGCCAGGCCGGGACATCGGCCGATCCCCAAATACACGGCTAGTCCGGAATCAGGTGCAGAAGAAAAAGCAGTGGTTCCTGCAAAACTGAAGTACTTGATCCGCGCATGCATTCAAAAACAAGTGATCGAAAACAAGAATAAGTCGCAGAAGAAGGAGTGGATCGTCATGTGCGAAGATCCAGTGGTAGCAGCGTGGCTTAGATGCTTCCGTCTCACAGTGTTGAGCATAAATCAGGTGCAGGCATTGATCGACGGACAGCTGAAGCTGCCGCTGGAACCACACACACTCGAAGGACCAACCCAGACAGAAACACTGGGGGAATTTACGTACGCTCCTCGAGGAAAAGGGACATTATGGAAGCCATAAATAATACGCTGGATGTTAGAAAACAAGCAAATAGCAGCTTCAGATATGTGTCAAGGGTTATATTCATTGAGCCGGAAGCTCTAACATTAGAGATGCCAGAAAGAAAAGTATAATATAACAAGTATTCATCATATACTGCAGAAAGTACTTACACTCTGGAAGGTTGAGAAATTTTTTTCCGCGGCGCGCCCTTTTAAAGGTGTCTGGTGTACGGGTGTTCCCGCTGATGCTTGCGGATCAGCACCACCGCGAGGATGTAGGCCTCGAGATTGAGGTTGGGCGAGTTGCGGAAGATCTGCGCGCGCAGCGGCTCCGGGCACGAGATCTGGTTGAAGCTGAGCGACTTGGAGAACTCGTGCGGCTCCAGGTAGTACGATCGGTCCGAGTCGTGGTACTTGAACGACTCGTAGCACCCTTTCAGGAATTTGCACAGCCTCACAAAGTCGCGGAACTCGAGCTCGGAGGTCGTGGTGGTGAATGTGTTGCACAGGGTTCGCGCGCTGTCTGATTTGAAGTAAGTTCCTTCTGGGTTGAGGAGGATCTCTTTGAGGCTATCGTAGTCCATGCAGTCTTTGCCAAACGTTGCAAACACTTTGTACAGCTGCTGGTTGTGGACCGTGAGGGAGTCGGATGGGATCTTGAGCAATTCTTTGAACAGATTATAGCGTAGGGGTTCGTTCTTGATGTCGTCGAGATATATTTCTGGTAGTCGTGGTTGCAATTCCAGCTTGCTCAGCGAGGGAGAAGAATAGATGTCGGATTCTTCAGACGAGGTCCGCGTGGGGGTCTGTTGTCGTCTCACGTGTCCCCGCGAGCTGGTGGGGCTTGTGCTGTGAGATGGGCTGCGGTGGGGGGAATGTGCAGGCCGATAATGCGGCCGTGGCATGTTCTGTATTGGGACCGGGTTTGCGACCGGCTGAGACATCACAGGGGGCATTCCTTGCATCTGGGGAGGCATCACATTATAGTAGTTGTTGATTATGGTGGGTTTCTGTACTGGAGGCGCCGGAATAGGCCGCTGTCGGGGCTGGGAGGGCAACACGGGGTTTGTTTGTAGCGCAGGCTGGGGGGCGCCTGTGGCAGGCTGGGGCTTGAGAGTGTTGGGGTTTGGCGACTGGTATTAGTTGTCGGCTCCAGATACTTACGGGACGGTAATTGCTGTCCTGCAACGACAAGTCCAGCGTCTTGTTCTTGTGTCTACCAAAAACCATTCTGGATAAAGATGAGGTAAGCAGAAAAATTATTTATAGGTCAGTAGAGGAGACAGGATGCTCCAGGAAAAGGAGAGCACGGTCAGCCAGACTGGCAGGCAGCGCGACCAAAGGCGTAGTCTCTACTGTGATCTACAACCACGCAGCTTGAGCGCGGATATGCTGATTAGTTTCTAATTTCCATTCTTCTCGGCTCACGCCCGTATATTCATTACCTAATCTCTGAATCTTCTTCTGTAGTTGTCTCCCTCCTCTCTTCTTGGACGTCTCATTTGTTGTCTCTCCTGGATTGGTTCAACAACCAAGGTGTTTGGAACAATAGTCTCTGGCAGAGCAAGGTACTCTCTCAAGTAGTTGATACCCTCGTCAGTCAAAGTGTAGTAGTAGTATTGCCACGAGAATTGGGTCTTGACGTAACCCTTAGAGGTCAAGGATTGCATGGCCTTGATGACGTACAAGTTCTTAGTGTCGATGTCATCGTGTTGGATTTCGAAGTCTTTCTTAGCGACCAAGACACCCTCTGTATGGTTAGAATTGGAATGCACAGGGCCACATGCCCAGCTGGTACTTACCTTTGAAAAGGTACTGGTGAATCTTCTTTCTGTCTTCCTTTGGAATTAACATGCTGTATTGATGAAGTTGAGTTTAATTTTTCACTAATAATTTTGGATATTGAGACCCGCGAATTTTGGCAGAGGGAAAAGTTTTGCAGGTGTGAGGAGTCGAGACCTTGGTGAAGTCACATGACCAGATGTGCCTCTCTTTATCTTTTATGCCAATCAGCCTTCCTGTAGACGATCCCCCACGGCGGCACGGCTGGCGCGCCGGCCTGGCCAATGTGTGGGAGCTATGTCTAACGCTCCGGGTCCGCAACATCCCGCTCATCAACTACTTCATTCTGGTCCTTTTTGCGCTTTTGCTGGCCAAACTCACAACCAAATACCACCAGCTTTACACAAAATCCTCCCTTGTGGCAACCATGGTTACCAACATCGTTCTCTATGGTATCGCCGACACACTTGCGCAGACAATAACTGCGTATTGTGAGCAGATCGCTGCAGAGGACCCCAATTCCTCCTACAATCTTGCCAATTATCTGGAAACCATCGTGCCAAGAAGACCTGAGGACTACTTTGTCGACTATGGCGAGGAGGGCGAAATCAGCGTTGTGCACGCAGACAGTGTCAGTACTCCGTCCCGGTTCCAGTTCCGCAGATTTGCCGGATTCATCCTGTGGGGGTGGCTCATGTCTTTTATCCAGGTTATGTGGTACTCGTTTCTCAACTCCATGTACAACGACATGCCCACTGTTGTAAGTGTTTTGGAGCGGGTGCTGACGGACCAGCTGTGCTTCTCGCCAGTGTCGCTGGCGTGTTTCTTTGCGTACGGCACGCTCGTGATCGAGCAGGGTAACGCGGACGACGTGAGGGAGAAACTGTACCGGATATACGTGTCGACACTGGCATGCAACTTCTGCCTGTGGTTTCCGGTGCAGTTCATCAACTTTCTGGTGATGCCCAAACGGTTCCAGGTCCCGTTCAGCAGCACGATCGGCGTGCTCTGGAACTGCTTCCTGTCGCTGCGAAACGCCGCGAGCTGAGTCCTCGCGCGCGGCTGGGCGGCTGGGCGGCGCGCACCCCGAGACCGAGCACCCTCTCCCAGCAGAAAGCGCCGGATCGTGCCCTAGCCGCCGAAACATATATACAACGGGGCCTGCACCCACTTTTCTCACCTCTATCCTTTATACACGATGGCTGCCGAAGTCGAAAGCATCACCGAAAAACGCGTCATCAGCTCGATCGACCTCTTCTCCTCCCCAAGTGCTCCTCTCAGCGAGGATAACATCGACCTCGATGCTGCCGCCTCGAACGGCGGCTTCAGCGGTCCTCTTGCTACAGACAAGAACGCCCCATCCACCTCAAGCACCGGCACTCTCATCAAGGAGGACGAGTACTCCCCCCACTATAACATGGAGTCCGCAGTGTCCAACATGTACCCTGGCGAGGTTGGTCTGGCCTGTCTGCCTGTCTTGAAGCGTCTGCACGCTCTGAAGAAGGGAGCCTACTTCACTGTGATGGTGGTTGGCGAGTCTGGTGTTGGCAAGAGCTCTTTCATCAACACTTTGTTCGACACCACAGTGGTGGAAACCTCCACCGAGCTGGGCGGTAACCCTGACAAGACCACCGAGATCGTTACCCATAAGATGGAGCTTGTTGAGGACAACTTTCTGCTCAGACTCAACGTTATCGACACTCCTGGCTTTGGAGACTACGTCGACAACAGATACTGCTGGTACCCGATTGTCCGGTACATTGACGAGCAGTATAGACGTGCAGTGTACCAGGAGAACCAGCCAGACCGGTCGCACTCTCTGCACTCTGAGATCCACGTGTGTCTGTACTTCATTGTTCCGTCTGCTTCGGGACTGAGCCAGATCGACATCGAGGCGATGAAGAACCTGTCCACAAGAGTGAACCTTGTTCCTGTGATTTCCAAGGCGGACGCGTTCACTATTGAGGAGATCAACTCGTTCAAGCAGCGTGTCAAGAAGAGCTTGAAGGAGCACGACATCTCGATCTGCGAGCTGTTCGACAAGACCGGGTCGGCGAACCAGATCAACGAGATGCCGTTCTGCGTGCTCAACTCGCAGGGCCGGTTCCCTAATGCCAGAGGCGAGCTGGTGCGTGGCCGTCAGTACAAGTGGGGGCTTTCCGAGGTGGAGAATCCGAGCCACTGCGACTTTGTCAAGCTGAGAGAGTTCCTGATGGGCACCAACATGGCGGACCTGATCTCGTCGACGGAGAACTACTACGAGAACTACCGTCGCGACTTTATGCGCTACCGACTCGGCAAGGCGATGGAGCTGACCATCAGTCCGGAGGAGCTTGCTGCGCTCAACATCGAGAACCAGGACGGCGAGACTGTTGTGCCAGACAACAAGGGCAGCTGGAAGACGGTGCAGAAGGAGGACGGCCAGACCCATCCTAACCTGCAGCAGGTGATCGACTCCAAGGGCAGTGTCAGTGTTTTGAAGATGCTCAACACGCTGAATCTGCGCGAGACCGAGCGCGAGCTTGTCGAGATGAACCCTGCGTACCTGGACAGCGAGAAGACCATGAAGAAGCGCTTCACTGAGATTGTCCAGGCGCAGAACCAGAAGTTCAAGGACTGGAAGCGCGCGCTGTTTGAGAGACAGGACAAGTTCAACAAGGATATCGAGCAGATCCACAAGCGTCTTGTCGGGCTGCAGGACGAACTCAAGCTGATGGACGCATAGCACGTAGAGAGAATAAATGTTCGTTAAACGTATCCCCCATGCCCTTTTTTCTATTTTATTTTATTATTTTTCCGATTCCATTTGTTCACCTAACTAAGAAAACATAGTTATTTAGCTCACTCTGATCTGCTAGTTCGACTCGTCCTGCTCCGGCTGGGCGGTCTCGAGGACCTGCTCAACAAGCTTGGCCGAGCCTGGCGCAGCAATTTCGCGCTCGTTCACCATTGTGTAGCCCTCGTTGATAAGGTCTCTGACTGTGTCCATGGAGGCGATCATGACGATCAGACGGCCCTCGCCCCGCTTGGTCTTGTTGGACTCGTACACCTCGTTCAGGTGGTGCGTGGCCTGTGCAGGCAGCTGTCTGCTTCTGGCCACGCCCTCAGACACTCTCGAGCCTGTTATGTTATAGTACTCGTTGAGCAGTCTCAGTGTGTGCGAGAACTCGCTCGAGTACTTGCGCTCCTCGTGGTCCACGTCGGGCAGTCTTCTCATGAGTCTGGCGTTGACCGGTCTGAAGACAGGGTCGAGCTGGGATCTCAGGAAGGCGCGGCCCTGGGTGTCGTAGAGGGGTGCGTACGCTTTTCTGATGTTCTGGGCGTTGCTTCTGACAGGAGCTATCACACGCCTGTTGACGGTGTCGCCAAGAGAGTGCATGTTTCTGTCGACAAAGAGACCGCTTCTGACAATAGGGTTGGTCAGGGTGTCTCTGATGTCTCTCATTCTGAGGGTCTTGACCTCTGGCACGATGTTCTCCACGTCCTCGAGCCAGTTGTCGAAGTATGTGTCGATGGCTTCAGTGTAGTCCCTGAGCGCTGGCGAATACGCCGTGGCGTATAACCGAGGCCGGACCACGTGGGGCACGGGGAAGTAGCCTCCGATACGGATCCACGAGGCGGCGATCGGGTAGGTCTGGAAGCGCGCGTAGGTTTTGGTGGTGGCGGGGATGGTTGGCTCACTCATGGAAGGAATGCAAAGATGGTAGCAGATTAACGCGAGCAATTCTTTTGTGGCGGAGGGACCTGTGGCGGTGCAGGGCTTGCCGGGGTTGTCCCATATTTTTTTTTGCTCTGCTGCTCTGTGCCAAATCGGGAAATTCATAAATATATATCATCTAGACACTTTTCTAGCTGATTTTATTTATCGCTTCTGTTTTGCTTTGCTATGCTTCAGTCCATCTTTGCCAATCCCTTTGAAGCCAGCATTCCGGCACACAGCAGCCCGCTCTCGAGTCCGCCGGGCTCGCCGCAGAAACCAGAATCCAAGACCCTGCCCTCGCTTTTAGACGACTTTGTCGCCGGGAACACCACGCTCGACGACATCATCGATCTGCCCAGGCCCGACATCTCTGCCACCGACGACCTCTTTGCCAACGCGGCAGACCTCTTCGACTTCGACAGCTATCTGAAATCGGCCAATTTCGACGGCCAATTTTTCAATGCGTCCCGCACCGACCTCGACTTCTCCAACGTGCAGAAGACCACGATCCACGAGCTCGACAGTCTGATCAGCAATCTGTCCATCGACGAGATCGACGCCCAGGTCCGGTCGGCGTCCCCGGTCGAGGAGCACGAGGATATTGGCGACATGGACTTTGGCGCAGAGCTCAACAAGTTTCTCCGAGCCAACGAGAACCAATTTGTCATGGACGTGTACCAGGACGACGTGCATCTAGAATTCGACGAGACAGAGCCGGTTTTGTCTCCTGCGCCGCCTGCGCACTCGCCGCTCCGAATCTGCTCGCCGTCCAAGAAAAACACTCATAAACCAAGCATTAAGGCATGTCGAAACCTGCTCAACCTGATAGTGGAGAGCTCGGACGGCAGCGTCGAGGACGCGACAAAATACGCCACCGAGATCAATTCCCAGAACTGTACAGGGATCCCGATACCCGAGAAGACGACCGAGCTGGTGACGATTCCGACTGCCGGGCCGGCCATCAACGGGGTCAGAAAGGCCGCGATCGTGAAGGCGGTCCTGGCCAAGACCACTGCGCTGCGGCGGCCAGAAAAAACAGCGAAAAAAGTCGGGTTCTACACCGAGTCTGAACGAGTCTCGTTTCTGCAAACCAAGCACAGCCACAAACGGCAAAAGCATAACTCGCTGGCACACCAGCGCACCAGAGACCTGCTGGAGATGGACCTGCTGGAGGACCAGGAAAACAGACAGCCCGCCGCGCGCAAGTCCGAGAGGCCGTTCTCGTACTCCGAGCGGAACCGCAAACAGGTCTCGTGGGCCAGCTGTCTGGAGTGGTGAGACTAATCTTCTTTCACGTTATGAATAGGAGTATATGGGGTTATAGGGGCCGCTTCCGGTCTTGGAAGGTCGTGGATGTCGAAATATTTGGTCAGACAGCTGCTGGTGGACCACGCAAAGTCGTCGTCCGCAAAACAGGTGCACTCGTTCTGCTCCAGCAGCCAGTTGGGCCCATCGCACTGCATATTTGGAGAGTGGAAATAGCCCGTTCCCGGGAAATACCGAAGCTTTGTATGCGGAAGCAGCATCGAAACAGCCATTGTGTGTAGCGGGGCGTCCCCCCAGCGCTCGTAGAAAATGCCCCCCTTGCGGTCGATGTACTCGAAAAAATGGCCGTACTGCTCGCTGCGGAAGAAGTCGAGGTCGCCGATCTCGAAGTTGGACCAGAAGTGGCACATGTTGAACGACTCGCCCCCGTCGTCCGACACAAACTCCAGGTTGTTGTCCTCTGCCACCCGGTCGGGGAATTTCTCCATGTACTCCAGCAGCGTGCTCCACAGCGTCGACACTGTCGTGTGCAGTTCCAGCGGCGTCAGTGTGAACCCGTACGCCTTTTCCTCGACGCGCATGATCTCGAACGGGTCGATGGGGATGTTGCACCGGAATTCGACTTCGGGCTCGACCCGCCAATAATATTTGAAGGGCTTCAAAGCCTCCATCCTGTAAAAAAAGCCGGTGAAGAATCGGCACATGTGGCGATACGACTCGCTCTCGCCGTACTTGATGTGTTTGCGCTTCATTTCCTGGCGCACCTGCGCAGCTCTGTCCTGGTCGATCCAGTCCGGATACTGCCAGAACTGCTCCGGAATCAGGGCGAACTCGACCGTGCCTGAGCAGAACTCCGCGACTGCTGCGCGGAACTCGCTGGAAAAGGGCTCGTTGTTGGCGAAGATCCAGTGGTAGTGGTGGTGGCGGTTGAACCGCTGCTCGACGCTCTTGATGCTCTGCAGCATGCCGGTGAGCTCTGAGTTTCTCACCAGGGAGAAGAAGGTCGCATTTTCGCGCTGGGCAGCCGCCTGCGCGACCCGGGCCGCGCGCGCCGGGCCCGACACAGACAGAGTCCCCTGGAACAGGTACAGCAGCGCGAAAAACGCGCTCGCGAGTCCTAGAAGCCACGGGATCCGGGGCATTTTATCGAAATTCTAAACTTTATTTTTTCTTGGCTAGTGTTTTACACAATTCTCGGCTGTGCAGTTGACCGCAGCGTCCACGATGCAATTGATTTGTCCTTCCGGCGTCGAGGCCGCGCCGTAGCTGCGGTGTTCGTTGGCCAGCAGGCCCTCGGTCTCCTGGGCCGCGAGATTCTGGATGTCTGCTGAGGAGAACCGTTTGGGCAGCTGGTTGACTGTGGCGTAGTAATGGGTGAACTCGGGCTGGATAGTTGCGCTGTGGATTCCGTACGCATGCAAGCACTGCTTGATGGTGGCAGCCACGTTGAGGAACTCTTCGGGGGAGACGGCCATGTCGGCGTGGAGCGAGCAGATCAGGGTGTGTTCGTTGAGGTTCCAGATGTGGAAGTCGTGGATCGAGAGGACGCCCTGGATTTTGAGGATGTCGTCCTTGACAAGCTCGGCGTCGATCGACGAGGGGGTGCCCTGGAGCAGGATCCGGGACGAGGACTTGCACAGGGGCAGGGCCGAGGAGAAAATGATACAGGTGATGACCAGACTGATGGCAGGGTCGGAGTAGAAGCGCCAGGAGTAGTCGGTGAGCATGATGAAGAGGGCCGTGGCCATGACGCCGACGTTGCCGAGGGCGTCGCCCAGGACGTGGAGGAAGACGCCCTGCATGTTGAGGGACTTGGCGTGGGACGATGACTTTTTGAGCAACTCGTGGTTGTGGGTTTCGTGGGACTCGCCGAGGAACTGGTTGACCACGGCCCGGGGCAGCAGGTTTTCGATGTCCTCGTCGTCGGGCGATTCTGGGCCCGTGTGGGAGTGGGAGTGCCCGTCGGAGGCGTGCGAGTGGCCGCCGGACCCGTGCGAGTGGCCGTGGTCGTGGAACAGGAACAGGCCAACAAGGTTGGAGAGCAGGCCGCAAGTGCCGACAACAAGAATGAGCTTGGGGTTGCTGATTTCGGGCACCGAGAGGAATCTTTGGACGGCCTCGATGAAGATGGTGAAACAGAGCGCGAGCAGGAACACGGCGTTGATGAGGGCGCCCAGAATCTCTGCGCGCTGCCAGCCGTAGGTGTATTTAGCGTCTGCCCCCCGTTTTTTAGCAACGTTGACGGCCCACAACGCCACGATGAGCGAGATAATGTCGTTGAGCATGTGGAACGAGTCGGCAATGAGCGCGAGCGAGTTCACGGCGTACCCGATGATGATCTCCAGCAGGAAGAACACCGAGTCTATAGCCAGGAGGGTGATAATCTTGGCCTCCTTCTTGGAAAACATTTAATTAATTAATTAAATTAAAAAAAGAGCTAAAAAAATATCTCAAACCGGAAATAACCATTACAGTGCTATATACAATTTAAACGTCGAAAACTTCGACTGTGACAGCAGAAGAGTCCGTCGCGGTCAGCACGCAGTAGGCTGCGCCGCTGCTGGTCTCGGAGCTGCCGTCCACCTTGTTGAGGCCGTGAGTCTTTGGGTTGATCTCGCACGTGTTTCCGTTACACTTGTCGGAGTCGTTGCAGCTCAACCGGACTCCAAACGAAGGCTTCTCGTTCTTGAACGGCGACGAGTCCTCGAAGTAGATCGGGTTCCATCCGATCTTGGCAAACGTGTTTCCGTTGTCGTCCATGTTGAACCCAGCAACGTACGGAGACCAGTTTCCGTACGGGTTGGCAGTCGAGCCCCATTTGCAACCGTCCTCCACACTGACCCCTGGAGGGTTGATGTAGAAGTGGGACGCAGTGCCGGCCCAGTAGTCGGTGCCCGGCACAGCCAGAGACTGCGACGAGGACGAGTCCACGTCGGTGGGGATCAGCATCTCCTCGTTTCCTGGGAGCACGGTCTGGCAGAAGGCCACGTTCTTGGACGCCTTGTTCTTGACCGAGGCCGTTCCCTTTCCGTCGTAGCAGTAGTCGTTGCCGGAGATTGGTTTTTCCAGTTCTCCGTTATCGTTGCAGTACAATCCTCCGTCCTGGGAGCCAGGATACGTGTATGAGGTGACTTTGGAGTTCCATTGGCCCATCAACTGGCCTGGCGGACAGGCGTACTGGCAGTAGCTGCCGGCCGAGCAGGACTTATCCTGGGCCCAGCCGTCGCCGTCGACAGCAGTGATCTTGACAAAACCCTTGTCAGTAGGGAAGGAGCAGGTGGTGCTTCTTTTTTCGTGGGCATGGTGGGCGTGGTTGCTAACTGGAGCAGCAGTAGCCAAAACGGCCAGAGTGAAAAAGATTGACAAGTTAGACAACATAATGAGTGTAGTAAAGAGTGAATGAATTGTTGGCTGGGAACAGGGCCTGTGGCCCTGGTCTTTTATAGGGCCCTAGGGTCGTTCTTTTTTTTTCATATTTCTTTTCGGGGATAGCACGGGGTGCAGGAAAAGAAACGCGGGGGCTGAAAGCGGCAATGAGATGGGATTCTCGACAACGGCGAACAAGAAGGGGTCGCCAAGCGGGCCATTGTGGGCGGGACATGGGCACGCTGCGCGCGCGCAGACAGGGTCGTGAGTGTGTTTCGTAAAGACATAGAGCTATAGATCGTGGATCGGGCGCGCGGGCGCGGGCTGCGGCGTGGGCACAAGATCCGGCGGGTCTGGGCTTACATAAGCGGTCTAGGCCCGTTGGGGAAATTGTCGCTGCGCAGACGTTGGAGCGAGGGGAAGAGCGAGGAGGGCTGGAAGGTCGAGGAGGAGCGCGGGGACTGCGAGGCGCAGGGGGTCTCGAGACTGGGCTGGCGCGACTCGGCGACAGGCGGGCTCGGGAGGTCCGTTTCCAGCGGCAGGTCCCAGGTCTGCATATTATTGAGCAGGGAGTCGAAGAAGCTGGTGTTGGGGTTTTCGTTCGGCTGCACCGCGTCGAGGTCTGGGTGCAGAATCATGTAGGGCAGCTGCTGTTCTGTCTGGTGGAGCAGCTGTTGCTGCTGCTGTTGCAGCTGGATGTTTGTCTGCTCGATCTGGTCCATGAGGTTGGCGTTGAGGTTGAGCAGGTGGATCTGGACGCCGGGGTCGGAGACAGGCACCTGTGGGGGCAGACACACGAGCTCGGGCAGCGAGAGGTCGAACTTGAGGTCGAAGCCGAGGTCGTTGAAGATCTTGACGAGCTGGATCAGTTTGTTGAGCGAGTCTTTGCTGACGTGGTTGCCGGCCAGGGCCATGAACTTGAGCAGGCCGATGCCGAGCGTCAGGGCCTCTGCGTGGGCCTGGCTGGGCCCCGTGATCAGCAGGACCAGGATCGAGTTGAACAGGAAGTGGGTGTGCCAGTAGTCGAAGGTGATGAGCAGCTTGGCGTTCTTGAGGTGGTAGAGCAGGTTGATGGTGTCCGAGGCGGCCTTGATGCACCTGCGCAGCAGGGGCGCGATTTCGGGCTGCGTGGGTGGCAGCGCCTTCTTGAACACCGCGAGCGCGAGCGGCCGGCACGTGGTGATCACGTACTGGTTCGACTTGAGGTACACGTGGACCAGCGACTTGTGGTAGGCGCACAGCTTGTTCTGGTACAGCTCGTCAAACAGCTGCTGGAAGTCGCGGTGCAGATTGGTCTCGAAGTTCTGCTCCAGGGTCTCGAGCATCTTGGCGGTGTTGAGCACGAGGTCGTTGCGCACGCTGGTGTTCTCGTCGGTGTACAGGCTGCGCGAGGTGGTGTTGTAGACGCTGTTGATGATGTTGTCTGTGAACTTGAGCAGACTCACCTGGAGCGAGAGGATCTTGGCGCCGGGCCAGTCCTGGAAGTCCTGCGCGTCGAGCAGGTCGGTCTGGGTCTCGTTGTACTTGACGTTCTGGGGCAGGCGGATGCGGGAGGTGGCGAAGGAGTCGAGCGCAAAGACGGTCCACCAGACGCGCTTGCGCTTGGCTGCGTCCTGGGAGGGGGTGTGGGGCTGTTTGAGGTGGAGCGCGAGCGAGAGCGCCCACCTGGTGGCGAGCCCGAACCACATGTACGAGGAGGTGATCCGGTTCAGCGACTGGCTGTAGTACCCGATCAGCAGCGCCGTCTGGATGCTTGCGAGCGACGGCATCTCCACGTCGACCGGAAACAGCCGCACCCCGGTCACAAAGTACCGCAGCCCAGGCGTCTTGTTGACAAAGCTGTGTTTCGACGACAGCTCCGCGCTCAGCGCCTCCAGCGTGGTGTCGTGCGACTTGAGCGAGTACAGGATCTGCTCGCCGATCGCGAGCGTCACCAGCAGCGTCGCCAGCACCTGGGGCGAGTAGCACGTGCCGGTGTCGTAGATCTTGGTGAACTCGGCCCGGAACTCGAACTCGTCGTACAGATGGTGCGAGTCGCGGAAGTGCGCAAGACACAGGTCGACCAGCGTGTCGGCATACTCCTTGGAAGGCAGCGAAATGAGACAGTCGTCGTTGTCGGAAAAATACAGGTCGGAAACATAGTAGTTGATGCTGCGGTTCGAGACCGGAACGCCGCGCTCGTGGTGCTCGCCGTCGCCAAACGACACGTTGATCACGCTGTCCAGACGCTCGTTGCTGCTGTGGAACTGCAGCGGCAGAAACATGCGCGTGTCCGCGTCCGCGGCCAGCTCGCCGCCGCTTATGTAATCCTCGAGGTGCCGGATACGCGCCTGCAGAGAGTGCAGCTGGGACTCGAGGATGATGATCTTGCGGTCCTTGAACGGATACACACACTCGTTGCCCGTGAGCTTGCAATTGTCGCAGCACGGTTTGTCGCCAGAGCACTTGATCTTCTGGTTTTTGCAGCGCACGCACGCAATGTGGTTGCGGCCCCTGAAAATGACCGGATTGATATCCGACAGCAGACTGGACGTGTTGAGAATCTCTGGCTTGGACGACATGCGCAAACAACTCCGAGACAAGGGCCTGGTTTTATGTCAACTGGTCGTCTCCACAAATTAACCCCCACCATCTCATCTCGAGCCGTGATGCGCCGCCGTATTGCGGGGATCGCCCCGTCTCCCGCGCGGCCCAACACGGTAAACATTGCCAGGGGGTCTCCGCAAAGTGTGGGGTGACGCCCCCGATGCTGGTGCAGAGATGTCAAGACCCCTGCTTAGCTAAGCGCCCGGCAAACTTTTCGCCCAATGACCCCGCCGCGACGAGACTGTGTGGTTGTGATTGGGCTCGGCGTTGCTGCGCTTGCGGTTGCGCGGCACCTGCTCGAGCGCTGCGGCGCCCACGTCGTGCTGGTCTCGACGGACTCGCTCTCCGCGGTCCTTGCAAATGAGGAGTCTGCCCATCTTATCGAGATAGCCGGTGGTGTTAGCCCCCATCGTGGAGTGGATGTCGGCCACACAATGACGTATTTTTTCCGAAACACCCACTGTGCGCGTGCCATCGAGAACGTTGTTCTGAGCGAGCTGTCGGGACAGCCTGCGCAGAGCGCCCAGACGGCCGTGGTCAACGCGCGCGAGCTGATCGCGCGTCTGTACGCGGAGCTTCAGCAGGCCGGAACGCGATTTTCGCATCTGGTGCTGCCCCCACACGTCAACACGCTAGATCACTATTGCTCGCTTTTCCCCACAGTCAATAACTTTATAAATTGCTGTGTGGGGGGTGACCTACACCTCGCCCGGATCCAGTCGCTGCTCGTGCGTCTGGCAGCACCACTTCCCCAGGCGCACACCCACTACACCTCGCTCAACCAGTGCACCAGACTCGTCCCGCTCGAAGACCCCAGGCTCGCAGTTCTTTCCGGACCCCTCCAGTACAACGACTTCTACGCCACGCCGCGCGATTCAGACACCCACACGCTCCTCACCCGCTCCCACAGAGTTTTCCCCGAGATCATGGACAGGTCTGAGATGATTGGGGCAGAGGTGGTGTTCAAAAACTGTCTTCCTAACCAGTGCGGGAAGATCTTCTACACCAGGTCGCGAACAGGCCAGCGGGTCACCAACCTGGTAGGTTTCGGGTTTGCAGAGACAGACGTGGTTGGCGCGCTCGTAGAATACGCCCATCTCATGGTCAAGACGGCCCATGAGTCGCATTTATAGTGACTGGGAAAAAACACCCTTGCACCCGGTAAATGGGCAGGTTTCCATCGCGGGTCCCAAAAGGGAAAATTGACGGATTACGAAATTTGATCTGGGTGTGTTTTTTTTTCGGCACAAAAATAAATATTTTTTTTGGAGACACTCGTCGCCAGGTGTGCTGGGGCGCTTACGTAAGCAGGAAACAGTGCCGATTCGCTCGCCCTCCGGAGATGCGCGCGGGAGGGAGGCCGCTGGGCACATGCGTGCTGCCACCGATCTTGTGGGGTGCGGGCGGGCATGTCCAGCTGCCTCTCGGTCAGAGGTATTCGCTTTTTGGCGCACCCGCAGAGGCGCAAGTGTATTTGTGACGAGTAGTTTCAGCACGGGCGGCTGCGCGGTGGCTGCGGGACTTCCCCCCGGTGGCAGTGTAGCTCCCCCCCTGCGAAAATTTTTTTGACCCGGCCTGTCGGGTTTCTTTTTTTTTCCACTCTACCAAAGCGTCAGAGACAAAAGAATACAGCACTCTTATTTGCACCAGTGGCCCTCCACGCCTTATTTGTCCACTCAGAGCGCAGACCTTCTTGTCCAGCGCCCGCATTCTTCCTGCACAGCCTGCCTTTGCCCTATCCCGTGCTAAAGGCCACCACAGCACCTCATCCCTGCTTTTCTATTTGTTGGCCTGATCCAGCTCCCGTGTGCACCAAATTCAGACCCGGCCCCTGCAAGCATACCAGCCGCACTTGCCACACACCCAATTGGACCCAAATTGGCTTTCGTTGAGACCCCAAACTAGTGGCGAAATTTTTTACTCCTGTGCTGCCTCAGACACAATGGCCGACCAGACCACCCTCTCGTCTGTGGAAGAGTCCACCGCGCAGGACATCACGGCCACCACGACGCCGCCGATCAACGAGGTGTCGTTTGCCAAGCGTATCCAATCAGACACGCAGGAACTCGACGACATCAACCAGGTGCTCAACAGACTGAACCTGGACCTGGACTCGTCGCCAGAACACGTGCTGGACGCCAGAACCACCAACTCGTCCATCTTCTCTGCGCAGTTCTCCCCGCTCGCGCAGCCGGTCAAGACAAACATCCCGTCCACGCCGCCAGACGCCGGTGCAGGAGCCAATTCGGCCAATTCGTCGCTGCTGCTGCCCAACCAGCACGCCTTCGCCTCGGCGCAGCCCAGAACCCCCAGCTGGGCCACCACCCCGAGCCTGGCCTCTTTCCAGAACCACATGTTACCCGACTTAGTGTCCACACCTAACACCACCCACTCGCAGTTCGGCACGTCGCAGTTCCTGTCGCTGACGCCGCAGATGGCCTCGCCGATCGCGCCGTTTGCGCAGTCCCAGGCCGCGCCGTTTGCCGGCAAGCCGTCCCAGGCCCTGGACGAGCTGTTCGGGCCCCCGCTCGGCGACCACGCGCGCCGTCTGCAAGACACCTCGCTGTCTGCGCTCCATCCAGCGCTCACCAACGAGATGCTGGCCGGCTCGGTTGCCGGAGGCTCTATTGGCATGGGCATCTCCAACCCGGCCCCGTCTCTGTCCTCGTTTGGCCAGTCGTCGCACGCCCCTCAGCAGTCTTTTGGCTCTCGTGGCTCCTACAAGCCCTACAACTACAAGCAGTCACAGGACCCGGCACGGCCCCAGATGGCCATGGCGGCCACCTCGAACGTGCACCGGAAACACTCCTCGAACAAGAGACGCGGCGAGGACGCTTCCAAGTTCGTCAACGCCTCGCTCGCTGACTTCACCAACGAGATCTACTTTCTGTGCAAGGACCAGCACGGCTGCCGGTTTCTGCAGCGACAGCTCGAGCTCGGGGGCTCCGCAGCTGCTACGATGATTTTCAGCGAGATCCAGCTCAACGTGATCGAGCTGATGGTCGACCCGTTCGGGAACTATCTGATCCAGAAGCTGCTGGAAAAGGTGGATCAGGACCAGCGCGTGACGCTGGTGCGCAACGCGTCGTCGCAGTTTGTTCGGATCGCTCTGGACGCGCACGGAACCCGCGCGTTGCAGAAGCTGGTCGAGTGCACCAAGACCGAAACAGAGTGCGACATCATTGTGCAGTCGCTGTCGTCGTACGTGGTGCTGCTCAGCAGAGACCTGAACGGGAACCACGTGGTGCAGAAGTGTCTGCAGAAGCTGCCTGCGCACTGCTGCGACTTCATATTCGACGCTGCGTGCGGCAACTGCGTCAAGATCGCAAAACACCGCCACGGGTGCTGCGTGCTGCAGCGCTGCTTCGACCACGGCACGCCCGCCCAGTGCGAGCGCCTGGCGCTCCAGGTGGGCCAGAACTGCGTCGAGCTCAGCACCGACCCGTACGGAAACTACGTTGTGCAGTACGTGCTCAGCATGGAGGAAAACCGGCTCAGGCTGCAGCCCGACGCCGCCGCCGTGCCCAACACCACCCACGCGATCGAGCTCGTCGTGCTCGCGCTCTCCAAAAGCCTGATCGGCCTGTCTACACACAAGTTCGGGTCCAACGTGATCGAGAAGAGTCTGCGCATTCCCACCCTTGCACCAGTCCTGATCCAGCAGCTGCTCAGGGAAAACACCAACCTCAAGCTGCTGCTGCACGACGCGTACGGCAACTACGTGCTGCAGACCGCGCTCGACGTGGCCGACGACGCCAGCTTCAGAGACCTCAGCGATCTGCTCAAGCCGTTCCTCAGCGACGTGCGCAACACTCCGCACGGACGCCGCATCGTGTCGAAGCTCGTCTCCCGGGGCGGCTCTGCGCTCCACCCCTCCTCATTGTGATGCATATTTCTTTGTATTTTAGCTGGGTCTGCCAGAAATGTATATCAGCATGAATGCAAGCATATATTATTTATTTGTTTGGCCCTGCCAAATATTTCTCTCACGTTTTTTTTTTTCTCTCGTTCCCCTCGTATGAAGAAGTCGGCCAGAGATTACCAAGCTACCCAGCAGCCTCCGTCCCAGCCGGCCCCGGCAGCCACCGCGTACCCACCCGTGCCCAAATACCTGCCCAACGAGGAGATCGAGTACGAGTTCGGCGGCACGGCCGGTGTCCTGGGCATGCTCTTTGGCTTCCCTGCCCTCATGTACTACATGTGGATTTCGGCCCAGTTCTACCAGGGCACTGCCGCCTGGCCCGCCCCCGACGAGTCCTGGCACGACTTCCTCGCCCAGATGCTCACCTACGTCCAAACTCACGCAAGCCCGTCCCCAACGTCCATGCTGGTCTTCTACTCCTTCATGCTGATCCAGGGCATTTTCTACGTCACCCTGCCTGGAGTCTGGACCAAAGGCCAGCCGCTCGCACACAAGAACGGTGAGCAGCTGCCCTACTTCTGCAACGCGTACGCCACCTTCTACGTCAACTTCCTCCTCGTCTCTGTGCTCCACTACACCAACATCTTCAAAGTGTACTACATCCTCGACAACTTTGCAGAGATCATGACGTGTGCCATCGTCACAGGCTTCGCCTTCTCTATTGGCCTCTATCTATACACCCTGTTCGTCTCCAAGGACTACCTGCGTCTGACAGGAAACCACCTCTACGACATGTTCATGGGCGCTCCGCTCAATCCGAGAATCGGAATCATCGACCTCAAGATGTTCTTCGAGGTCAGACTCCCTTGGTACACCCTCTTCTTCCTCGGATATGGACTCTGTCTCAAACAGTACGAGGAATACGGCAAGGTCTCGCCCCAGGCCTGCTTCATCTTCATTGCATACTACCTGTACGCCAACGCGTGCTCCAAGGGCGAAGAGCTCATTGTGCCCACCTGGGACATGGCGTACGAGAAATTCGGCTTCATGCTCATTTTCTGGAACATCGCTGGCGTGCCGTACACCTACTGCCACGGGGCTCTGTATTTGTACTACCACACCCCGCAGGAGTACAACTGGTCGACCGGCTACAACGTGCTGTGTTTCGTGGTCCTGTTCGTGGCATACTACTTCTTCGACACCGGAAACGGACAGAAGAACTCGTTCCGCAAGATCATGGCAGGCGACACCAAGATCAGAAAGTCGTTCCCGTTCCTGCCCTACCAGGTGCTCAAAAACCCCAGATACATCAAGTGCGCCAACGGGTCGGTGCTGCTCACCGACGGCTGGGTCCGCTACGCGAGAAAGCTCCACTACACCGCGGACTGGATCCAGTCGTGCAGCTGGGGCCTGATCTGCGGCTTCGGCTCCTTCTTCCCGTGGTTCTTCCCCGTGTTCTATCTGGTCGTGCTGATCCACAGAACCGACAGAGACGTGCGCAAGTGCAAGAAGAAGTATGGCGCAGACTGGGACAGATACTGCAAGGAGTGTCCATACCTCGTGATTCCATTTGTGTTCTAAATAGACGATAAATCAATCAATCCTGCTCAGCAATGGCAATCAATCGCTCGTCGATCTCCTCCACGCTCAGCGTCTTGAACCCGTCCTTCGTGGCCACGCCGATCTCCAGGTCGTTCTTTCTGAACTCCGTACTCAATGCGTTACTCAGCGTCACTATGGCAAACTCCACCACCTTGGTCCAGTCGCCCTTCACTAGCACTCCGTCCTTCTTCTTCTTGTGCGCGCGCTCCAGCGCCGTCGTCACCTCCTGCTGTTTAGGACCCGTCGAGGCTGCAATCGCCTTGAAGTAGTACCCTGCAGGATCCGTCTTGAACACGCTGGGTCCCAGCTCGTCGTCCACAGCCACAAACGTCAACGACACTCCCATCGGTCTCATGTATGCTTTCTGTGTGTACAATTGCGCCAGGTTGGCCATTCTCTTGGCCAGAGCGTCCACCGGCATCTCGTAGCCAAACTTGTACTTGAACTCGGCCGCCTCTGCCCTGGCTCTCATTGCCAACGACCGCGCATCGGCAATCGAGCCGGTCGCAAGCATTCCCACGCTGGTCGAAATCTCAAATATGTAGCTGATAGTCGCCGGATCCAGAAGCTTGTCAGGGATCTTCTTCTGAGAAACCACCACTGAAGAGTCCTCGCCAACAAGACCAATACACGTGATGTTAGCCGAGTTCACAGCCTTGAATGCGTACTCAACTTGGTATAGCCGGCCCTCGGGCGAAAACACAGTGATATGACGATCAAACCCAGCAGATCCTGGAGTTAGAAGCCGCGAATTGCATGTACTTACCAGACATGATTATATATATTTGGTTGATTTTTTTTTGCCACTAAGTTTTTCCACTGAATACACACACCCGTGCACCACCCCACAGGCGGCCCCCTAGTGATTCTCGCGCAGAATGCGGTCTGCGTACTCGGCAAACGTCTCGTGCGCGTTCACCTTGTCGTGCAATGATGGCTGCAAAAACACTGCCAGCGTGTTGCGGCTGATGCCTGCCAAACTTGTCCCCTTCACATAGTGCGACACAGCCTTGAACTGGCGCGCACTCACCTCCTCGAGTGCGGACCCGCTCTGGAACGCCAGACAGTCTGCCGGGATGTTCACCTTCACCACCTCGCCATGTCTGTCCTTAATGTACAAGCCTGAGTTTGGGTCTGGGCTTTTCGCCAGCTCCTGGTCTCCGTCAAAAAATAGAGCTGACGTAAGAGCAGTAATGCACGAATGGTCGTGATGTTCGCCGCACCAGTCAGCATCCGACACTGCAGTGCCTGGATTTGGCAGATAGTGCAATAGCCGTGCCTTGGATGTCGTGCTGGTCTTGATGATCGACTCCAAATATCCCGGAATATAGTCCTGGATGTGTTCCTGACAGTACAAATCTATTTTTTGGCACAATTTCAGGCTGATCTCGATAATCAGCAAGATTAGTTGTTTGCAGTTGTTCTGAAACCCTTTCAGCTCTTCCATTTCCTCGCGCGGCCATTTGTTCCAGGTGGTGTAGGCCTTGTAGTTCTCGTAGCCCACGCAGTCCTCTGGAGGAGGACCCTCCAAGGCCGGGTCTTTGAAGAATGAGCAGTTGATATAATATGAGCCCTTGAGCTCATCCAGCAGACCGCTCGCAAGCCGCTCCTTCCCGATCGACCATCCTGTCAAATAAAATCCCTCTGGAGACTCGAGTTGTTTGAGCGACTCCTTGTCTAGTCTGCTTAGGTAAGACGCCTGGGTCAAGACCTTCTTCCGCAGTTCTTTGTAGCTCTCTGGGAGGTTTTTCACCACAATGATACCAAGCGAGTCGGGGCCAAACGCATCGACCAAGTTCTCCGGCGTGATCGAGTCCAAAGAAACAATCACTGGGTCATGCATCGTCGATCGACTTGAAATTTTTATTTTAATTAAAATATTTTTCCCTTCTTTATTTATAATATGTCGTATAGCTGGCTGGACGAGGACAGCACGATATCAACAGATTATCGCACCAATCAAAAAACCCCGTTCTACGAGCCTGTTCTGTCGGCATTCCAGGACGGTGGATACAAACCAAACGTGTCATATCACTACAATCCTGATGTATCACAATACCATTATGGTGTTAGACACCCAATGAAACCGTTCCGTTTGATGCTGACTGATCATCTTGTGATAGCTTACAAACTGTACGAGCAAATGGACATCTACCAGCCCCGTCGGGCTTCTCGCGAGGAGCTTTTGGAGTTCCATTCGGAGGATTACGTGAAGTTCCTGGAGTCTGTGACTCCGGACACTGCGTCCAAGTTTAACCAATATCTAAGGCAGTTCAACATCGGCGATGACTGTCCTGTATTTGATGGAATGTACGACTACTGCCAGATCTATGCCGGGGCCTCGCTGGACGCATCTCGGAAGCTAATTTCCGGTATGAGTGATATTGCCATTAACTGGTCTGGAGGACTCCACCACGCGAAAAAACACGAGCCAAGCGGGTTTTGCTATGTGAACGATATTGTTCTGTCGATTCTCGATCTTCTGAGAGTCCATCCGCGTGTGTTATACATTGACATCGATCTACATCACGGAGACGGTGTCCAGGAGGCATTTTATCTTACAGACCGGGTGATGACAGTGTCGTTCCACAAGTACAACGGCGAGTTCTTCCCTGGAACAGGAAACTACGACGAGCTGGGGCTTGGAAAAGGCAAGCATTTTGCGCTCAATGTGCCGCTTCACGACGGTATCGACGACGAGTCGTACATTCGTCTGTTCAAGTCTATAATGGAGCCTGTGATCACCAATTTCAAGCCAACAGCCATTGTCCAGCAGTGCGGAGCAGATTCTCTAGGCTGCGATCGACTGGGCTGCTTCAATCTTAATATCAAGGCTCATGGAGAATGTGTCAAGTTCATCAAGAGTTTTGGGCTCCCGACCCTGGTTCTCGGTGGAGGTGGGTACACCCCACGCAATGTGAGTCGGCTGTGGTGCTACGAAACGAGTATCATGACCAACATGAAGCTGAACTCGAAACTCCCCGAGGTTCTTCCGTTTCGCAGCTTTTTCCAGCCCGACTACTCGCTGCATCCTAATTTGGGCGACCGTCTGGAAAACAAAAATTCCAAAAAGTATCTCGAGGATCTCCGAAACAGGCTCCTCGAGAGTCTCCGGTTCTTGCGCGGGGCGCCTTCCGTGCAAATGCAGGAGATTCCGCCAGATCTCCAGAACATGACCACAGACGAGGAGCAGGAAATAATAGACCGCATGAACAAGGAGTCCGAGTACGACAAGTATCTGGAGGAGCAGCGATACTGGCTGGCCGGCAAGGACCAAGCGCGAATCGGTGAGAGAGAGGAATAAATTGAATTGCTATTTACACAAATGGCACCGAATCGTTTTCGTCGTCGAAAATGTCGCACGCTTCATAATCAAACCCTGCTTTTTCCAGACTCCACAGCTTTTTCAGTTTTTTTAGCGAGATCTCTCCCGAGCCAACTCCGAGATTCATGAGCGCGTTGAAGCAGCACTCAATCACAAGTTTTTGTTTTGGCAGCACGCTGCAGAGTCCGCACACAAACAGAGGCCATTGCACCATAATTAGTCTGTGATCGAACTGGTAGTACAAGAACCGGTCAAAGCTGATCGACTCAGACTCACTGTCTGGCGTCAGCGTGGCATAACGCTCGTCCAGCGTCTCCAGATCGGCCTCGTCCAGTTCCTCCTTGAAACTGATAAGCGGCTGGAGACCTTTAAGCATTCTGTCCACCACGTCCTGGACAAGTTCATTTGTGATGGCAAGACCATTTTTGCCGAAACAGTGTTTCATCGTGAGAATCTTCAGATACGCTGCATCGGTATAAAGCTGCTGACTCAAGTCTAGCCAACTGTACCAGTTTTGTGTGTCGTCCGAGCTTGCTGTTTCCGGATTCGTGTTATGGATGTATCCCGACATTATCACTCCTTTTCCGTCTGGATTGTTATAATGGATTCCATGCCGGTTTAGAGGGTGGTTTGGCAGCTCTACTGGAATCCTGTAAGGAGGACCATTTGCCATGAGCTTGAAAAGTCTTGCTTTTTCGACCATATTCATCATCTTGAGCACCTGGGTGTTCCGCACCTGCCCATTATCGTTGAGAATATGTGTCACTGCAGGATGTACTTTACTTTCGTTCACGAAATGACGACGTGCTTCCAAAGTTAGAATGATTTCTTTGAATACCTCCAGCACGTCATCGTTGAATCCCACATACAAGTTAAAGGAATAGTGCACTGGCGACGGGATGTGGTAGTTTCCGGCTGCATAGAACCCGAACGACTGCAGTGTCTGACCAACTGGCCCCGTGCTTTTAACCACATCGAGAAACTCCAACAGTTCCTCAAACTCGTGAATCGTACCCCCATTGGAAGATGTCAGCGCAGCCAGAGTCTCCATGGAGTAAAACCAGAGCCAAATAATTCCCAGGTCGAGCGATATGGCCATATATTTGCAGTACTTGATGAGCAGGTCTTTGGCTCCGCGGAGATGCGCCCGCCATTGCGAGCCCGACGAGCCGGAATAGTCCGAGGCCAGAATCAGAATGGTCAGCAGCAGCGACTGGATGTTTTTCAGGATTTTCGGTTTTGAGTGCAGAATGTTGTCCAACGACTTTAGACACGATGATAGATATTCAGAACGAAATTTATTATGAGGAGCGTCCTTATTCTCGAGATTCTTTTCTCCATTTTTCGGTTGTAGTTGGTAGCTTTCGTATCTGGCAGAGATTGCGAGCAGGGCGTACAGCAGATGAGGCGACGATTTGGCCTCCAACAGGAAACACTTTATAAATGAATTGTCGAGCAAATTAGTAGTGAAGGGCAGGATATTCAGATGTATCTTAGTGATCAGAACTCGGAGATATTTCACATGAGGAGAGTCCTGAGGCCACTGATAGAACGCAGCCAGATTGCTCAGATCCTGGGCGCTGATGGATTTGTGCAAACACGTGAGAAAATTGAATCTGTCTGGAGATTTGGATATCTGGAGCGAAATCGAAGGAGGAGGAAAAGCAGACAAATGTCTCTGTTCAACAGAGTCTTTGGACAGACCATCAAGCGCCTTATTGCCATAATCCGACTCCAGTGAGTTGGTCAAGCGTCTGATGTAGAAGTTATACGAGGAACTGACGTCGGACTCGCTGGAAGCCTCTGATCGCACGGAATCCGCCGCAGGCGAGCCCCGGAAGCCCACACCATTACGATAATTGCCATTCAAAGAAAGTGGGTAGTCGAAGTCTGTGCCAAAGCTCTGAATCAGGTCGTTCAGGTCGGAAATCAGGTGGCTAGCACCGGTAAACAGGTTGTGGTCCAGCTCCTTTGACTGGTGCAAAGGTGTGGGAGGATCGAAAAATAGCTGCTTGCGCATCTCCAATTCGAAAGCCTGTGTTGATTTGGAAATTGGAGTGTGCGGAGCCACGCGTGGCATTGCCATATCGTCGTCTAAAGGCAGCTGGTCTGGCAGAGGCGGGTTCTGGACGACCACCGGCGGCCTGGCGAACGTCAGGGGCGACGGAGCACGCTCAGGGGTCTGGATTGGGGGTCCCAGTTTGGCTGGCACGCCGACCGTCCTATCAGGCTTTTCCGGCTGGTGTTCCAGATTCACAAGTGCTGTGTTCTGGGACTCTATAGTGAAGGAGCGCGAGTTGGTAAATCGAATTTTGCGCTCGTAAGTGCACTCTTTATTGAGATGATCGCAATTCCAGCACTTGGGCTTGCGCTCATCACACTTGAGCTTGCGCCGCTTGCACTCATTGCACCCGTTTCGCGAGTACTGGCGCTTTTTCTTCTGGCCCTCGCTCATTGCCAGGAGAGTTGAGGATCAGAAAAACGATAATGATTGAAAATGGAAGTTTTTTCCGTGTGGTGTAAAGGTGCGGGTTTCTGGCGTCTGGAAATCGAGTCGAGAGGTTTTGGCAGATAACTTGCCTGTTTTGGCAGCAAATGAGATCCTTTCGCGAAACTCTTGTCAATAACGTCATTTCATGTACAATGCTCTGCCCAATATGGACAATACTAAAAATTCTCGGTCGAGTCGATCGACGCAGGAATGTCGCAGGACGTGGAAATTTAAAAATAAACAAGAAAAAAGACTATAAGCGGTAACATCAACATACGTCCATCTGGTGACTTGCTATTGTCTCTGTTTCCACATCGAACAAACGACCTTCTATGTCCTATAAAACTGACGGAAGCGTTGTGGTGAACGCCAAAATCCCCCCCGACGCAGATCTTGTCGCGGGAGTCAACAATATGGTGGTGGAGTCGCGTAAAAACAGTGTGCCCGGCTCTCCAGCCGCCAGGAAAAACCCCAAGATGTGCTACGATTGCGGCAAGAATATCATCGGCACTCTTGTGCGTGCCATGGATCGCACCTATCACGTCGATTGTTTCCGCTGCCATGACTGTGGAGAGCAGTGCTCCAACAAATTCTTCGCTGCAGATATCGAGTTCAACGGCTCAACTGTGCAAGCACCTTTGTGCGAATACGACTACTTCAAGAGAATCGACTTGATTTGCTCCACTTGCGACAAGGCAATAAGAGGCTCCTATATCACTGCTGTTGGCCAAAAGTTCCATCCCGAACACTTTTTCTGTGAGATCTGCCACAAAGTTTTCGATTCCGAGGACTACTATGAGCACGAGAACAAGATTTACTGCCATTACCACTACTCCATCATGTATGCTGCTCAATGCGAGGCGTGCAAGTCTTCAATCTTGAAGCAATACGTCGAGCTGTACAGAGGAGGTCGCGAACAGCAGTGGCACCCTGAATGTTTCATGGTCCACAAGTTTTGGGGAGTCGACGTCACGCTCGACTGCATAGGCATGAATGAGCTTGCAATCGACAACCTGGGAGACCCAAATGCGAAAAGCCTGCTATCGCCAAAAGAGCTGTTTGACCTCGAGAAGAAGCTCGAGCGGATGACCATGTCTGTCTGGCTCACTCTTTCAGAGTTTGAGGAGGGCTGCGCCTCGTGCATCTCTAATATGCTGCACTCTGCGTCCACTGGCAACCAGTTGGGAGGACTCCTGGTCACGGGACAGCTAGTTCTCAAGATCGAATGTCTTTTTCGCGGAATCGACGTCCTAAACGAATCTGCCAAAGCGTCGCGTCTTCATATCGACTACTCTAGCGACCACAAACTAATGCCTCTCACCAAGGAGCCGCGGAGCATGTCCTCAAAAATTATGTCCTACCTCACTTTTTTGCGGGACACTGATAAAAATAAGCTTATGTCCCATTCATTTACCCAACAGCTTCTTTCATTAATATCCACATTAGCACATTACATCAAACTGATTTCCAGAAACACCCTTTTGCATGCTCTTGAATATAATAAACTCAGCCATTCCACAGTCGCTACTGACAGATATCTTCGTGAAATCTCCAGCCACGATTCCATTCCTCAAGACGTGTTTTCCGTTATTGGGGTCTCACCAAACGCCAAAGATCTTTGCTTCCTTTGCCAGAAAAGTATTGAGGATGAATGCTATCAGTTTGGTGATCGCAGGTGGCACGTGTCTTGTTTCTCTTGCTCTAAATGTTCCAAAGATAATGCCTCTCATCCAAACTTGAGTGAAATCAGTTTCAATGCTTCCAAGGGTCAGATACTTTGCGCCAGCTGCTCATCGGAGGATGTTGACGCTCAAATTGGGTTCAAAAAAGTCTCAAGATTCATGCAGCTGATTTATCTCTTGAAGATCGCACTTGTTAGATCGCGCCATGCAATGCTTAAAATGGGAACTATCTCGCAAACTCCTTCACAGTCTTTGAACTCTCTCGATGGCTATGACCAGAAAGTGTCAGATATCAAGAGAATGCGTTCCAAGCGTCAAAATCAAAGAATAGGCACAGCATCTGCAGAAGTGCGAAAGTCTATCGTGCTCGAGGCCCCAGAAGCATCTTCTGCGGGTATGGAAGAAGTCAATATGGACTCCAAGTCTTATTCCCCATCTATTGCAGCATCGAAATTCTTGAAGAAAGAGAGGTCCCTTGGCCGCAAGGGATCTAAACGTTTGAGAATTGAAGACGTGCCAATGAAATCCAAACCCCAGTCCACGAATCTTGACGTGACCTCCAACTTGCTCAAAAATGAGAAAGGTCTTACTTTGGATGACATTCCACGCATTGTCTCCTCCGAGCAGGCAAGAGAACATCGTCCAAATGCTTTCAAATTTCAGAAACGGACATACACCACTGCCAACTCTAGTATTCCAGTTCCCAAGCCTGTGAGGTCCAAGGGAGCGGAAATGGGCCAGAATGGAAGTGCGCCGCCTGCCAATGTGATCTCTTCGTCTCCACCAAACGCTCGTCCACCTTCTCATTCTGTTTGCAAGTCAGAGCCCGAGTCGCACAATTCTGACGTCAAGCAGCCTAATCCAATCAGATATTCAGAGCTTTCCAAGAAGGACAACGAGTATTTACAGCATATTGCCGCCTTTGCACTCCATAAGCTTGTTGGAGACACTTTGTCTCTAGAGGACTGTCTTTCCTTTATCCCCATAAGGAAAAATCCTACCTTTTGGGAGAAAATGTTTGGGGGTTCAGGCCATTCCAAGAAAGGAAATTACAAGGTGTTCGGCTGTCCTTTGGATGATCTTGTTGACAAATATGGAGTTGAGAGCGACCTTGGAATTGGCCCACAAAAGCTGAGGATTCCGATGCTTGTTGACGAAGTCATCAATGTAATGCACAATATGGATCTCTCGGTTGAAGGAGTTTTCAGAATTAATGGAAATATCAAGAGGTTGAGACTGCTTACAGAGGAGATTGATGCAAACCCACAGCAAGTGCCCGACTTATCCAAAGAGACACCTATTCAATTGGCTGCTCTACTCAAAAAATTCACAAGAGATATGCCAGACCCGTTACTGACATTTAAGCTGTATGATCTGTTCATTCTGTCCCAAAAATTTGGCGATGATGCCAACAAAAAAGATCGCATTCTGAAGCTAGCCTATTGCATGCTTCCAAAAGTCCACCGCGATCTAGTCGAAGTGCTGCTGTCATTCTTCAATTGGGTGGCCACGTTCTGTCACATCGATGAGGAGAATGGATCGAAGATGGATGTGCACAATTTAGCAACTGTGCTGACTCCAAACATCCTGTATTCCAGACCCAAGACAGGAGCAAAGGATATTCCTACAAGTTCATCCGACTTGGTTCCACAGGGAGAGAACCATTTCTTAGCGATCGAGGTGATCAACACGTTGATCGAGACCCAGGACGAATTCAGTATCGTTCCAAGAGACATCCTACAATTGTTTGAACTTGCTGGTTTCAACAGTTTGTCGTCAGACCTCAAGTCCAAGGACATTATCGCAAAGTGCAATTCGGTGTTCAACGAAAACCCTCACATTCTAGATTAATGTTACACTCTATTTGTCTTGCCATAATGTCTTCGTTTGTTGCATCGCTCCGCGACCAAAAAAACCCATCATCACCTTAAATCGATCTGTGCTATCCATGAGACTGGCTTTGAATAAATCATTGCGCTTGCCAACTTCTTCGTGCTGTCTAGTCAAAATGGTCATGGTGTCAAGCTCGCTAGCACACTTGGGACACGATTGTTCTTCGTTTGCTGTCTGAGAGAACTCGTTTGTCAAACAACTCTCGTGATACGAGTGTGAGCATCTGAAATGCACCACAGGGAATGTGAGAGACCTTTCACAGGAGGAGCACTTGGATCTGTTGATGACCTGAGGCTCGGAAGAGTTTTTAGCGAGCTCGTCTGCAATCGAAGACGCTTCCTGTTGATAAGATTGGATCAACTTTTCGTTTGTGACAATCTCGTTCTTTTGGCGACGGATATGCTCAATCAGATATTGTTTCACCAGCCCCAGCTTGATAAAAGAGTTCATGCTCAGCATCTTCACTAGCTCCAAGGGAGACATCAGTTTGAGTGAGTCGATTTTCCAGATCAAATTGACCACTTTCTCTTCTCCAATCTCGGCAAATGCTTTCTCTGAAGAAGTGTACACTGACAAAGCTAGTTTGTATAGGTCAGGTTCCTTGTTCCCGTATTTGTCCACGATCTCCAACGATTTCTTATAGTTATGTGCCAATATAGTTGATCGAAACATGTCGAGCTCAAAACCTTGTGCAGAGTCATCCGCAGCTTCACGAATAATTATTTCAGCCTCGTTGAAGTCTCCTAAACTTGATAATAATAGCAGATTTGTCTGATCTTGAAAGTCCCATTGACTGTTCTGGATGGTATCCAGCAACGCCTTGGCTTTTTCCTGCCAGCTTAAACGATCGTTGTTGTCTTTGGTTTTCGACATTGTCAGATACATTTCATACAATGTGACCATGATGTCTTTTTTGTCTTTCTCGTTTCCTCCAAATTTATCATAGCTTTCCACACACGCCTCTAGGAAAATGACAAACTCATTTGGATGGTTGACGAAGGACTGAAAGATGATGCGCGGACGTGGTGGTAGATAAGTTGGCTGCAAAGACTCTTGCTCCTTATCTGTCAAGTTCATAAAGGAGACGAATTGTCGGTATGACGTCAAAATAGGGTGATCTCCGTTAGCCTTTGGAGTAAGAGCTAGTTCCTGTAAATCAAAGGCCGGCTCTGGATTGTAAGTTCCAGTAAACACATCAATCAATAGAAGAGTACATTCATAAGGTAATGCGTCAAGGAATATTTGGACATTGTCTATGAGCACACGCAATAATTCGTCAATTGCGAGGGTCCTGATATATTTCATAGTGAGTTCAGGATTTTTCATGTCTCGAAGCTGGATGTCAACAACAGTCGAAGAGTCATTGAAAGTTTTGGCAATATTTGCTGCCAAAACAAAATATCCACTTTCACGACAAAGATTGATCACGGTTGTCATATCGAATTGCTTATGCTTCTCAGTGATCTCATAGTCTTCACTGATTTGCAACGCATCGATATATTTGATGATGTTCTCCGGTTTCTTTAGCTTGCAGTAGCAGCACAAGAGTAAAGTTGTATGATCAATTGTAGACTGTTTGAGTTCAATGAGTTTCTCCAGGTAGTTAGTCAACAATGGTATTTTTGAGCTGTCTTTGTATTTTTGAATAATCTCACTTGTCTTTCCTAGTGCAACACTGGTCATGTACTGTTCAATAGCATCCTCATAATCATTTCGATCATACAAATAGTCACCGTATTGTTTGCGGATTTTCAAAAGCTGGTCTTTTTCGAGATTTTCATCCTGGGCCAGTCTGATCGCCACATCAAATAGCTCACGCTGAACAAGAATGTCTAATTTTTCAGACAGACACTTTTCCTTAAGTTCAAAAAGCATTCCTTCCACAGTGAACATGTATAGACTATCCCAGAGAACAAGAATTTCCATCACTGTATTTGAAATTGTCTGATTGAGCGCAATCAGTTTGTTCACAACATCAACAATCACCAGTTTGTGAGTCACAACAGATGAGGACGCAGTCAGGTTTGACTGCACACTTGATATAATCACGACGTATCGATCTTTATAAGCGAAAATACGCCTTTTAGGGAGATCCAGGAGAAAGTTGTGAGTCTTTCCTCGAAGATTGTAGAACTGGAGATTCTCATCCCTGGCCACCACCATATTCCGCTTTTCGTCATGCATCATGGCACTGCAATGGATATCGACGCCCATTGCATCATCCAGAATACGGTCGGGTCTACCTTGGTTGCGACCAGTGGTTGGAATGGTAAGGATATTGAACAATGTCGAGACATATAGCATTGCCTCATCGCGGAAATGCACACCCGTGATAGGATCTCGGGACTCATACACCACGCGCTGGCGTGAGCCTCTGTCATGCAAAAGGTCTCCTCTGACAACAATGACTGTGCCATTTGCAAAGCCAAATCCAAGCACCGAAAAATCAGACGTGGCATCAAAACAAGTGAGTGGAAAGTTGTTCGAGCCGTTAACTACCTGGCAGAGTGTGTGGTAGTCGGTGTTGTAGTCTATTTTGCGCAATTTCTGAAGTTTTACGAGATCCCACAATTTCAATGTCACGGGATGGCCCTGTTTTTCAGCGATTGAACAGAGGAATCCTTCTGTTTTATTGGTTCCTGGGACAGATACAAATGCCATTCGCGTGATATCCCATCCCAATTCGTACGCTTCAAACTCGAAGACAGGTTCAAAACTCTGACTGACGAGCTTGATGGTCGCCTGGGATGTGGCAATCACGAGCAGTTCGGGAGTTGCGCAAATTGAGCTCACGCCAGAATCCGAGTATAGTGCATTAGCTGTGCCGTAGTTGGGATCCTGGATTGGGACACACTCGAAAAACGGGAATTGTCTCCAACTTGTCAGAGACATTAAACAAATATATAAAATCTAGTTATTTTCCGATTTCTGGGGCTGTGTTGAAACATTTTCGAGGAAAAGGGCAAGGAGCCCAAAAAGACAACATGACGCCAAAATACTCTTTTACGCGTTTGTTATCTCTTTAATGGTGACGAGCTACTCTTCTCAAGAAACCTCCTCATCAGTGTATTCTGATCACGACGAAACTTCCAATAAGGAAAACAAGAAACCATGGTCCTTTGTCAACCCTTATGCGCAAAGCTTATGGTATATGTCGCGAGGGGACGAAGGAGAGGAGATTCGAGAAATGCGTAAAAAGACTGAGCAAATGCAACAACTTCACAAAGAACAGACACTGGCACAGAAAGCAAAGAGTCCCAAGAAGCGTAGCATGTTGAGCGTGAAAACCGACGAGAAGCAATTACCCCCTGTTCCTCCAAAACTTCTCCAAGACTTCCCGACTCCTCACAATATTGAGTTTGAAGATCAATCAGTAAAGCTGGTTGTTTCTCAGGAACAGCAGTATATTGAAGATTTGGATCTGTTGAGTTCAGTGGCTACTTCCTTTTCTGGATATGTGGCACACAAAGGCATTCCACTGCGATCAACCGATATCATGACTCTTTTTGGTAACATCAACTTGATGATCAGTCTGAGCGAGCTTTTGGTCAGCAGTCTACTTTCCAGAAGTAACTTGCAGGACACTTTAGACGACCATTTTTCTCGCATAGCTCAGGTGTATCCTACATATATGTCACTACAACCTAAACGGCTGGGAATTTTGGAAACTGTTCACAACGACATCCGGTTCTCCGAGTGGTTTGAATCACTGGATGGACTGAACGTTGAGTTGCTCATCAAAGTTCCATATCAGAAATTGTCAGAGTACGAGAGCACATTGAGAGCTCTAGGAATGCTGAACGAGTGTCCTAGATTGCAAAAGCTTCTCCAGCTAGAATGCACCCTTCCATCTCCACTAGCATCACCCGTTGTTCTATTTAGTGTTCCAGAAATTTGGAAAAACAACCACAAAGCCAAATGGAAGGAGATTTGCAAGGAGCCGTACGAATTCCAACAGCTGATCTTCTTCCAGCATCAGTTCAAGACCACACAGCATATTTTCCACGAGATCATCAAAGCAGTCAACAAAGCCCTACATGAACAAAAAGGTCTGATGAAGTGTTCAGAAAGTATTGCACAATCCTTTCTGCATTTCAACAGCGGCCTGCCCACGAACTACAATCAGCCAGAAAGTCAGCTTACCCCGAAAACGCTCTATTTTAAAGACAATTTCATCAGTTCAACCTATGAGTTGTATCTGGACAAAACCAAAACACAGAACAACGTAGCCAACAAGATCATGTCACGCTTCGAATACCAGTTGGACCCTGTTCTCCAGGAAATCGGAGCTATCACAGATAGCGTTAGTCATCAACTCGTGAAGCTGGTCAAAACCTTTCCCAAACTGGACAGGGACACCCGCATTTCAAAATTGACAACCATCTACAAGCTTAATGAGTATCTTCAGCAAGCCCTTTCGGTGATCGTCCGGATGTACTACAGATACATACGGTCTACAATGGCAGTCTACAAAGGACGCACCCAGTCATACACACAGATCATCGAGGAGTTTGTGCAAATGCGACAACAGAACAAACAGCTCGTGGTGGCTAACCAAAATTGTTCTTTCGAGCAATCACTAGCTCTGACTCGCGTGGTGCGAAAACTGTATAAATGAAAAAATAAAGTTGATCTAATTATAGACAATTATGAACGATCATTCCGGACTTGCAGTCCAAAATACCAATGAGTAAGTTAACCGAATGACTTCCTAACGTCAAGTGACCGATATGAACTATTGCAGTACTTGAAAACTGTTGACTGCGAAGAATATGTGGATCTGCTTGTTGAAAACGAGATCACCACCGATTTACTCTACCAGCTCGATAGATCGGCTTTGAAAGAGCTTGGCATCGTTAAAGTTGGTGATCGACTTAGAATTCAGATTCTGATTCATTTACTCAATACTGAGCGTCTCAAATCGAAGGTCCGGGCTTCTGATCTGGCCGAAGTCATCTCTAATTCTTCTAAGACTCTCAACAGCGTTGAAAGAGAGACCACCACTTCAAAACGTCACAGCACATCCTCATCCTCATCTTCGAGCTTTGTGGTGACTGACGACTTCAAAAACACTATTAACATTATTGGCCCCGATGGCCATTTTAATGATATCAACGTCACTGGATGTTTTAGTTCCACATCGATCAAACGCAAGGCTATTGAGAAAATGGGCATTCGAGCCACGAACGTCGAGGAATGGAAAGCCTACTACCTGAACGATGATGACAGTGCACACATGATGTTTGATGCAGAGTTTACGGCTTTGTGTCATTCCATAGACAGAGTCGAGAAGAAACGGATCATTTTGTGCCATTCTTCTGAGAGACCGTCTGACGCAGCAATTGCTGCCTCACGCAAGATCTCGGGCCCATCTCCGGATACTCAGACCCTGAAGGGCTTCTTGGGGCAGCGTCCACCCTCACAGCTTATATCCACCAATCTGGGTGAATATTTCCCAGATACAGGGGCCACACAGCTGCGCGAAGTCATGCGTAATAGTGTTCGTTTCTCAATGTACAGCACCAAAGCACTTACCAGACAGATGACTCGTGATTCTGTGTACTCAGGACGTCCTGCGTCGATAGCAAGCTCTGTGTTCAGCTATGGTGTCGGGGTGCCTGTCAAACACACTGTTGGAGACGTGATTTTAAACAGGACGACTGCTGCAGAGACGCTACGGCCTATGCGGTCTCCACAGCCAGAAGATGAGTCGACGTTCCGTGGAACTCTGCGCAACCTTTCTCTGGACGCCAAGTCTAACAGTTTGGACTCGCAGCAGCGCGCTCGTATGTCTATTGCTCTGTCCAGGGGTGAAAATAGAGATTCCACTATTATCAAACTGTTCGACGACGACGACGATGATGAGTCTTTCGACTCTTCAGAACAGACCAGCTTGTCGCTGGACAACAACGAGGGTCCTTCGGTTTGGCACAAGGGAACAAAGATAGGACAGGGCTCGTTTGGAACAGTGTACTTAGGACTGAATGGTCTCACGGGAGAACTTATGGCAGTCAAGCAGGTTGGACTTCCGACCTCTTCGGAGTCATCCAAGACGTCGATGATTGCTGCGCTCAAACAGGAACTCTCATTGCTCAAAATGATGAACCATGAAAATATTGTTCGCTATCTCGGTTCTACGGCAGATCCGAATAACATTTATATTTTCCTCGAATACATCCCTGGAGGTTCGGTCAGCTCTATGCTGGCCACTTACGGGCCATTTGAGGAGCCTTTGGTGCGCAATTTCATCACTCAAGTTTTGATCGGTGTCAAATATTTACATGCACAGGGGATTATACACAGAGACATTAAAGGTGCCAATATTCTAATTGATATTGACGGAACTGTCAAAATCAGCGATTTTGGTATTTCGAAAAAGCTTGATTTGGATGAGACCGGTATGAAACAAGAAGCGGTACTTTCCAAACAGCAAAAGCGCGCATCGTTGCAAGGTTCGGTTTATTGGATGGCCCCAGAGGTGGTGAAACAGGTCGCGTACACAGACAAGGCCGACATTTGGTCTGTTGGCTGTCTGATTGTCGAGATGCTTACCGGCAAGCATCCGTACCCTGGATTTTCGCAGATGCAGGCCATCTTCAGGATCGGAACTCTCACACTTCCTGGAATTCCCGAACACGTCACCGATGACTGCAAGGACTTCCTGTCACTAACATTTGAGACTGATTACCAAAAGCGGTCCAGTGCTGAGGCACTGCTCAAACATCCGTTCATTACGCCTCTTTTGACCACGCGCAGCTAAACAAGACTCTGTGTCTCTAGGATTTCTGTGTGTTCCGAAATGATGACATTTATAAGTGCGCTTCCTCCCCCCAGAACAAAATATCCATGGCCGAGACCTTTGATAGATTTGTTTTTCAGCAGACGTGCCTCGATGGGTCTGCTCAGCTCCAGGAAGCTGTTGCGTTCGCTGTTTGATACGAGCGGCTGTGGATTGAGGTACAAATTTAGCTCGGGTGTCGATTTTGATGTCTGGATCAACCCCGGTCGATGAAGAGCGTGATCCTCTACCTCCTCGACAGAAACCACCGACGACTGTTCGGATGTGCACTGAATACGTGGTATATTCCAGTCATGCGGTGCACATTCCTCTGCCGACTCGCTTTTAGTGGCTTCTCCTCCGCAAATGGAAAACACTCCTGAGAAAGTAAGCAGTGCTCCGACAAGGAAAATGGCAGTTTGGCCATTGCTTTTATCGGCAAAGTCATGGAAAACGATGATTGAGCAAACAAGGACAGCGGTGGTGAAGAATACAAAATGGATTGGCACCACGGTGGTGGCATTGGCGATTTTGAGACAGGAATTGAGATAGTTCACTTGGAATCCAGAGGTGACTATCACGACCGCAAGCAGTGCATATGAGCGCCAGTTTAGAAACGTTTTGGTGACTGGAGCAAATTCAACGATTGTTGAGAGCAGTTTAGTTGATATCGCAGTGTATGTTCCAAATAATGCCACCAATAATAAATGCACCAAAATATATGTAATAGAGCCACTAAGAGTACGCAATCGGAGCATGAGCAAAATTATCATGATAAATGTGACTGCAAGATAGATCAAGGTGGCGGGCGTCGTAATTAGCGAGTCAATGTATGCGAACGGGTTGCTCACAGGGAGCGATGCAGAATCGGTGACAGAGGTCAGAATCATTAGGACCACTCCGGCTGCGCTAAGAAAAGTTCCGCACAGGTCTCTGGGACGTATTTTTTCGTGGAACAAGACAGGTGCAATGAAGGTGGAGTTGGATATGATGGTTACTACTCCCAAAGGAGCCACAATGCTGACCGGAGCAAATCCGTAGCTGATGAAGTTGCCTATCTCGCCTAGCGACATGAGAACAAACCCGAGCTGCCATTTGATGTTCTGTGCATAGTGCTGAGATCCCAGGTTTTGATGAGCCTGTTTCTGGATATTCAGAGAGACAGAGATCAGTAGGTTTCCTGTGATTGAAAGCAGAATTCCTACTGTGAGATAATCCATGGTGACAAAAAAGATAATTAACAAAAATATGGATCCATTAGAGGGCGAGAATATTACGGGAGCCAGGATTGGCAATAAAAATATTGATCTTGACAAGCTGCGCAAGCCACACTCCCGCGTGATTGCGCCCAAGAGCCAACGTCCGGAGCTGGACCATGGTGGCTTGCTGCGAACAGATAAGAGACCAAAGGCTGAAACAAACCGGGTTTCCGAGGAGGTCGAGCCGCATCAACTTGAAAAGGACAGTCAAGCAACAGAAACGGTCTCTCCTATGCATTCCAAAGACCAATCGCTTTCCAAATAATTGTCTCTACCCCACCCCTGCATTTTGTAGCTAAATGTGCAATTTAATTTGAATCTTTTCATGGCGTTTTCCTTTCGATTCGGGCTCACAAGACAGGCAACGCGCGGTCTCTTCTATGTTTTGGGTGTGGTATTAGTGGTATCTGTGTTTCTAATCTCGCGATCGAGGGTCGTCTACACGGACTCGCCACTACTCCTTGACATTGAACTTAGAACGTGTTATCTTCCCTTCTGCAAAGAGACCGAGTTTATTCGTGTGCCAAAAGACCTCGAACTGGACAAGTCGTGGCTGCGACGCACATATTTACACAAATATCTTGGCCACGCAGACGAGTGCATTGTCGATATTGCAGTGGGGAAGCCAGAGCGCCAAGCTGGAGATGTTTGGTCCGCACGCGGCCATGGGATATGGATCAAGCATGGAACTTGCGAGAACGCAATCCAGGATATAACTGTGCTGTTCAGCTCTGCTGATCCTCGACCAGACTGGACACTGGTGTCTAATCCTCTCAACACAGACACAAATCATAAGGTGTACATTAGCTACAAAAAGGCCGTCAAGCCAACACCAGCACCGCAGTTGGCATTCCGTCACGGCAAGTTCAAGATTCTCCAGGTAGCCGACCTTCATTTTTCAACGTTGGAAGGAACTTGTCGCGATCCCTGGCCTGCATTGGCCCGCGGTGAGCAATGTCTTGCCGACCCCAAAACCACACAGTTCGTCGAACAGGTTCTTGAGATCGAAGACCCAGATCTCGTGGTCCTGACAGGCGACCAGGTGTTTGGAGATGACTCCCCAGATGCCGAGACCAGTATCCTCAAGGTCTGCGAGATCTTTGAGAAGCGCAAAATTCCCTACGCGATGGTTTTCGGTAACCATGACGACGAAGGATCGTTGTCAAGGGAGCAACTCATGGAAACCATGGAAATATTACCCTACTCATTGTCCTCTGCCGGTCCTGTCAACGTTTCCGGTGTGGGCAATTACGTTCTTCAGGTTCAGAACAAGCTAGCCCTCTATTTCCTCGACTCGCACAAATACTCTTTAAATCCGAAAGTCCGCGGCTATGATTACATTAAAAAAGACCAAAGAGAGTGGATCAAAGACGTTCGTGTCAAGGCACCAGCAGCAATGGCCTTCTTCCATATACCCTTACCAGAATACACCAAGACAGAGAATATTGCTTTTGGCACGTACAAGGAGGCATGTACAGCGCCACAAGTCAACTCTGGAATGGCAGACACATTGAAAGAAATCGGGGTATCAGTGGTGTCGGTGGGACATGATCATTGCAACGATTATTGTGCCAAATCGGACATCTGGCTGTGCTACGGTGGTGCAGCTGGCGAGGGCGGGTATGCAGGATATGGCGGCACCGAGCGTAGAGTACGCGTGTTTGAGATTGATGCCACGAGTCTGGAAATATCCACCTGGCAGCGACTGCATTCCGATCCACAAAATATGGTGGAGCGTCATGTACTAGAAAAATAAAAGCTTAATTTTATATATTTATTTTTCATGAGCGACGAGTTCTTCACCAAGGAAGTGAGCGCAGTCGCGTTGGATTATCTTGTCAGCGAATGCATTCCTCTTTCTGTGCGCGTAGAAGAGCTGCTGGACAGCGATAGTACCAGAGATGTCCTGACAAGCGGTGTCTCTGGACTCAAACTTGAGACCGAGAAAGCGGGAACAGTGGATTTTCTCAAGAGCTCCAAATACCAAAGCCTGAATATTCTCTACCGCGTTGAACATTACGGGTATGAAATCGGATACAAGATCACTGACTGTTTAATTCACAAGCGATCTGTTCAAGACGGAGTTAACCTCCAGCTGCTAGAGGTGCTGGAGATCATTAAATTCATCTGCAGAGACGTGTGGAAGCTCTTTTATCTCAAACAGATGGATAACCTACGAACAAATCATATTGGCACGTTTGTGCTCATCGACAACAACTTCCGCCCCTTAGTGAACCTGTCCAGTGCAAACGGAGAGGCCGAGACTCTCCGGCAGGTGCAGCCGTATCTCCAGCTCCCGTGTGGTATAATCCGCGGCGTCCTGGCAAGCCTTGGAATTGAGGCAATTGTCAAGGCTGAAATCATAGAAGGCAAGCTCCCTGCCGTGTCATTCAACGTGCAAACAACCACCACCAAGTGACCCTTGGTGGTGTACGGATGTGTACTATAATATAAACAAGTATGGGGTAAGCAATTATTCTGATTAGATTTCTGTGCGGAATGTCGCGGCCTATCACCTCTGACGATATTCCAAAGGCACTGCTTGTTGGCAAGCCGCTGTTGTACTTTACAACGGGCTTTGTCAGTCTGTGTGTTTTTTTGTTTGGTTACGATCAAGGATATTTCAGTTCTATCTTAACGAACGAGTATTTTAAGGCCTATTTTCACCACCCCACAGCTTTGGAGATTGGAACAATTGTGGCCATACTAGAGATTGGTGCACTGATATCATCTCTGAGCTTAGGACCCGTTTCTGACAAGCTTGGACGCCGCAAAACTACTAGATTGGGGGCCTTCATTTTCTGTATTGGAGGTACAATTCAGTCATGTTCATCGACCGTGTCTCATTTGGCTATTGGTCGTTTTGTGTCGGGTATTGGTGTTGGTATTCTTTCCGGTACTGCGCCTTCATTCCAGGCCGAGATTTCCAGTCCTGAGAATCGTGGGTTCCTCGGGTCTGCTCAATTCACTGGAAATATTTTAGGTTACGCCTCGTCAATTTGGATTGACTATGGTTGCAGCTTTATCGAAAGTGATTTATCGTTTAGGATACCTCTTGCTTTACAGGTTGTGTTTGGATCTATTTTGTTTTTTGGTACATTTGCGTTGGTCGAAAGTCCAAGATGGCTCTTGGAGCACGATCATGATGCTGAAGGCCTTATCGTGATTGCAGATCTGTTTTCGGGCGGACATGTGCACAGTGACAAAGCACGCGAGGAGTACAAGGCCATCAAGGAAACAGTCCTTATTGGACGTCTAGAGGGGGAACTAAGTTATCTTGATGTGTTCAGACGCTATCCAAAGCGGATATTTGTTGCCATGAGCTCACAGGCATTTGCTCAATTCAATGGTATAAATGTTATTTCATACTATGCGCCCTTGGTTTTTGAGCATGCAGGATGGATTGGTCGTGATGCTATTTTGCTTACAGGTATCAATTCTCTGATATACGTTGCAAGTAGTATCCCACCCTGGGTGCTGACCGAGTCTTGGGGACGCAAACCGGTGCTTATTATGGGCGGAACAGTGATGGGAATTGCCCTGTGTGCAGTGGCAGCTTTCAGTTGGATTGATAACTCTCACAGTGCCAGCATGGTTGTCATTTTTGTGATGATATACAATGCATTTTTTGGCACCAGTTGGGGTCCTATTGGCTGGCTAAATGTGGAGGTGTTGCCGACAAAAGCACGTGCGTCAGGAGCAGCTATGGCAACTGCCACAAACTGGCTTTGCAACTTCGTGGTGGGAGAGCTTGCGCCAATTCTACTGGAGACGATCAAGTGGAGATTGTATTTGATCCATGCCACTTCCTGCTTCATTTCGGTTGTCACAGTCTGGAAAATGTATCCAGAGACTAAAGGAGTCAGTCTAGAGGAAATGGATCTTATTTTCGATGACAGATCGTCTGTCTACTCCTCGCATTCCGCTAACCTGTCCGGCTTCGGCTCTACAAACGATCTCGAAGCTTGGAGCAACAGATCGGTCATGTCGTCCAACATGGCAGCTCAAGTTGCCAGACATCCAGGAACAGTTGCAGCGGAGTCCACGTTCCTGCTGCCCGGAAATAAGCCTTTTATTCTCCCACAGGATATAGAGCCTCCCGATCTCGCTGCTATTTACAAATTCAAAACAGACGATTCGAATTCCATAAGAGGCTCGCTCCGCAAAGGTTCCGAGGCCATGTCGTCGATCCTGAGATTTGCCAGATCGAACAATGATGACCAGAGCGTTCATTCTGATGCGGTTTCTGAAAGATTCATCAATCCTTGAATTAAATTACGCTGCTATACGTCTATAACAAGCAACAAACTTATCACCCTTGTTACGAGCCACCTTCTTACCTTCTTCTGTCGATTCGCGCATAATAGCCACACAAGGGTCCTGGTCCTCCCATTCTGTACTCAGTCGCTCAAACAGTGGGTGTTCGTCTAGATGGCTCACCATCCACTCGTGCAGGTCTTGCACATCTGTGATGGTATATACCACCCCTCCTTCGCGCAGAACGTACGCGTACTCGCTCAAAAGAGTGTTGGTCACGATTCTGGCCTTGTGCTTTCTTTGCTTGAAATGCGGGTCGGGGAAACAGAAGAACATCTTTGATAGTTGTGCTTTGCGGAAGAAGTTGGGCAGGAACTTCATGGCATTTCCTCGAATAACGCTGATATTCTGATACTTGTTTGACTCTTTGTGCTGTTGTCTCAGAGCCAAAATTCTATCCTCGACATATTGCGTCACCTGCACTCTGATCTCCATACCGAGGATCAATTGGTCTGGGAATTCAGGGGCCAGGTCGACCAGAAGTCCTCCAAATCCGCAACCAATATCTGCAATCTCCACCTGTCGATCGATCTTGCCTGTCTCAGAGTCCACAAATCCAGGGTAGTATCTGCCCCAGTTCATAGAATCCGGACTTTTAGGATACTCGAGCTTGTGGTCGGAAAACGGATTCGAGTGTGCACGTTGTCTATAGAACCGCTTCTTGGGAAGACTCACCTCTTGAGCCTCCTCTTCGAAACGCGCGTGCTTAAGAACCTGACGGGTCTCCTCTTTCGAGTCCCTGTACTGCTGTCTTTTAGATTGATGGTCAGACATGCCTCGCAAGCAAAAATATTTCACAAATAAAAATTTATCTCTGTTTAGCACAGCCTTGTCTATGTACAACTTGTCTACTCTTCGGTCTCTGGGTTCTCCTTCTTCTCGAGCTCTTGTCTATGCGAGTCCATCGTGAGATAGAGTGTGTTAGATGCGCTTTCGAGCGTTCTGACCAGGCCTGCTCCTGAAAGAACGGTCAACATTCCCACCAGCTCTGAGCGTAATTGATCCATGTTTGGCATCTCCTTGAACTTATTGATCGTAGAGATGTCGACAATATCGTTTCCTATTCTTCCTCCAACGATAAAGAGACGCTCGTTGAGCCCCTTGAGCTCCTTAACGACGTTCTTGACGACCACTGGGTCGAGATCTTTGATCAGAATGGCAGCGGTCGGGCCTTTGAGCAGTGGCTCAAGAGGGTGTCTGATCTTTGCCTTTTTGACCTGGCGATGCGCAGCCTTGGATGCAGGGTCCTTGTGGTGAGAGGCTCTCAGATAGTGCTTGAACAGGGAGACCTTGATTTTTCGAATTTCGGCACCCGCAGACTCGATTTGCTTTTTAATCTTGAGATTGTCTGCGGCTGTGAGGTTGTTATGGTGTGCAAACAAGATGATCTGGTTGTTCTTGTCGAAATGCTTGTAAACGTCCATGAGGTATGTTTTTCTTCCGTCAACAGGCTTAATGGTATTTCTCTCTCGGGAAGTTTCTGGGGCTGGAGATTGCACCGAGCTGGCCATGCCCCTTATCAGACTCCAGGTACCGGGTCTTGGAGCTGCAAATGCCAATCTAGAAAGTGCAAACATAGTCCACAGAGATCAGCGTTGACGATGGAAAATTTTGAGCTGGAGGTCTAAATAAAATTTGCGCCGATCGTCGCGCACAACAATTGCTGAAAACAATCCAAACCGAATTAATTTTTACTAATGGATAACCAGCCTACCCGCAAGTCCCCTATTCGCAAGCCGCCACCGCCACATTTGACTGAGTTCTACTCCTTTGTCAACGGCAACACCGACACACAGCCGCCTCTCGATAATTCTACCTTGCAGAGCGGTCCTCCCGATACTGCTACAGGTGAGTCTATTTACGATCTGTCCGGCTTGTCCCTCAACGAGATGCACCGCAAGGTACCAACCGGGACCTCGCGCACCGGGTCGCTGCTTTCGCTGCAGCCCTCCTTGACTCCTTCCACAATGGACTTGGAAACAGTTATTACAAAGAAAGACGTCAATACGACTATCGCCAGCTCTCGCGAGCTTGTGCGCACTGCTGCGGCGTACCGCGACGCTCTTCGGGCTCTGGGATCGGCTGCCAGTGAGTTTGGACGCGCTCTAGAGGATTGCGCCCGATGCAAGGGAGCGGGTACGTCTTCGGACGGATTCATGTCAGCTAGCGGATTCCACCACCAAATCGCCAATCATCAACAAATTCTCGCGCACAGTCTTGAGACCACATTCGAGCAGCCAGTGTTAGATATCATTTCGGATTTTGAACACACCTATAAAGAGAAGGACATCACATTCAAAAAAGAGATAAAGGACAAAATTCTGCTCTTGCGACAGAAGGAAGCGGCAAACATCAAACTGAGTCGCAAAAAAACGCGTAATATTGTGGCGTACAAGTCCAACTTATTGCAATTGGCTTCCCAGCTCGACGAGATCGACCGCGCAAAACATGATTACTTTGTATCCTCGTACGAAGACACCCAGGCTGCATTCTCGCATATTCTACAACAGACAGGCTCTGTGGTGGCCATGGAGTCAGAAATGTACGAAAGTATTGCCAGCAAGGCTCGTTCGGGGGGCGGGCTCGATAGTCTTCTGGGAACGCTTCGGGATGCCGACTTGGTAACAGATACGGAATCTGACGTGAGGACCTTAGAGCAAGAGCCTTCTCCAAACTCCGACCACGAATCTTTGCATTCGGTACACTCTGCAGTGTCTGAGGAGCAGGATGATGAGTCGTTACAGGATCCTAATCGCACATCTGATACATTTTTCTCTCCTCCTGTCGTCAAGTCCAGGGATGAGGCTTTCGCGGCTCCTGGAGAAGATCAAACAGCAAGCACACCCACAGACCGTGCCTCTACATTTTCTCTTCCTACCGCCACAGGGGGACCTCCTCCAGCTGTGTTGGACTCTGTTAGTGTACAATATGTGTAAATTATGTGACCATTAATCAATTCAGCTTTTTCTTCTTGACATATTGTGCCATGGGGTCTTCATCCTCTAGTTCATTAGCAATGAGATTCTTATCTTCATGGTCTTCGTCAATATCCCCGAAATCGCTCTCCATTTCCTTGGCCATCGCCTCATCCCACTCTTTGTTAGCATCGAAATCCTTGTCGTACTTATAAGGCCTGTATCTGACATGATCAACTGCTAAAACATATTCGTCCCCAAACGAATAGCCATTGAGATTATCGACAGCGAGTATAGTCGATTCAAATTGCTCGTACTTGAGAAATGCAAACCGTCGCGAATGACCTGTAGTTTTGTCTCTCATCAACTTAACATGTGTCGGCACTCCATACTGAGAAAATACAATAAGCAAATCCATCTCATTGACCTCTGGTGCTAAATTCCTAATTATCACATAAGACGTATCCTTGAATTCGTAGTGCCATGACGCCTTGATAGGAACACCGAGTTCCAGCTCGCGCTCGTTCAGCTGCTGGATCCTACGGACCTGGCTCATATTTCACAAATATACGATTAGATAATCCACTAACTTCTGATATTTGGATCTCGGTGTAAAGATGTTAACTTATGTTGAAACCTCAAGACAGAGTCGCAGTTGGAGGGCAGCTTGCTACTGTACGATTCGTGGGCAGTATTCCGAACTGGCCCAATGATGTTGCAGTTGGAATTGAGTGGGATAATCCTGAGCGTGGGAAACACGATGGTTCTATCAATGGAACGCGATATTTCCATACCATCAGTGGCCAGAAGTCGGCCAGTTTTGTTAAACAGTCGAAGCTGGATCGACCAAGAACTTTCATGGAGGCTATGGTCTACCAGTATGCGAGTGATGAGTCTTTAGCTTCGGAATCTGTGTCTCTCGTTGACAACTTCGACTTGACCATAGGTACCAAGAAGGTCGAGAGTTATGGCTTTGAACGCCTCAGCAGACTACAGGCCAACTTCCACAACCTTGAAACTGTCAATCTGGAACGATTAAACATTATTTGCTCCTCCGATATAGGAGATTTGCTTATCAACTTGCAGATATTAAATATTGGTTTTAATCTGCTAGGTTGGAGCAGTTTGATGAAAATCGTCAGTCAGCTTCCTAGATTGCATACTCTCAATGTAAATGGATGTCGATGGACCTCTTTTGATAGCGAAATACGCTGTTCTTCGGTGACCACCTTGCATGCTTCCGCCTGTGACTTGAAAACTGGAGATCCAGAATCAATTCTCAAATGCTTTCCCAATGTTACCAAATTGTACATCGCCTCCAACTCGGTATCTTCTCTTGACTTGCCTTGTCTGGAACACCTGGATTTTTCCAATAATGCTTTAGTCAGTACCAATGAGCTCCCAATTGCTAAAAGCCTTAATTTATCATACAATAATATTCATCTTCAGACGATACCACCAGTGCCTCAAATTCAATCTCTAGATGTTTCAAACACTATCATTTCAGACTGGTCTGAAATCGATATCCTTGCATCTCTTCCAAACCTAAAATCCCTACGTATTTTGGATACTCCCTTGCTAGATGCAGTAGATTACGATACTGCAGTGATCCAGCTGTTCTCACGCATTCCCTCATTACGCCATCTGGACGGTACATCATATCTGGATACCCAACGAGAAGACTTTGAGCTTTATTTCATCAGCAAAATCAAGAATAAAGAATGGACTTGCACACCAGCACTCTGGCAAACATTGTCCCAAAAATACAAAATTTCTGCCCCTAGCACCGATCACGTCGATACATCTTCTACTCCACTTAACCTGACCATCATACACGATACAAGAAGATTTTCAATCACGCTATTTCCATCTGCAACCATTGCAAAACTACGAGGAAGAATTTCACGCACACTCAGTATCAGCGTGCTCGACTTCCAAATATACTCGCGCTTCGGAAACACTATCGAACATCTGGCAAATGACCAACAACTCCTGGGAACTCTCACTATCCAGCACCCCGTTTTAGTCAGGCCCGTCTCCTGGGAGTCTGGATTACGTCAGCAACATACTGGCAGGCTAGTAGAAAAAGTGGAGTAGCTGCCGAATCAATCATGTCTGTTTCCAAGAACGTGAAAGAGCTTCGGTTTTTCTTGTCGCAAACTGCGCAATCAAGCGGTGCATTGAGGTGAGTTTCCTATTTGCGGCGTTCTAATGTCAGGTCATTCTTGGTGAAACAGTATAAGACGATGAAGGATGCCAATCCTGAGGTCCCCATTTTAATAAGAGAGTGTTCGGACATTTCTCCGGCAGTTGTTATGCGGGTTTCAAACGGTGTTGAGATGCGGAGAGAGCTTGCAAACTTGAGCGAAACCGAAATCAAGGATGTTCTTGCTGGAAACCTGTGAGTTTGGCTATCCCTATTTATTTGTGAATCACATTTACAAGACTATATATATTTATTATTCACGCTTCTCGATGATGGCCTTTTGAGATTTGGCTTTAATCATTTGCCGAGCAGCGGCGTTTCTGGCCCGCAGGTCTGCTTTCTCACGCACCTCGGTATTCTCCTGCATTTCCTTCCATGTGTTGGAAAAATTCTCCATCAGTCCCTTGGATTCCTGTTTCGAAGGATCAGGCATTGGATACATTTTGAAAAGCTCTCTGAACTTTTTCGATCTCAGAAGTCTGGCCTGGATGATGGAGAACACTCCGTTCGCAGTGAAGTAGACAAGAATTGCTGACGACATGTTCCAGGTGAAGACGATCGACACAAACGGAAGTGCCATGAATGCTCTCTGGGTATTTTTGCTAAACTGGCTGATTGCAGTCTCACCTCCAAATTTGAAAGAAACAGCATACAGACAAGCGGAGAGCACCTGCAACCCAATGTATGGATCAGGGGTGGTCAGGTCAGGAAACCAGAGAGTACCCTGAGTGTCGAGGCCCTGAACAGGAAGATTCGACATCTCTCTAATACCAAAGAAGGAACCAATACCATATGAGAGCTGAACAGCAGGTGACAGAAACATTCTCGAGTACTTGATTCCGTACTTTTTATTCACTCTTCTAAGCTCTTGCATCTTAATCTGCTGCTGAGCACGATCGCCTTTCGATGCTGCAGAGGTCATTTCTTGACGGAGCACCTTGGTCTCTGGAGCTGCAGCCTGTGACCGCGCCATGGCATCTGACGAAGCCATGAAAAGTGGTAACAGTGCAAATCTAAGGCCGATCGTTGTAGCAGCAATAGTAGCCCACCATGGCAGTCCTGTAGTCACATGAACTGCTTCTAGAGCTGTCTGGATCAGATCAGAAGGCCACCAGCCATCTGAAAGCCCCACACTCTTGATGTAACCCCATTGGTCAGAGGTTAGAGTATTAGACACAGTCTCGGAGTCGAAGGTCAACGAGGTATCGAACTTTGGAGCAGGAGTCTCAGTGCTGTTGAAGCGGACAGCAGTGACAGGAAATAGGACGTGTCGCGAGCCGAGGCCAATCGCTGGCTTTGCAGAATGGCGGAGGACAGACAGCATGATGAAAAATTAGTTTAATATTTTGCAAAAATTGCATGAGAAAAAACCAGTCGTCATGCTTACACGGCTTTCTTCGCAGATCTGGCGACGAACATTAGCAAATGCGGCTCTTCACGATCAGGCCTATTTAGGGTCTCTGATAACGAGTCTGCAGAGTCCTAATATGACTCCTGACAGTCGGAGATCCACTCTTCTCGTTCTCTTACGAAACCTCAAGAATAGTCATCCTACACTCCCACAGCCGCTGTTCAACTCGCTGTTCAGTATTTGGTTGCCCTATTTTCGCGACTATGAGGTTGAGCAATGCCTTTTAGAAGGTTCCAGATCAAAGGAACTTACCAGCATGCTGGTTCAATCATATACCTTGAAACGAGATTATGCCTCGGCCCTGACAACAATCGAGACCTCAACTATGGTATTGGATAGGTTCCCGTGTGAGCTATTGGCCTTCCACCTAATAAAAGCCAAACAATATTCCCAGGTGTTTGATCTCGTGCGAATTCTCTATACCAAAAGATATCCTCAGATACTCAACCAACAGCTACTGGAAATGCTAGTTAAAAAGTCGCTTGAGGCCGGTGAGCTCGAGCATGTGGCGAAATTTGTTGTTGGATTCGTATTTTTGTTCGACCGGCCTCTATTGCAATTGTCAGACGATTTGGTTGAACAATTATCGCGTCTGAGTATCGAAAGACTCGATTTCGCTACTTTTTCTAAAACTGTCGACTACCAAGCAAAACGACTCATGCTAATAGACCATTCTGAGGCCCGCGAATATAGACGACAGATGAATCTCCTGCGATTTAAAGGATATGTGCGCAAACTCGGTGCTAAACGGGTTATCGAGAGTGGAATGTTTTTCAACATGGGTTTTTTGAAGACATCTAAATCGGTGATGGATTTCCCTACATTAGCAGTTGGTCTCTCAGAATTCAAGTTGGACCTACAAAAAATGATCCTTTTGATAGAACAGATGCATGGCTACCATCTGGACCAACATCGAGACCGGTACTCGAAAAGTTTACACCCGGATCACCAGCTCTCGCGCATGATGAGCAGGAAGATCGACTCGAAATTGGATTCTGGGGAGCTTCACGAATTCTACGACTCACTGGAATCGTCTTTGGGGAAACCCGCCAAGACCACAGTCAAATTTCGCATGAGAAAGGCTAAATCTTTCTCGCCATTTGAAGTACTGCCATTCAATTTACTCCTGAAAGTCATCAGTCTATCGAGCAATGACTTTTCTCTGGCTGTGCGATTGACCAATGTGATGGTCAGGAAACGTCGTGTTCAACTTACAGAAGAGTCGCTTTACTATCTGCTGAAAGTTTTCCATAATTCTGACCAGACCAGTGTGGAGCAGCTGCAGGGCCTGTTGAACAGTATTGACGTCCAATTGACCTCTAAAACATCGAAATTGATTCTCGAGATATTTGTGAAACTCGGAAACAAGTCATTGTTGCGTCAATACCTTGAAGAGTACAAAGCAGCTCATCATTTTGTTGAAAAAGATCTCGAGCGCAAAATCTTATCATTGATAGAATAATTACTTGTAAATAATTTCCCCAAAATTAATTATTCATGAGACTTCTTTTAATCAACCCCAACTCATCGCAGTCAATTACTGACAATCTAAAGACCGTCATTGCCCCGATTTCAGGTTTTGAGTTCCATTTCTTTACGGGACCACCCTCCGCACCACCCTCCATTAATAACACTCAAGAAGGCATACTGTCTTCCAAGGCCTGTATGCAGAAAATACTCAGCGATCCCAAGTATCTCACATATGACGGATATCTAATTTGCTGCTACTCGGACCATCCTCTAGTAGAAGAACTGAGAACACTTGTCTCCAAACCGATCATGGGTATTTTCCAGGCTTCTCTTTTGTATGCGCTAAATTATGCTACAAAATTATCTAAGGTAGGAATTCTCACATCGAACAAAAGCTGGGAGGAGATTCTGGACAGATCTCTTCTGGACTTCTTTGGATCAACTTCTCTTCCTGAATCATTCAACCCCACACTGGCTGCGGATGTCGACGTTTTGAAGCTCACAGACCCTGAGAATTATGCCAAGCTTCAAAAAAAGATAGATTATCTTATTGCCAAAAACACAAAAATAGTGCTTCTGGGCTGCGCAGGTCTGAGCAGCATGGACGCAAAGTTCCAGAACGATTTTCCGGGAATTGTTTTCGTGGACTCCGTGAAGATCGGAGTGGAGCTTCTTGCAGCCCATGTCCGCTTCTCTTGCTGAATTATCGTCTTCTCTTAAGACATGCCAGCAGATTGAACAGATCGTCCTCCAACTTCCGCTTTCGGGACTCTTCAATGGCAACAGGCGCACCTGTGATGCTCTCCTGTGTGAGTTTGCAGACGAGAGACTCCAATTTGGTCCAATCGTCTGTTTCCTGGGATCCTAGTATATTGTCTGAGGACGGATTGTAAACATTTGGCGAGGGGTAAGGAAATGGAGGCGGGAAATACATTGGCAATGGAGGAGCAGCGGCATCTATTGCTTGATGACCAGGAATATTCATTGGTCCCATTGGGGGATAATATGGGTAGCCATAAAATGGATAAGGCGGATATGGGTAAGGAGGCATGGTGAAGTTGGGCTCGATCATGCTGGAATTGGCACTGACATTTCTTTCAGACTGATGCGAATGATGGTCGGAAGACACGTGTCGTTCTGATTGGGTGGAAGTTAAAATGGCAGTGTTTTGGGCATCTAGTGACGAGCTTGGTAGAGCAGCTACACTGGCAGTGCTAGTTTGTGAAAGCTTCGGAGTTGAAGCCTCTGGAGACGCTGGGACCTGTGGAGCAAGCTTGTGTATTTGCGCTTGGGAAGAGCTTGGCTGTTCATCGGGTGTGTAAGCATTGTGTAACGTTTGTGGCTCCTGGATATCCCCAGTTGACTTTTCAGCTATAGTTTCCAAAATATCCTCATCTGTCTGAACCAATGGTTCTTGGGCAAATTCCTGCTCTCGTGTCTCCTCCTCCGCATGGATTTGAACCTCGTAGGCATCCCTGGCTAAATCTATCGTATGTTGCTCAATCTCAATGATACCTGCCCCCTCGCTATCGACTGGACTAGTAGTCTCAGCTGGCTCTAACAGTATTTTAGCATTCTTGAGCCATTCCTGAAGAGAGACAGAATCATCATCCATATCATGCTTTATCTCATCCAAATCACTGACGATCTCCCTCAAGATTTTATTGGGTTCATTGAGCGCATAGGCAATGAAGAACACTTTTTCGCGTAACATCTTGTAATCATCTGGTAAACAGTCCTTATCAGTCGAAAGGAACCAACTAAGGGTTTTCAAGACAGGTAAGATCACAGTAGACCGTCCATTCGATAGCTCACGTAAGATCATTGAACGAATGTTAATGAAGTTCTCGTTAGTGCGTAATCCTTGATAGATTTCAAGAAGATACTCGTCCTGCAATTTCAACACACCGGTTTCTTTGAGGAATTCAATGCAAACTTGATCGTCAAATACAGACGAAGCTCCCGCAGTTTTAATAGTACTGACGACAATCGCGCTAGTGATGTCTCCATTGAAATGTTTCACAAGACTCCTCCAAGTAGCAACCTGTCTCAGAGTTCCGACCAATGACTTGGTTGACAGGAGTTCCTCTGCTGCAATTTTGGTAAGCAATTCACTTTTATACTCTAGCACAATCTTGGTGAAAAGTGCCAGATCTCTCCGACTGAGGATATGTCCGAGAAGAATTCTGCATGCTGACCAAGAGTCATCTGATGGTTGAGTGCTGAGAAACTCAAAAACTTGCACATACAGTCCATTCGGTGAGTCTTGACAATCATCAAGTTCTCCAACAGGAAGCATGTCGCAAAGTGAGATGATCCGGTCTGCCAATAAGGAATCCGAAGTCTGTGAACGGTCTATTCCCGAATTAAAAATCATTTTCACTAACAATCGAATTTCGGAGCAAATTAAAGTCGTCTCTTCGTGGTCGTTATCAAATTCCAAACGAATCCGTTGCACATAGCTCATTAGGACATCAAACTTCCGTTCGCTGTCGATAATGTTCAATTGAAATACTTTCATAAGCAATGTCGTCAATGGTGTATGGAACAAAAGGACCCATTCCCCATTCATCGGTGGACATAATAAGTTCTTTTCTGTGTCAAAAAAACAGTCTTTGGACGAACACTTGTAAGACACTCTATCGGTTTGAGAGCTCAAAATCTGAGAAATAGTATCAAGTCCTGCAGATATCTGCCACGCAGTAGAACCGTCCTTGAAATACAACTGGGTAAGGAAAGAGCAGACCCAGGACCCTATCCAAGATCCATCTTTCAATCCAGAAGGCGGAGGTTTGCACAAAAACTTGTATAGTGAATAGTAAAGTCTAGCAAAAAGAACAGAGAACTCTGTCATTAATTCTGGGGTGACTGATCCCGAGAAATCGGCAAGTGGGTGCAAAAGCGCATGATACTTATTTTCCAGGGCATCGGCCTCCTCTTGCGAGGCAATCCCTGGATAACTTTTGAATGCTAGTGAGATTTGAAATGCAAAAATAATCGCTCTCCAGGCACGAAGAGCACATATCTTAGGTCCTTCTCCCTGCTTGTTGAAACATGCAGTAAATACCGAAACCCATGATTCGATATGTGACCAGCATTCAAAGCCCCTGTTCCATGTAAATGCGCAAGAAACATAAGTAAATGATGCCCATATCTCCATTACATCTGCGTGTAGGTTGCGATCCAGTGCAATCTCCAAACCTTTAACTAAGGCATCACATATCGAGGATGCTGATGAATAGGAGCCTAAGGAGATCGGTGTGCTGCTATTCTGACTGAGTGAAGAGACTTCCTCGCTCATGAGATCAAGGATTTGTTGACGTCCGTTATGACTGCAAATTTTGCAGAACTGTGCCATAATCTTTCTGATAATAGAGATGTTCGTTTTGTATCCTCCTAGTTCCACACTGATAACACACCAAATGACAAAAGAGATCCAAACCTGGCAATGCTTAAGCATCAAGGCGGGGTATCTAGTCAAATAGACGTTCAGGACATTCAACTTTTCTGTAGTTGTCGTGGAACTAGGGAAATATCTGAGATTCATCAGCGAGTAGATAACTTGCTCCACTGTTGAAGAAGGCATCAGTGCCGATTGTTCTTTGTAGAGTTGCACAATAGCAGAAACTAAAGCTTTTGATATGTTCTCACATAATGACAATTTGATCACCAAATCAAACACCTTCACCGCATCTGTGACTTGCCAAAGAGAGGTGATCATTGCTAAAAGTTTGATGGCCTGTGTAGTAGTTCTGAACTCAAATGCAGTTTGTGAGTCTGGACGCTTTTCCAGAACCTGTGCAAGTTCCTTGGCGATTTGGTCCACAATCAACTGCGGAGTTTCAGGGTCTAACTGTTCGACCACCCACTTCTTATCTGCTTTTTTTATGCTGTCAACCAAAGAAGCAAATGCCTCAAATCTTTGCTCAAAATCGGGGTCTGAAAGTCGGTCACAGCACCCTTTTATCACAAACACAGCATGTTGATTCCCGGGTTTTAGCTGGATTATATGACCAGACGGCCATTGGTTGGAGAAGAAACATTTGTCGAAATCTTGAGAGTTAACTAAAGGATCCATATGTGGAACTTTAAGGATTGAACGTGGTTCAGATGGATCTTTGAGTGGCGATGAGCCTATTGGTGAGCGGTCCACGTTATTAGAAAAAAGAACCTTTTTAGCAGATGTCGATCCACTGACTGAAGTAGTTCTCTGTGCTGTTATTGGCGTAGCAGGCTCAGTTTCAAGATGTCTTGCACTTTGATTACTAGGTGAGAAGCCAGTCGATAAAGCCCTAGGCGATTTTGACCTGTTTTCAAGCGGCGAGCGTCTTATATGAGCATTAATTGCGTCCACAGAGACTTCTGGAGTCGATTGTTCAGATGGATCGTGCACAATGTCTTCGCTAACCTGGGCAATGACAATTGGAGATTTTGTCAAGGGGACCTTGGTTGGAGTTTGATCGATTTCCGATGGTTCCTCAATTGGTTCAGACTCGCCTTCCAATTGTTCTAAAGGCGTTGAAAGCGATTGTGATCCCAAAATTGGACTTCTGCTTTTTATCACGTTTTTAAATGCTGAAATCAGATTCTGAGCAGACATCTTAGAGTCTGGTGTAATCTGGTCCTCAACTTGAACTTGAGAAGAAGGAGACTTGAGAACCGGTTGGGTGTTCTCCTGACCGTCAGTTGTAGAGGCTGAGGTCTGGTTTAAAGTTTTGGAGGAATTGGCGGATTTACGTGCCCGGATCAGGTCCTGGTACGTCTGTGGAGTTTCCGATGATGAGGTCAGGGGAGATGCGGTTGCAGCCTTCTTAGAGGCCCTGGACTGCTTGCTATTTCGTGGAGGTCCATCGGAAGAGGATTTCTTGCCATTGTTAGTGCGTTTTGCGTTCAGAATCGAGTACAATCTATTCAGTTTGACTGGATCACCCTTACTTTCGCGCACAGGACTAAGAACATCAGAGATAGAGCCTGAATTTCTTGAAGGGGTGAATTTGGTGCGACTGTTCTTCTTTGCGTCTGCAAACTTCTTGCCCAGACGATCTGCCTTGTCACGCCCCGATAACGTGGGGGCAAGAATTACGGTTGGTGCCTGTTTGTCCTTTTCTGCAGGGGGTGTGGCACTTCGCCGTTCTAGCGAGCTCGGTTCCTTGTTGAGAAACATGGATCAGAGCTAGAATTGAGGTATTATGGGTAAAAAACGCGTCCTGGCGGGCACAAACAGATATGCTTCACCTGATGCTAGATAGATTTTTTGGGTTCCTCACCTGGTAAAAAGTACAATTTTTTTTTAAACTTAGTGCAGCTGGAAACGCGAATGTTACAGACACGGCACTAGAAATGACAGCTCTATTTATTGTGCAATATCGTTTTCGTAGCTCGGAAGCACCACTATAGGCAGCCGCACTGTGAACTCGAGACCATTCGGAATGCTGTCAGCAGCCTTGAAGAGAACAGATCCCTTGTAGTCTGTGAAAATTGGAGTCAAATCAAACCTGCTGGGACTCGTCTGCTCGGTCTGATTGGCTTTTGACATGTTATTGAATGTGTCCACCAGAATGAATTTAATCTGAATCGCATACCTAATTTCGAAGAAGTTTGTCTTGAATTGCGACTCCACAGTCGCAGGAATTTGCATGTTCACGTTGAGATCGTCCACGTTGAATGCGCTTACCAGCTTATGGAACACAGTGGTTTCAATACGGTCTCCGTTTTTAATGCTCTTGTACACTTCATTGTAGCTATCCCGCTTCAGATACTCGGCCCGGTGGATGATCTGGTTTTTGATCAGTCGGACTTCGACTCCTTTGGTTTCGAGCTTCTGATCCAGGAACGAAAAGTTGATTGTCACCTGGTCGCCAACTTTGGTTATTCCCTTGCTTAGACTCACGCTGGCAATTTGCAGATGGTCCTGTTTCACTAAATATTTGGTCTGGGGCTGGCGTGGAATCAAGTGGTCCATATCCTCGAGCTCGTCGTCCTTTGTGAATTCCTGCTTTTGGACGCTCTGGTAGTCAGAAAGTATATCGAGAAGATTCTGTCGCAGATTCAATTCTGAGCTATCCTCTCTATGATACTGTTTCTCAAACTTCTCCTGGATCCTGACAATTTCTGTCACACCGTTCTGGTCTAACTCGCTCACAAGCGACAGGAACTGCTTGGTTTCAAGATCCCGGTCCAGGTCAAACGATGCTGGAAGCTCATCTCCAGATGATCTCCGACGTGACCCTGTTCCCAAATTTCGTCTCAGCTGCTCCAAATTCATATTGGAGCTCTTGCGTGAGAGCGTTCCATTCACATTGGTGTTGGAAGGCTTGCGGTTCAGTCGTCCAGCTATGTCGGGCTCCGAATATCTGCGTGTGTGCTTCGGATTGACAAGCAGTTCGGGCGTGGATGTGGACAGATCCACATTCTTAAGAATGCTAGGACTCTGGTTCAGTCGCGACCTCTCCAAATGGTAGACTGGTTGTCTCCCAAACTTGTCGAGATAAGGACGGATTTTTAAGGGAAAAAACATGGTCTTATTGGTGAACGTTCCATTCTTCTCCATTAGTTGGTAGCCGAGAATCACATTGTAGTGTATTTGAACAGCTTCAGACTTGAACGAGGGCACCAGGTCGACTGGAAGCTTCAAATTGACATAGAAACTGCGAGTAAGCATGTTTGAGGTGGAGTTGATGTTCAATTGAGAAGGCTTGAATGTAATGTCGCTGAAGAGAATAGATTGCGTAGTAGAGTAGTATGGAATCATGTGTGTATTCTCTTGCGACTCCATTTCGGTTTGGAAAAGAGTGGTGATGCCATTGAGAAGTCCGTTTTTATGCTGATCGAAGGTAATTTCTAGTCCATTGATTCCGGCCAATTTTCCTTCAAAAGTGGAAGATTTCTGGAGATCTTGAAAGATGGATGCATCGATAATCTTATCGTTGATCGAATAGTAGCCAAAGATTTGCGTGTATCCCAAGAAAATGGAAATATCTTCGAGAACGCTCTCGTCTTCTTCCTCGGGCATTGTGTCCAATTGCTGTAAAAATAACGCACGGGTCGCATTAGAAAGCTGTGAGGAGAGCCTTCCGCCAAACCAACCTTCACTTTGCCCATCGGTGTCCTCCTTAACGTTCTTGTTGGTCCGAGTAGGGGTGACATTGTTGTTCAATGGACCAACATATCGGAAGCGCAAAACAAACGACAGCTCGTCTGTACCGGCCGTAACAGGATAGTTCTCGTAGATCAGTTCAGCACGAACATTGTCATTGACGTTCTGGTGATAAACAGTGTGTGTCACCATAACACTGGTACGAGAGTCTGGGAAACTATTTTTGATCACCTAATCAAAATAAATAAGTACACCTTCCACCATGAAAGATGGGCGGTAGTCAAAAAAAGGGGTGAGGCCCAGATTTATTTTCCCAAACTAATTAGAGCGTCAGGACATCGTATAGCAAATAATGAACTCGGCAACGTGGGGAAAGCTGTCTGGACTTTTGAATGCCCCTTCAGTACGTCCAAAAATGGACCAAGTTCCCAAGCGGGTTCAATTTTCAACCAAGTGGTTTTTAGGGTGTCTGGCAGTGTTTGTGATTTACAACTTTGTCAACATATTCCAGCAAACGCGGTTTATGTGTCAGCTCCCTGCTATTAATCTGGTGAAGGTCCTCAACAACGGAGATCAGTTCATCAAATCTGGAAAGATATATTTCAGCGAGAACTACGACGAGGTCCAGAAAGAGAACATAGAGCTGTACAGTTCATTGAGCAAAATCTTCGAAATGCAGAAGAGCTCGTACATGAAGAACTACGATGAGTACGCACTTATTCTGAACCCCTTCTTTGTTCTGGACGAGGCCGAAATCAGCATCAAATTCCACCCCATGAAATACTATTACCAAACTAAGAGCTTCCAGTTCAAAAACAGTACCATTCCCATTTTGGAGTTCAAGCATGTGTTTGGTCGCAAGCTCACCCCTTCCAGTGCCCTGTATCACACAGCGTTTCCTCTGACACTGCACTTGAAGGAGCACCAGCAGGATACCACCGATTTTCTTCACCGGATCGTGTATCCGATCTACGAAGCCGGCGGCTACCCTAAAAGTCTTTACAATCTCGACTCTTTGGTGGATTACTCGTTTGTGCTCAAGTACATCAACTTTGGAGTGTTTCTGATCTCGTTGGCCTTTCTAATTGAGGCGCTAGGAATAGTTGTGCCGTATTCTCTAGGATACCACGAGGTACTTTCTCTCCCTAAGGCCAACCAGGCACTTTTTGTGTTTGCCGTCATTTGCTTTGTCAGCTGTTTCATGTTGATGGCAGTCAACATTGTTCTCAATCTGATCCTTGTCGGCAAAGAGACCAATGAGCTTGGAGTGCTGAGTACATTTATGGGTTTCATTCAAATGTTTTGGCTCATCTTCCTTGCTTTCCAGACTAAAAACTGGATCTGGAAGATTTACCTCAGCAAGAAATACTCCTCTGTTGCTGTTCCAAAGCATCTGGAGGCTCAAGTGTCTAGCGATAATCTTCTGGATGATGAATCATCGACATCTGTTGCCCAACGCTTGAAAAGAAACTATTCCTCGAATGGGCCAGATCCATCTCCAACAGATGACGACCAGTTCAACTCCCAAAAAGCCGAGGTCGACAGACTGCTTAATTCCAACCCGTACGCAGGGAACATACATTTGATCTCTAACTCCAACACTGGTGTCACAGAGTACTTCTCCGACTTCAAATCATCAGGCCCTGCTCAGTCTGCTCGCTCTATGCGCTCGGTCATGTCTGCGCGGTCTTTAAGATCTGGAGTTTCTCTTCGGTCAGAAGAAGTTGCAACCATGAACAACGACGCCCAGAAAACTCTTTCTCGTACGCGCTCCAGGTCCCGTTCTCGTTCGCGGTCTCGTTCTCATTCGCGCTCCAGAGCTCGCAAAGTTGACTCCGAATCCACGTCCGGCAAGTCTGCAGCTACAATGAGCACCAACTTCAGTAGAATGCCATCGCGGACGCATGCTGGGATCTTCGTCGAGGAGGACACTTCCTCGTACGTGAACTCTGTTCAGGAGTCCCCAGCCCCAAATTCGGTGAGTGAACCGCCTTCCCATCAAGGTACGGGTGTCGTTACTGGCACCAATAGCTATCACATTGATTCCGTTTTCAATGAATTTTCGTCGATGCGTGCGAAACCAAGTCTCACTCCAGAGGAGATAGCCGATGATGCAGGGTACGATGATGTTGCTGGAAACGACAATACTAGCGATGTTACCACTCAAGGCGATCACCATAAACTGGAAGAGGACCATTACGATGACAACCAATCTACTCGGGTTTCAACAGCTGCGTCTGAAAGTTTCGACAAAACTCAAGAGCAACCACAGGACATTGAGGACAATGGTATTTAGATTTGGATATTGAGACATGTTTGTTTCGACTAAAATACACGCGAATTATTATAATGTAGTCATAGTGACAAGTTGGAAGGAGAAAGAGATCCATTCAGATGTTTGGTAGCAACCGAGGCAACTGGGTTTGGATTTCTTTTGAGACCAAACCGCTCATCGAACTCTGTGAAATCCATCTGGCGGCCAGTGATCTCGTTGTACATGGAAAGCGCTCTTTCCTCCATTATTTTCGAGTCGTTGTAAACAATGGATCCCTCCTGGTTGTAGATTCGTGCATTTGCAAACATCAGATGCAGATCATACATGAACTCTTCCAAGTTGAAGTAGATTTCGCCCTGCACTCGTCTTTTGATTCCATCGAAAGCAATAGGGTTCTTGACGATCACGTAGTAGTCCGGATACACGCGCTTTGCAGGCTTAACAGCGAAAATAGCAGACAGATTGCGGCCCTCTTCGGAAACCATGTTCAACATGATCTCCAAAATGCTGTCTAGTTGCATTTGCAGATTGTCTCGCTCCTCCATAGTCATGTCTGGAGGAGCAAAATTCTCCTTTCTGCAGATTGGAGCAGACATCGGTGCTCCTCTAGGCTTCTTTCTCTTTGGTGCTGAGCCTCCAGAAGGTGTTTGTGGAGTGGAACCTCCAATCTCGGACGGAGACATGGTATGGTGACCAGATCCATTCTTCTTCTTGCCTTTCTTTGGCCTTGGACGCAAATCTCCTCCCTCATCGTCGTCAATGAAGTTCTCGAGATCTCCATTGGGGTCTAAAGAGTCTTCTCTAACGCCTTCAGGTTTCGACTTCCGACCACGCTTGCGGTTCTTTTTCGGTCTCCCATCGTCGTCATCTGAGGCGTATCCGTTGATCTCCTGAAGCCATTGCTCTTCTGTGATGTTTTCGTCGTATTGTAGAACCTTACGCTCACGTGCACCACGGCCATAATGAAGCATCTCGTCTACTTCGTTTTTGATTTCCGGTTCATGATGGTAGATTTCTGGTAACTCTGCCTCCTGAATCAATCTCGGGAAGCCTAAAGCCTGGTCGTCACGTTCTTCGTCAAGCTTCTGGAATAATTGGAGTTCGTCGTCATTTCTGGCAAGAATTTCGTTCAAGTCATTATCATCCAAAACCTCGTCCTCGTTCTTCTCATTTTCCTCTGCCTCGAGCAGCTGTCGAAGAAGAGCCTCTTGTTCTTCTGATGTGGACTTCTGGTCAAACTTACCAGCTTGAATGACTTTGCCATCGATATCAAGCTTTTGATGTGCCCTTTCCAGAATGTACTCCTCGATCGAATCACTAGTAATCAATCTCAAAATACGAACCTCGTTCTTTTGGCCAATACGATGCGCTCTGTCTTGAGCCTGCAGATCTTGGTGAGGGTTCCAGTCTGTGTCGAAAATAATAACTGTATCGGCGGTCTGCAAGTTTAATCCAAGACCACCAGCTCTAGTGGAGAGCAAGAACACAAAATAAGGCGAGTCATCAGCATTAAAGTCCTTCAATAGCGCTGTCCGATCGTCGGCCTTGGTATCACCATCAAGTCTCATATAGTGCATGCCTCGGAACCGCAAAAAGTCTTCCATGATGTCCATGATCTGAGTCATTTGGAAAAACATCAAGACTCTGTGCCCACTGGCGCGGAATTTGGGTAGGATCCTATCAAGAAGCTCGAATTTTCCACTCACACGCCAAATGGTCTCATTGTTTTCATGAGATGGATTGATCATGTCCTCGATAGCTGGAAAGACAAATGGATGGTTACAGATCTTTCTGAGTTGCATCAGCTTATTGTTCATCCCCTTGATTCCAACAGGAGCTTTGGAGTCTGAGTCACCAATAAACAGTTGATTGTATTTGAGCATTTGATGGTAGAGTTTGACCTGCAAACCAGACTTTCTGCACTTGATAACCTTTTCGATTTTATTGGGCAAACTTTTCTCGACATCCTTCTTCAGTCTTCTGAGCAAGAACGGTCTCAAGACTTTGTGTAGTCTTCTAATAACCAATAGGGTCTCTTCTTCTGATAATTCCAGCTTATCTTGGGTACCTGCGTTAGCAAAAGGGGTGTTGAACCAGTCATCGAAAGATTTGTCTGAATTGAAAATCTTTGGAAGCACAAAATTCAAAAGAGCCCAAAGTTCTGGCAGGTTATTTTGAAGAGGTGTTCCGGTCAGAATAAGTCTATAATCTGTATGATAGAACTCTGTTAATGTGGATGAAAGCTTTGACTTTGCATTTTTCATCCTGTGACCTTCGTCAATAATCATGTGGACCCATTTCACTTTCGAAAGTAAGTATTTGTCCTTGATGATATATTCATAAGTAGTCAAAAGAACATTGAAGTTTCCGGCCCGCACGTCGTGTGCAAGCTCCTTCCGCATTTGAGGAGAACCCTTGTAACTGATCTTCTTCAAGCTAGGCGCCCATTTGTCAAACTCCAAATTCCAGTTCGGAAGTGTAGATAATGGAACGATAACAAGAAATGGACCAGGAATATTTTTGGTTTCAGTGATGTATGTCAGAAGTGAAATGGTTTGAATGGTCTTTCCCAGTCCCATTTCGTCGGCAAGAATTCCGTTCAAGTGATTGTTGAACAGGGAGACCATCCACTCCAATCCTCTAAGCTGATACTCTTTAAGAGTCCCACCAACCAGAATTGAGGGCTGTTTGTCAATCTTCTCTTGAATTCTATGAGCAACAGAATAGTAGTCCGCATTCTCTCTCTCCTCTTCGTCTTCTTCAACGTCTTCTGAATGAGCTTCGGTCCGTCTGGCATGGACCATATGTTCCTGTGTGTCTCTTTGCTGGACTTTCACAGATTCGATTAACGTGCGCAAGAATCCGGTGGTCTGTTTCAAAATATGGGTGATTCTTGTGTCTTTGGTTTGATCCAGTAATTTAATATAGGCCTCTTCATCGTTAGCCTTCAAAGCTTGTAATCTCTGCTTGGCGTTCCTCTCGATACGACGCTGTTCTTCTTTCTCAGTGTGAGCATGGAAACTGTTGACTCCCCTGGCAATTCTGTTGAAACGTTCTTTTCTCGAAGAGATGTACCTCTTGTAATCATCAGACACAGTCAAGATGTTTGCTTGACGCTCTTCGATTTTGTTCTTCTTTGACACTGCGGCCACGTTCTTCTGCTGGTTAAACAAGGCGTGTGTGATCGATGCGTCGTGGCTGTTGATTGCACGCGATCTTGCAGAGAAGTTTGGTAAGTGGTTAGTGAGCAGAGAGTTTTGGTGGAATATAGTGCTCACCACGTGGCCCCTAACAGCCTTCTGATAAGGAAGCAGAGTCATCAGAGTGTACTCGAGTTCCAAACTTTCATCTTCGTCTTTGAGAGTCTTCAACGTTTCCAATTCTTGTTGGAGTCTGATTTCGTCAATAAGATCTTTGGTCTCCTTGGCTCCCACAATATCCAAGGGCTTTGGATACAGAGAGGGAGTGATGACTCGAGACTTTGGATCGCTCAAATACTCAAACGGAACAGGCTTGGGTATTTGTGGGACAGAAAAACTGTCGACAACAACTTGAGGATCGTGAGACGGAATGATGTTGGAGACGTCTGGATATTTCTTGGACAGTTCCGCAATGGGAACAGGGGGGTGGGGAGGCAGGCCTTTGAGCTGCGCCTGTTTTGGAGGTTCCTGTTTCGGAGCCATAGGCTGCGGCGGCGGACGAGACTGGAAAGGCTGCTGCTGGGGTTGTGAGGGTATCATAACAGGTTGAGGGCCCATCAGTTGCGGATTATGCTGCATCGGGGTATTCTTTCTAGATTGCATTGTCTGTTTGGGGGTCTGCGCAAAGTGGTCCTTTTTCGGTTTTGGTTTCTGCTGCTGCTGCTGCTGTTGCTGTTTAATCATCCCGTTGTTCTGCATAGGCATCGGCGCACTATGGTCTCCTACATGTCTGTTGTACTGCTGGAACGAGATGTTAATGACGTTGGCGAGCTCGGGCTCAAGAGTCTGGTTCTGGATGAACTTCTTAAAAGCCGAGATCTGGTACTTGAGCAATTGAGACTGCGGCGGAGTGAATATTGGCGAAGGGCCAGCGGGGCCCGACGGCTGGACTGGCGCAGCAGGCTTGGGCTGTTGCTGGTGTTGCTGCTGAGGCTGCTGGGGCTGTTGAGGCTGCTGGAACTGGGAGAATCCCTGCTTGTTCTGAAACTGCGGTAACTGGCCCTGTGCTTTCAACTGTCTTTGAAAGTGAGAGAATTGAGTGAGCACAGACGCAAGCTCGGCGAACTCTGGCAACTGCTTAGCGTTCTCGCCATGTTGGGATCGAAGCTGCTGCAGACGTTTATATATGTTCTGGAGCTGATCCGGAGTTAGGTTTTTAATATGTGCAGGCAACTGAGGCAACGGGTGTTGTTGTTGTTGCAAATATTGGGGAGTGTGCTGTCTATTATTGGAGAACTCCATGGCATGTAAACATTGATTCAACACGCGTAATTGGCCGAATTGTATACAAACACGTCAAATCAGTGTGGAGTCGTGCCGTTTTGGTATGTTTGCCTACAATTGCTAATAATTTGTAAGGGGAACTACTCGGATGCAGAATTTGGTGCGAGAAAAAAAATTGCTTGTGATAAACTGCCAATTTTATGTATGTGCACGTGTCGGATGGATGCGTGTGATTGGGTGCGGATAGCCAAGGGGTCCACCGTGAGTCGGGTCACAATAGGCATCTCAGTTCCTAGACAATAGCGCATCCTGTGGTTGTAGGATGTTAGATTAGGTTGAGATCCCGCAATCGGTTGCAGGCCTTGAGTTCTAATTGTTGCGCCTGTTCCAGCTTATCGGTATCGACGAAAAACCACCCGTAGCTTTCTTCGATCATGCGGTCTTTGTAAGATTCTTCGCGCTGGCACTTGTGTCGCAGGTCAGAGACGTAGTAGTTCTCCACCTGTTTGTCCAGATTTTTCAGCTTGCGGTCCGAACCACCAACGTAATTTTCCAGAGCCACCGGATTCACGTAATACGGCACTCTGTATGTGGGCGTGAACCGCTCCTGGTTGAGCAGCGGGGAGGTCTCGAACGCGAATTTCGGCAGTTTGGAGTAATTGGACGAGCTGTCGCCAAACAGCGTGCTCAGGATCACGGGGATCAGCACAATTAGCAGAGGCCCCAGCTGGCTGACCAGATCCCACAGTTTCCGTTCCTGGGCGGGCGCCTGGCCCTGTCGCGCGCCCGGACGTGCCCGAGGCGGCCGCTGCCCAAACCGGTTTGGAAAGGCGTTCCTGCCTCCGGGCCCACCAAAATGGAACGTGAACGTGTTGCCTCCGAATCCCGTGCTGGGCCCGCCAAAGAACATGTTGAAGATGTCGTCGTCGAACATGAACCCCTGCGGCATCCCGTTGTTCATGTTCATATTCATGAACGGGTTCATCTGCGGACGGGCCCCGCCAAAGCCTGCGCCTGGTGATCCCATGCCAGCACCCCTCGAGTCCGGATCGGCCCCCGTCTGGTCGTACATCCGCCGCTTGCCAGAGTCGCTCAGCACCTCGAACGCTTTGGCAAGCTTCTTGAACGCCTCCGACGACTGCGGGTGCTTGTTCTTGTCGGGATGCAGTTTGATGGCAAGCTTGCGGTACGACTTCTTGATCTCCACATCGCTGGCCGTCTTGTCCACCTCGAGAATCTTGTAGTAGTCGGCTTTCTCGATGCGAAGAATGCGCTCGACAACTTCTTTTTGGTCTGCCGTGAATTCGGCCATACTTTACCAACAAAGATAATTTCCAATTTTTTTCAGAATTAACTAGAATAAGCTCTAACTCTGTCTCTACTACAATTTCTATTTCAACGCTTGTTTTCGTCCTCTCCGTCCTCCAGTAGCCACATCGCCATCTCCTTCTTGTCTTTGTTCTTGTCGTTCACGTCCTTCTTGTCAGGAACAATACTGGACTTGCCCTCCATCACCACCTGCTGGACGTGCTCCTTCTGCTTTGCACGATCTCTCATTCTCTCCTCGATCGTGCCCCGCACCAGCAGCCGGTACACCGTCACCTGCCGGGTCTGGCCCAGTCTGTGCGCGCGGTCCATGGCCTGTGAGTCGATTGTCGGGTTCCAGTCCGAGTCGTAGAAAATAACAGTGTCGGCCGCCGTCAGGTTGATTCCCAGGCCTCCCGCACGCGTACTCAGCAGGAAAATGAACAGCTCGGGCCGCGTCTGCCAGTCGTGCACCAGATCGCGTCGGTCGCTCAGCTTCGACGAGCCGTCTAGACGGATGTACTTGTACTGTCTGTACGTCAGGAATTCTTCCATCAAGTCCATCATTTTCGTCATCTGGAAATAGATCAGACACTTGTGTCCGTTTTTCTTCAAATCCACAAGCATCTCGTCCAGCTTGGCGAGCTTGCCCGACTCGATCACAAACCGGTTCATTGAGGGCAGTCGAATAGAGGAGAAACCGATTCTTGCGTTGAGCGGAGCAACGTCCATCTCGGCCTTTGGCCACAGTTCCACTGGCACCTTCTTCTGGGCTAGATCCCACTGCACGTTCAGACTCAGAGGCCGCATGGCCTGGCGAACGCGAGGATCGAAAAGCGCGTCTCTCTTGATAAAATTGAATCTTTTTCTCGAGCAAGTGATCTCTATTGGAGGAGCACATGCAGCATCAAACGCACCTGCACGAGCAACGTTCAAATACATGTCCTTGTAGGTGTTGTCGGCCACGCATTCGCGCTCGGTATGCAATTCTCGAATGTAAAACATGCTATGACTAGGAGTAGTGTCGTAGACCTGTCTGTATCTCTCGACCTGGCTAAATTTGGACGCGTCTGAATAGGAGCGCAGGTCGATGGCGTTCTGCAAAACATCTTGGTATGCAATTCGTCCCGCGCTGGACGGGGTCTCGTTGATGAAGCGCAAAAACGAAAACTCGTTGCTATGGCACACGTTTTCCGGGTTCCAGATGCTAAATTTCTCCAAAATTCTGCGCTTGTCCAACTCCGAGTTTTCGTAGTGGGGCGACAGCAGATCGTCCAGCACCAGTTTCGGCAGCCTGTACTCTATCTGGTTGCGCGTGGTGTAGTTAAGTTCCAAAAGCGGCTCGTTCTGCTCCGGCAGCAGCGAAAACGTCTCGGCAAACCTGCTCAAGCTGAACGCCGACATGGTGTCTGCACGCTCAAACAGGTCCGGGTGGTTGCACACCTTGCGGAACTGCATCACCACATTCATCAGAGAGTCTCCCTGCGCCTCGTCGTCGAGGCTGCTGTTGATCTTCTTGTTGTTGTCGATCAAATCCATAATGTTAATCTGTGAACGCAGCATCCGATACAGCTTCTTCTGTCTGTTGGTGAGGTCACAGAACACATCCACCTCGATCTTGTCGCCCAGCTCGCTCTGCACATTCTTCTTGATCCGCCGAAGCATGAACGGCTTCAGGATCACGTGCAGCCGCCGCAGCTGCTGCTCGTTCAGCTGCGTGTTTGACTGGGCGTGGGCCTCGATATCTTTGGAGAACCACTCGCTAAACTCGTCGTGCGAGTCGAACAGCGACGGCATGATGAAATGCAGCAGCGCCCACAGCTCCTGCATCGAGTTCTGGATAGGCGTTCCAGTGAGAAGAAGCCGGTTTCGGCACTGGAAACTGAGCAGCGACTTCCATCTCGACGTGTTGGCCGACTTGATCGCCTGCGCCTCGTCCAGAATCATGTACTGCCACTTCATCTTCTGGAAATACTGCACGTCCGCCACCACCAGCTGGTACGACGTCACCACCACGTGGAACGGCGACTCCTTGTTGTACACAATGCTCTTCCTGTCCCAGAACTTCCGAAGCACCTTACGGTCCTTGGCACTGCCCCAGTACGGCAGCACCTTGAAGTCGGGCACAAACTTGGTGATTTCCTGCTGCCAGTTGTGCAGCGTGGATGCTGGCGTCACCACCAGGAACGGGCCCCAAATGTTGTGTGTCTCGGCGAGATACGACAGAACAGAGATACTCTGCACTGTTTTTCCCAGCCCCATCTCGTCGGCAAGAATTCCGTTGATACCCTGCTCGTACAGGTTGGCAAGCCAGTTCAGGCCCTTCATCTGGTACTCCTTCAAAGTACAGTTGAGCAGTTTAGGCTGTTTCAGGTTCATGTCCCCGATACTGCTTGGGTTCTGGAAGTTCATCTCGCCCTCGTTGTCCTGGTCGGCAGCAGCCTGGCCATTGAACTCCTTTGCGCGCTGCTGGGCCTCGAGCAGAGCAGACTGCGCGTTTGCAGCAGCAGCCTGCTGCAACGCCTCGTCGCTGCCGCCCTCGAAGTCGAGCTCGTCCAGGTTCTTCTTGGCGCCCGCCAGGTCCATGGCTTCAAGACTGGCTCCTGTGTCTGGTCCTGAGGACAATGACTTGTCGCCCATGTCGCCCTCGAACTCGTCTGTCTTGATTTTTTTGCCAATGAAGTGCGAATACAGCTCTGTCTGGTTGATCAAAAAGTTCAGCTTCCGCGACTGTCTGCGAGACTCGCGCTCCTCTTCCTCCTTCTTGGCCTTCGCCACAGCCTCCTGCTCCGCCCGCGTGCGCATATTGCGCTCCTCGCGCTCGTGCTTCTTCCAGAAGTTCAGCATCTCACGCATCGACCGTCTCGCCTTGGTCATCAGATCTTTCTGCGACCTCGTCGCCTTTCCAACCCACTTCTTCGACTCTCTCGCAGCCAACAGGGAGGTCTTGCGCAAATTCATTTGTTTAGCCTGCACCGACTGGTAGTACATGCGGTAAGCCTTGGGGCCGTCTTTCCGCGCCAGATCTTTCCAGATCGAAATGTACACGTTGTCGTACTGCTTGTCGATCGCACGCTGCTCTTTCAAAGAGACCTGGGACTTGCCCTTCTTGACCCCCTCGACCTCGTCATAGCCATCTTGCTCATCAAATCCGTTCAACACCCCGTTCTCGTCCTCGGTCTTCTTCTTGCGCTTCTTGGTCTTGGCGTCGTCCAGATCGTCGTCCACAAGCTTCGCAGGGTCGATCCGCATCTTGCGCTTGCGCTTGCGTTTCCCCTCGTCAAGAAGTTCCCCCACATCGCTGGTCGAGTCGCCCACCTCGTCTATAAAAGACTCGTCCCCCCGCTTCGGAGCGATACTCAGCACAGCACCTACGCCTGCCGAGTCCTCGCGACGCTTTTCCAGCAACCTGTGCTCCTCGTTTTTCACACCGGCAAGCAACTTCAACTGCTCCGTCTTCAGATTCCGAAGATCTTCGGTCTCCTGCTCTATGGTCTTGTTGCGTCTGGTGAGCTTGTCATAAATCTTGGGATCGAGATCCATCACCTTGGCGCGCAGCTCGTCCAACAGCTGCGGATACACATGAACCCCGTCTTCGGCCTTGAGAAGACTGAGCTCCTGGTCCAAAAGCTGGACCTGGTTGATCTCGTTCAGAGTCAAAGAGTCGAGCTTCACCAAAGCTCTCACCCGCTGCTGGAAAGAGCGCATCAGATCGTCGCTCGTGGGGATCTGCGGGGCCGACGCCAGACTGCTGGGCGAAGAAAGCATCGCGGAAATGGACATCTGAGGGTCAGAAACAGCGCCAGGACTGGTACTTACGCGATCGTGACCATTGGACCCAACCGGAGGGCCCGTTTCGGACTGCTGGTTGTCTGTACTCATGACAATTGGCAGAGGTGCAATGAGAAATAAGTTTTTTAAAGCACCAATGGAAATTATTTGCCACCTGCCACTTAGTTGTGTGTTGGTGTTGCTCAATTTAAATTTTTCTCTCGTGCTGGTTGATTCATGATTCGCTTTGATTGAGAAATTTGGCGGTCGGGACCAAGACGCAAATATGGGTGAAAAATCCAGTTCCAGCACGCCCTTTGAGCTCCCGACCCCTGTAGTAGCACTTTAGTGGTGTGTATGGCCCCCTACGTCCCGTTCCAGCCCAGGTTTCGCTCTTGTGCGCAAAGCCGGGGCAGAACCGACGCGCCGATCGACCTTCCCGTCGTTTTAGGAATTTTTGCCGACCCCCACTTTGTTCTGCATTATTCTTCCCACCATGTCCCAACCCCAGGCCTCTTCAGGCTCGCGTGCGGACCTCGTGAGCAGTGCAGTTGAGTTTCTGCTTGACAAGACCATTGCGGACTCTCCTTTGGCGAAAAAAATCGAGTTTTTGGAGTCAAAGGGGCTCACACAGCAAGAGATGCAAGAAGCTCTTCAGCGCGCACAAAGTACCCCGACCGCCAGCTCATCAGTGTCTCAGAGTCTCTCGGCGCCAGCCAGCTCTGTTCCGCCTCGTCCTCCAGTGCCAGACTACTATTATAACGCGCCTCCGCTGCCGGAACGCGACTGGAAAGATTATTTCATCATGGCAACGGCAACAGCAGGAATCTCGTACGGCATGTACCAGATCATCAAGAGATACGTGATTCCAAGGATTCTGCCTCCTTCCAAGACTCAGCTGGAGCAGGAGAAGGCTGCTATTGATCAGGAATTCCAGAGAGTGGAGACTCTGCTGGAGAAGTTCGAGTCGGATCAGAAGGAGTTTTATGAGAAGCAGGAGGCCAAATCGCAAAAGATCGATGAGACATTACAAGAGATTGACGAAATCATCAGCAAGACCAACGAGAAGAACCTGAACAACGAGGAAACTCTCAAGTATCTCAAGCTGGAGATCGAGAACATAAAGATCACCATGCTCAAGACTCTCGACAGCCAAAAGGACACCTTGAATGCGGAGCTGTCTGCGATCGAGAAACAGCTGCAGGAGGTGAAGTTCGAGATCAAGACGCATGGGGTCAACAGCACTGCGCAGTTGCAGACGCCTCCAAACGAGACCACGTCCCCAAAGATGTCGACGTCGACGACTCTTTCGAACCTCAACATTCCGCCTGCCACCTCGGTTCCTTCCATCAAGGACATCCTCAGCAAGGAGAAGGACAAGGACGTCAGCAGCGACACCATTGCCAAGTTCAGCGAGCGCACAGCAAACGAGAAGGATCTCGAGCGCTCGATTCCTGCCTGGCAGCTGGCAGCGGCCCCCGTTGGCTCCACGAGCAACAGCGTAAGCTCGACTACCTCCAGCGTGAACGGCGACGAGCAGAAACGCGGCATCCCCGCCTGGCAATTAAACGCATAGTGTCTCTTGATAATTGTACATTTCCATTACTACTAATCCGTACATCCCTAAACCTAGTATACCGTTCCTTACCAAACCTGTGACCATGTGGAGCTAAAAGGAATGCCTGTGTTTTTGCCCAGTTCCAGCAACGAGGTGTTCCAAGGCGAATTTCCAGATCCCGTCGAGATACTCGATTCCATCGAGATTGCACTGACAGGCGTCGAGACCTGGTCTCTTTGCGAGGACATCGTAGTGGACCCAGTACTGGACCGAGCCAGCGTCGGGACCATGCTGCTCATCTGAGCCAGTTGAGGCTCCTGTAGCGATATGAACGAGAGGTCGGAGCCCGATCTCGAGACCGGGGATGGGACAGAAGAACTGCGCATAATCGGGTTGGTCTGCTCGTATTGCGACGGGAAGTTTTGAGGAGTCACGCGAGGCCGACTGGACAGCTGCGGCGATGGATAGTTTAGCAGTGGCTGCTGCTGTTTATTTCTGTGCTGCTTGTATTTTGGGTTTCCCAGTCTAGCCTGGTCGGCCTGTGCACGTGTGTTTTGTGCCAGTGTCTGGTCTATATCATCCAGCTGATACATAAACGGCACTGACTGCAGAACCATATTGTTGATGTTGGAAAGTTTTTAGTTGACGAAAAAATATTGGTCGGAAATCATGGGGAAGGGGCAACGCAGGGTATAAGGATGCGGATCTGAAATCCACCAACAATACGACTTCGTGGCCAAGCTGGTTTAAGGCATGCGACTGTTAATCGCAAGATCGTGAGTTCGATCCTCACCGAGGTCGCTTTGTTTTTTTTTTGTGTGTTGTTTTTTTTGCTCAGAGAGCCTGAGTGTTCCTACAGGTACAGCTACTACCCTTTAAACCTACCGCCATAGCTCCCTCACTGCCATCTACCTACATAGCAGCCCAGATCTAAGCATCAAAACAAATCCTGTGTCTAGGATTTGTTTACATTCCCAAACATAGCAAGCCATATTTTTTTTTGGCAGCCCCCCTAGATAATGTAAACAGTGCTGGAATTTAAACATTGAAACAAATCCTTCTGTTTTTGCGATCTGTTGTCGAGGCCCTCCTAAAAAGACCTGTCCCGACTGCTTTCGCAGCAGATTTTACTCTCGCTAACCATTCGCTATACTAATTCGCCCACATTTACATTCATTTGATACATCGCAATTCCAGATCAGACAGGAGTCTTCGCATATTAACTAAAGTCTTTCATTCATTTAACCAAAATGGGGCAACCGGCCGTTTGGTCCAACGAGAACGAGGGCATGATGAGCTCGAAGAAGGCTGTGAACGCTCCCAGAAGGGCATTAAGGGTCGTTTCCAATAATGAAGCCAACCGACAAGTGCGGACCCTTAACGTCAAAGAGGCCCAATACGAGGTCGAAACAACCAAGGTGGAGCAGTATGATTTTGTGGAGGAGTATGACGACGAAACAGAAGACGACATGGCTGTGGAGGACGAGGAAGTCAAGCCAAGTCAAGAATTTCTGACCGATAATGAATACGAGGAGGACGAGGAATTCCAGTTGATCGAGGAGAAAGTAGTTCCAATGTCTCCTGGCTGGGACTCCGAGATTGAGGCCGAGCTCAAGAGCGTTGTGCACAAGTTCTATCGCGAGGATCCAGACCCGAGAGACGAGGACACATGGGATGTTTCCATGGTGGCCGAATACGGGTCTGAGATCTTCAACTACATGCGCGATATGGAGATCAAATATGCGCCGTACGCACAGTACGTTCCCGACGTGCAGTCCGAGATCACCTGGGAAAACCGCGCTACTTTGATGAACTGGATCGTGCAAGTTCACGCGAGATTCAACTTGCTCCCAGAGACACTCTTTCTTGCAGTGAACCTGATCGATCGGTTTTTGTCCAAGCGTGCAATTTCTCTTTCGAGATTCCAGCTCTGTGGAGCCATTGCGCTGTTCATTTCGGCCAAGTACGAGGAGATCAACTGCCCCTCTGTCCAGCAAATGGCGTACATGGTTTCGAACGATTACACGATTGAGGAGCTGCTGAAAGCTGAGAGGTTCATGGTGAACGAGCTGAACTTCGAGATGGGGTACCCTGGCCCGATGTCGTTCCTGAGACGCACCTCGAAAGCGGACGATTACGACAGCGAGACCAGGACTCTGGCCAAGTACTTCCTCGAGATCACCATCATGGACCCCCGTTTTGTGTCCTCGCCTCCAAGCTGGCTGGCTGCGGGTGCGCACTATCTGGCCCGCAAGATGCTGCACCAGGGCAAATGGACAGATGCTCACGTCTACTATTCTGGCTACTCAGAGAGCCAGCTCAGGCCTCTGGCTGACGCATTAGTTGACAACTGTATCGACTACAAGAACACCCACAAGGCGATCTTCGACAAGTATTCTGAGCGTCGTTTCAAGAGAAGTGCTATTTTTGTGCAGGAATATTTGAAAGAGTCGCTTTCGTATTAGCATAAACATTATTCATGCTTGGAAATTGGCAGAAATATCTAAATAAAAAATTAATGGCAAATTTAATTTATACTAAGATGTTCTTCCGTCAAGCATTCAAGGTGGCCCCAACAGTTTCCAGACTCTCCCTGGCACGGAGCATTGCCAGACCGTTTGTGTTCACGCCAAGAATCGCTCAATTCTCTACCAGCATTGCTAGACTGAACTCTTCAGAGGCCAAGACTCTGGTCCAGCAGGAGCTTGAGTACGAGAGAGGAGAAGCCTTTGATCTCGATCCTAGTTTTGTCGAGTACATGAAGAGAGAGGAGATCAAGGCTGTTGAGCCTCAAGCAGAGGCAGTCTCGCACATGGTGAAGCAGTGGAACGACGAGAAGGTCCATGTGTTCTTCGATATCCAGAAGATCACAGACTCCACACACACTGCCAAGCAGAACGAGGCCGAAATGGAGGGAGAAGAGGCCGCTGACCTGTTCCCGCAATCTCTGGTGCAACCTGCCGAGGTGACTGTGATTTTGGAAAAGAACGGAAAAGCCCTACAGTTCGACATGGACTTGAACCCTCTTGAGTACCAGCTGATGGTCAACGGCGTGAGAATCTACGAGTCTGCAGAGGAGGCTATTGCCACTGTCAATGAGGAGAGCGACGTCGCATACAGCGGTCCTCTGTACGAGAACCTGTCTCCAGAGATGCAGGACATGTTCTACACTCTACTGCACGAAAGAGGCATCGACGAGGAGCTCGGTGAGCTGCTTGTGGCCTACTCCACTTGGAAGGAGAACAACATGTACATTGACTGGCTCGACAAGCTGCAGCAGTTTGTCTAGAAATGCTGATACTGCTGCTGTCGGTACCCTGTATATAGCTCTGCGTCGATCGACCCGTCGACTGTTTTTTCACAGTCACAATTTTTTTTCATCGACGAAAAATTTAAAACTATCCATTAACCAACTACAACTATGTCTGACGCTTTGGTTTCGTACGCTGCCCTCATTTTGGCTGACGCTGAGCTGGAGGTTTCCTCCGCCAACTTGCAATCTTTGCTCTCTGCCGCTGGCGCCTCCGTGGACTCTATCTGGACCGAGGTGTTTGCTAAGGCTCTTGACGGTCAGAACCTCAAGGAGTTGCTCTTCTCTATGGCTGCTGCTGCTCCAGCTGCTGCTTCCGGTGCTGCTCCAGCTGCTGCCGCTGGCGCTGCTGCTGAGGAGGCCGCTGCTGCTGAGGAAGAGGCCGAGGAGGAAGAGGATGACGACATGGGCTTCGGTTTGTTTGACTAAGCATACAGTTATCATATAATAACAAGCAAGATTCAAGATATAATGTTGTACATTTGATTCGTAATCGTTATCTAGTCTTTCAGCTTCTCTCTCCCTGATATGCCACTCACGTCATACAAGAACGTCTTGAAAAACTCGTACACGGGGAACACCACGCACTGTCCCGACGCCACGCGCATCACCCGAGGGATGATTCCCTTGTAGAATGCGCTGACACCGGATTCCTTGAACAGGTTGGCTCCAATCCGCACGCCTCTAGCGAAATTCGACTCGTTTGTGATGCCTGTCTCTTTCTGCATCCGCGTTTTGATGGTGTCCAGAGGATTGTTGCAGAAAGGACCGATTGCTCCCGAGGTGAACCCAATCACAGCTGTTTGGTACGTTGGCAGTACTTCTGCATTCTGGTAGTCCTGGAGTTTGGCTTTCAGGAAAGAATAGGTGGTGAAGTTTGCTCCCTGGTTGATGGCCTGTCTGGCAGCTGTTAGCGAGACACCCCTGTACAGCGTCTTGAGTCCCTCCTCGCGAACGATCATCAAGGCTGCCTGTGGCGCTGAGCGGTATTTAGGAACCTGAAGAGGATCCTTCAGAGAGTTGTGTTGTGCCTGCAACCTGATCTTGACGACCTCCATCGGATTCACCACCATCACGGCCTCTGTCACTCCGGCCATGACTCCACTCACAAAGTTGGAAGCAGTAGACACCTTTCCTGTGTCCTTGTCAATAAATAGTGACTTGTAAAACTCATATGAGGAAAAACGGATGGCCATCTTGGGGACGATCCCTATACAAACGGCCCCGAGACCACGATAGAGAGCGAAAAAACCCTCGTTATTCACAATGCTGACTCCAGTTTTGAAAAGCCCTGGCGGCTTGCCGGTCTTGAGACCAATAGACTTCTTAAATAGCTGCATCCGGACCTTGATCGTGTCCAGGGGATGGCAGCACAGAGCTTCAAACAGCCCTGCTGTTCCTCCAGCAATCAGGTCTATGGACCGGCTCTTCGACTTCTTGTTGGCGTTGGCAGATGCGCTCATGTTACCTGGAATTGCAGGACGCGCTCTTTTTTTATATTGCTGGCTACCGTCTCCCCAGATTTTTTCGCGGCTCATCGGAGAAGGTCCAACGGAAAAAAAGGGACCCCGGCCCGTGACCCCGAACATCTCTACACCTCCTAGTTTAGCCAAAAAGACCCCAGTTTTCAATCTTGAGCGACACCACGATCTCGGCAATTATGGTCCTGGCGGCCGCCATGCGCTCCGGAGACAGTTCCCCTGGTAAGTTGTACGAGACCAGGAGGTCAGTCTGGGCAGACTTGAGCCGGATGAGACCCAAGACAAGGCCAAGCTTGGACTCGTCTCGGCCCCATTTCTGTGCGTTCTGCGTCGCCACCAGCACGTATCCAGCACTATCTGGCAAATTTGGCAAAGTCTGTGCGTCCGATTGAACGACCTCGGCATTCTGGTCGCCGTTCAGCTTGGCAATCTCCTGGAGATGGAACTCTGCAGCCTGGGAATCATCCACGTCCACCATTTCCAGCAGGTCAAAGATGATGGCATCTTCTGGCCCAATGAGACTGTTTTCTCCAGCAACAAACACCTCCTGGGTGTCCGGAATTTGCCGAAAAATGGACGCGTCCACGAGACCGGCTGGCACGGTAGCAGTAATGGCACCACCGTACAGGTGTTTAATTTCGGAGCTCATCACAAAAGAATTATTTTTAGGAACGCGTGTAAACAAACGATTACGTCAGATGAGGCAAAAGTGTCAATTTTGTTGTAATAAAAATAACTGATACGAATTCTTGTCCAAACAGTCTACAATATGACCGACATTGTAGCCGTGCTGTCCAGTGCGGAATTATTTGAGAAACACGGGCCCAGTTTACGGCAGGACCTGCTGGCCCATGTTTTGGCACAGCAAGAGGAGAATACCCGCCTCAGGACCCGCAATGAGGCGTTTCAGAATGTCCTGGGAGAGCTGAGCACGGTTCTGAGCTATGTGGCCAAGGGCGACCTAACCAAGAAGGTGGTGATCGGCTCAGACGACCATGATCCCGAGATTTACAAGATGAAGCTGACTATCAATGCGGTGATGGATCAACTGCACACGTTTGCGCACGAGGTCACCAATTTGGCAACCGAGGTGGCTAACGGAAAGTTGGGAGGCCAGGTGAAGACGCGGGAGATCCAGGCGGCGGGGATCTGGCGGTCGTTGATCGACAACGTGAACGCGATGGCGCTCAACTTAACTAATCAGGTCAGAGAGATTTCGGAGGTGACGAGCGCGGTTGCTGCTGGCGATTTGTCGCGCAAGACAAACGTGGCCGCCCAGGGCGAGATTTTGCAATTACAGAATACCGTCAACAAGATGGTGGATCAGCTGCGGAAGTTTGCGTTCGAGGTCACGCGGGTGGCCCGCGAGACTGGAGTCGAGGGTCGACTGGGCGGCCAGGCCAGAATCGAGAACGTTTCCGGTATCTGGCTTGAGCTGACTGACAATGTGAATGCTATGGCGCTGAACTTGACGACGCAGGTCAGAAATATCGCCAATGTGACCACGGCTGTGGCCAAGGGCGATCTGTCTACCAAAGTGACTGCCGACTGTAAGGGTGAGATTCTGGAGCTGAAAATTACTATCAACAAGATGGTGGACCGGCTGCGGACTTTCGTCGAGGAAGTGAGAACCCTTGCTACCGAGGTCGGCACGAAGGGTATCCTGGGAGGTCAGGCTAACGTGACTGATGTGGACGGAGCGTGGAAGGAGGTCACCGAGAAGGTGAATGTGATGGCCAACAATCTGACCAACCAGGTCAGATCGATTGCTACTGTGACGACTGCTGTGGCTCACGGAGATCTCTCGCAGAAGATTAAGGTCGAGGCGCAAGGTGAAATTCTGCAGTTGAAGAACACGATCAACAAGATGGTGGACTCTTTGCAGGTGTTTGCAAAGGAGGTTACGAGAGTGGCCAAGGATGTGGGTATTGATGGAAAGCTGGGAGTTCAGGCCGAGGTGAACGATGTTGACGGACTGTGGAAGGAGATCACGACCAACGTGAACATCATGGCTGCGAACCTGACGACGCAAGTGCGTGCGTTTGCCCAGATCACTGCTGCTGCTACAGACGGAGACTTCACCCGTTTCATCACAGTTGAGGCCTCAGGAGAGATGGACGCGCTCAAGACCAAGATCAACCAGATGGTGCTGAATCTCAGAGAGTCTATTCAGAGAAACACTGCTGCCAGGGAGGCCGCCGAACTGGCCAATCGTGCCAAGTCGGAATTCCTTGCAAACACCTCGCACGAGATCCGGACGCCTATGAACGGAATCATTGGTATGACGCAACTGACTCTGGAAACTCAGCTGACGCAATACCAGCGTGAAATGCTTTCGATCGTCAACAATCTGGCCAACTCTCTGCTCACCATTATCGATGATATTTTGGATATCTCGAAAATTGAGGCCAACAGAATGACCATCGAGCAGATCGATTTTTCGTTGAGAGGCACTGTGTTTGGTGCGCTCAAGACGCTGGCAGTGAAGGCAATTGAGAAACAGCTGGATCTCGTGTACAAAGTGGACAACTCGTTCCCAGATAATCTGGTTGGTGACTCGTTCAGATTGCGCCAGGTCATTCTGAACCTTACTGGAAACGCCATCAAGTTCACCAGCTGCGGAAAAGTCACTGTCAGTGTCAAGAAGATGTCGAGGGTCATCAACAACACCGACAAGCTGCTTCTCGAGTTCTGTGTCAGTGACACTGGTATTGGTATCGAGAAAGACAAATTGGGCCTAATTTTCGACACCTTCTGTCAGGCTGATGGTTCGACCACTCGTAAGTTTGGTGGAACAGGACTGGGACTCTCGATCTCGAAACAATTGATCCACCTCATGGGTGGAGAAATCTGGGTCACGTCGAACTATGGTGAAGGGTCCAACTTTTACTTTACGATTTTGGTCTCTCCAGCAAAGATGGATCTTTCTAGACAGCTGGAGATGCTCTTTCCCTTCAAGGGCCACCAGGTGTTGTTCATTGCGACTGAAAACGACAAGAACTCGACCGAGAAGATCTGCAACAACCTGAGACAGCTCTATCTGGACCCTGTGGTCGTCGACGACGTTGCTGACGTGATAATCGAGGAGCCTATTTCGTACGACATCATCATCATCGACTCGATTGAAGTCGGAAAAAAACTCAGACTGCTGCCTGAAATCAAGTACGTTCCGTTGGTTCTGCTGCATCCTTCCATTCCTGCTCTCAACCTGAGAGAGTGTTTGGACCTGGGTATCAGCTCGTACGGCAATACGCCATGTTCGGTGACTGATTTGGCGTCGATCTTGAAACCTGCACTTGAAAGTCGTGCTGCTCCTCCTAATAGTGACGGGTCCATCTCGTACAACATTCTGCTGGCTGAGGACAATCTGGTCAACCAGAAGCTGGCAGTCAAGATCCTCGAGAACCACGGCCACTCGGTCGAGGTGGTGGAAAACGGACTTGAGGCGTTCCAAGCCGTGCAGGAGAAATCATACGACGTTATTTTGATGGATGTGCAGATGCCAATAATGGGCGGATTCGAGGCCACAGCCAAGATTAGAGAATGGGAGAAGAAGAAGTATGTTGATACGATGGCATTCCGGACGCCGATCATTGCTCTGACTGCGCACGCAATGTTGGGAGACCGCGAGCGGTGCTTGAGAGCACAGATGGACGAGTATTTGTCGAAACCGCTCAAACCAGCGTTGCTGCTCCAGACCATCTCGAAATGCGTGCACAACATGAACCAGCTGAAGGAGCTTTCCAAGACCCAGAACTCCCGCGGGTCCAACCTGGCACAGCATCTCAAGAAAGGCTTCTCTTCGGATCTGCACAGACAGAATGGTATGCAGAGTGTAAACGGCGAGCAGAAGGTGGTGGAACTGACCGACGAGGATATAAGTTGAATGAGTATATTTTGATTTATTTAAGAGAGATCAAACCCAGCGTGGGAGTTGATGGAGTAAAGCAGTTTCTCCTTCAGTAGCTGTTTGTTTCTGTAGTCTGGGAGTTTGAGCAGATTCACACAAGTTGAAGCTGTTGGCAGACGAGTTGTATCCGAGCCTGAGTTCCGGATACCAAACTTGGGGTTGAGCTCTTTGAAGCCAAGAAGAGGCTCGCGGGAGCTGGACGTGACGAACTTGAGGAACTTGGACCGCATTGAGTTGTCGAATTCCTCGAGAAGCTCGAACAGGTCTCTAACTGTCTGGTCTTGCACAGTGAAGCCGCCCAACGCAGTGTTTTGCTTGAGGTCCTCGATGTTGATTTCTCTCTCTCCACCCGAAATCAGCTTGGCAAGCTCATACGGATTGAAGAACGAGAGCCATTTTGGATTAATGATGTAGGAAAGTCCTTCAATGAAATTTTTGGATTGGATGTTGATTGACTGGTCAAGCTTGAACTTGGCCATGCAATAGACATACTGCAGCTTGTTATGTGCATTCACCTTCAACCGGCGCCCACCAGGAAGCAGATCGATGGTGACCACGTTAGAAGAGTCTTGTAACTTCTCGCTTACTGTGAAATTCAAGTCCAATGACTCAAGCTCCTCGTCAGAAAGTTTAAGCAGTTTAGACAAGTTGTGATGCAATTCTTTGTCGAAGGTCTTGAGATCGTCGAAAGACACCCGCTGTGAATGTTGGTCATCGCGCCGCAGCAAGTGTTGCGACTTGGTATTGGCGGTAGTCCATCTGTTGAGAAAAAACGGCGCAAACTGGATGTCTGTGAGAACATTTTCGTATAGACACTTTCCAACGACCATTCCCAAAAACCGCAGCATTTGCAAATGAAATGTCTTTTCTTCGTTATCAAACTCAAACGACGCATCCTGCTGTTGCAATTTTAGTTTGAGGAAGAAGTCTGGATTCGGATATAGTTGATAGTTGGAAGTTAGGTTGAAGAACTTAATTCCTGCGTTCTGATCCTCGTTCGAGCTCGAAACTATGAAAGCATTGTCCACGATGCTGGTAAGCAGCTCCTTTGTGAGTCCACCTCCATCAATTCCGGCCTCCTTCTCGCCAAATTGGTTGATGAATTCCACTGATAATGGATACTTGAACTGCTGCCTCAGCTCACCAAATTGTTCGAATGCGTCAAATAAAACATTCTCCCGCGACACAACACCCTGAACTTTAGGGCCAAATATGCCATTCACATGTGACTTGTCTTCGTCAATCAATTGACGGAACAGCTCTGCACGTGTATCAAAGGGAATCATGAACGGGAGGTATGTCAAAATTAGCAAGCTGTCTGACATCTGGTGACTGGTCACCTTATTAGAGAAGTCGAGATCTTCGTCGTCACTATCAGCCTGCATTCCTAAGAAAGGCAGGATTCCAGAAAGATTCTTACTGGGTGAAATTGTGTCCTGCAACAGCCAAAAGTCCTCAGTGGTAAGATGCATTCTCAGATCGCGCAAATACATCTGTTTGAAAAGTTTCAGCGACATGCGGCCAATGATGTTGTACAGGGCGAGCATTTTTGCTTCCAGATCGCTGAGATCCGAATAATGGGTGATGCGCTGAGCAAGAACGTAGAACAGCGAAAGATGGCGAAGGAATGTGACAAAATAAAGATAACTTTCCTTGTCAAGACGTCCTCTGTTGAACAGATCTGCGTCATTGGAAACGAACAGAAGATAGGAGTAGAGTTCTTCAAGCAGAAATAGGGTCTTCCACCAGGTCTCCTTTTCGGGTGCCAAAAGAGAATCGCGAAAGTCTTTGTCATTTGCCAAATGATTGCGCTCTTCGACCAAGATGAATACATGGGCAAAGAAGTTGTCATTAGAGAGGAAGCTGAACCAGGAGTTTAAAAAGTTGGTTGAAGAAGAGGCAACAATCAAATTGACTAAAAGATCATTCTTGTAAAGTTGACTTAGCTGACCTTCGGCAGAAACAAGATGGATTAGAGCGTAAAAAAAGGACGCAAGAAGACTGGTCTCAAACTCGAGGGTCTCATAGTTTCTAATGATGTCTTTAGTAAATTCGGAAGCAAACAGTTTGGCAATCTGGATTTTCGCGGTACTGTCCACAGTGATTTGGTTAAGTTGTTGTTCATGATCAAAGTTGAGGGTCTGCGAAATTCCGCCTGCAACAATTGAAACCGTTCGAATGAAAAGTTTAGACACCTTGATGGAGTCCATAATGGTGACAATGTTGATCAGATAGTTGAATTTCTGCAGATCTGACAGACTCTCAAACTCAACTGGGCTGCTGCAGATCCATTGAAACTGGCTGGTTGTGGATCCAAGAAAGAGTTGGCGATTTAAAGCCAGAGCTTGCTCAATGAAATCCGCGCGAGGAGAGGTGAAAAACAGAACCAATTCTTTTCCAACATGAGGTGCCAGATCAAGAATGGTTGCTAGATACAGCGGGTCGTGTGTATGCATGTGCAGCAGGGCCCTGGCTAGCGGGTTCCAGTCGATGGAGATTGGGCAGCTGGAACCGAGTTTTCGGATCAATTGGAGACTTTTTCGCACAACAGATGGTTCTATGTGTTCATCTATAGTACAAATAAGAGCTTTCACGAGTCTGGCGGTCAAGGATGGCTCGATCGAGGCCAAGTCTGTAGCCTTATCTAACCTGTCGAGATACGACTCTGTCGAGGAGCCTGCGATCTGAGGCCAGAAAAAGACAAACTCGTGCAGGTTCTGGCCATCCCACGAGACGGCCATGCGCTCGCGGGCAGCCCTAAGATCCAGGACCCTGCGCACGAGTGACTGGATCAGCACGGCGGCCGCGGTCTCCTGTCTGGCCTGTTCTCTTCGCTGACGCTCCAACTGGGCCGTCTGCAGAAACGACTGCTTGTTCTTGGCCAGCAAGTTACGATTGCCCAAGTTGACCTGCCGTCTGCGAGTCGATCCAGTAAAATTGGAGTTCATAAGGAAGAAAATGTATTTGCCTCTGGATAACAAGCTGGGGAGTGCACGACAGCCAGAAATTAATTTTTCTAGAGACGCGTTTTTTAAATCGAATCTTGCAACGATGAGTGTTGTGGCAGAGAAACACGCGAATAACGCGCCTGGTCTGGGTCCAAACAAGCGCAGACATCTGGACATCTCGATGGACGACGGCGTGGGAACTGAGTCTGCGCATTCGCTGCCGACTGCAAATCAGTCGATCACGCCCCACGGATACCATTTGCCTGTGCACGGGAAGTTCAGCGCGCGCAAGCTGCACAAAAAGCTGGCAAATGGCGCTATAGAGGAAGACGCAAGCACTTTCGAGAAGGAGTTGATCTCCATGACAGGAACAGAGCAGGTGAAACAGAGATGGGACAGGCCTCCAGTGGTGGACTTTGATCCCGCCACCACAGACCTGGAGTTCCAGCAGCTGGATGCGGAAGAGACCCTGATCAACAACGAAGCTGCAGTGCGGTTTTTTGGCATCACGCAGGAGGGCTACTCTGTTCTGTGCAATGTTGTTGGGTTCAGACACTATCTGTACGTTCCTGTGCCCAAGGGTCTCACCAAGGAGGATCTTGGAGAGCTGCGCAAGTATCTGGAAGCCAATTACCAGGGAATCCTTGGTCTGGACATTTCGTTGAAAGAGAGCATCTGGGGCTACAACAACAACACGAAGCTGCCATTTCTCAAAGTGTTCGTCGAGGGAATCAAGCACATTGGAAAGGTGCGTTCGGCGTTTGAGCGTGGTGAAATAGAGTTTAAGGGTCTGTTCCCGCCCACGGGCTCTATGACTTTTGATAATATTCAATATTTATTGCGGATGATGGTTGACTGCAGAATTACAGGAATGGGGTGGCTGAGTGCGCCTGCCGGCAAGTACACGATGGTCCCTCCACAGAAAGTGGTTTCCACGTGCCAGCTGGAGGTGACCATCAAGTACGAGGACCTGGAGTCGCACCCCTCGGAGGGCAAGTACCTGGCTATGGCGCCGCTACGGATTCTGTCGTTCGACATTGAGTGTGCAGGACGCAAAGGCATTTTCCCCGAGGCGGAGCACGACCCGGTGATCCAGATCGCGAACGTGGTGGCGAACCCGGGAGACGAGGTGCCGTTTGTGCGCAATGTGTTCACGGTGAAGTCTTGTGCGCCGATCGTCGGGTCGGAAATTTTCTCGTACGAGTCGGAGGCAGAGATGCTCATGAAATGGCGCGACTTCATCGTCCAGGTCGACCCGGACGTGATCATTGGGTACAACATCGCAAACTTCGATCTGCCGTACCTTCTCAACAGGGCACGGGCGTTGGGAGTGCACGACTTTGCGTACTTTTCGCGTCTCAAAACCTCGCGGCAGGAGATCAAGGACTCCTTCTTCAGCTCGCGCGCGTACGGCAGTCGGGAGAACAAGGTGGTCAACATTGAGGGCCGCATGCAGCTGGACCTGCTGCAATTCATCCAGCGTGAGTACAAGCTGCGGTCGTACACGCTGAACGCGGTGTCTGCGCATTTTCTGAACGAGCAGAAGGAGGACGTGCCGCACAGCATCATCACGGATCTCCAGAACGGAAACCACGAGACGCGGCGCCGGCTTGCAGTTTACTGTCTGAAGGACGCGTATCTGCCTTTGCGACTTGCAGAGAAGCTCATGTGTCTGGTCAACTATACCGAAATGGCACGTGTGACAGGAGTTCCGTTCAGTTATCTGCTGAGTCGAGGCCAGCAGATCAAGGTGATCTCGCAGCTGTTCCGCAAGTGTCTGGACCTGGACATAGTTATTCCGAATCTCAAGTCGGAGGGCGTGAACGAGGAGTACGAGGGTGCCACGGTGATTGAGCCTGTGCGAGGCTACTACGACGTGCCGATCGCTACACTCGACTTTGCGTCGCTGTACCCTTCGATCATGATGGCGCACAACCTGTGCTACACCACGCTGCTGAACAAGCAGACCGTGGAGCGACTGAGTCTGAAACAGGACGAGGACTACGTGGTGACGCCGAACGGAGACATGTTTGTGCATCCACACCTGCGGAAGGGCATTCTGCCCACCATTCTGCAGGAGCTGCTTGCGGCACGGAAGCAGGCTAAGCGGGACCTTAAGAACGAGACCGACCCGTTCAAGAAACAGGTGCTGAACGGACGGCAGCTGGCGCTCAAGATCTCGGCCAACTCGGTGTACGGGTTTACGGGAGCCACGATCGGCAAGCTCCCGTGTCTTGCGATCTCGTCCTCGACCACAGCGTTTGGCCGTGTCATGATTGAGCAGACCAAGGCCGAGGTGCAGCGCAAGTACAGCATTGCGAACGGGTTCGAGTACGACGCGCAGGTCATTTATGGAGACACCGATTCGGTGATGGTGAAATTTGGACACAGCGATTTGGAGAAGTGCATGAAGCTTGGCGAGGAGGCGGCCGAGTACGTGTCGACCAAGTTCAAGGCTCCGATCAAGCTCGAGTTCGAGAAGGTTTATTTTCCCTACCTGCTGATCAACAAGAAGCGGTATGCGGGGCTCTTTTGGACGAATCCGCGCAAGTTTGACAAGATGGACACCAAGGGTATCGAGACGGTGCGGCGAGACAACTGTCGGTTGGTGCAGAACGTCATCACGCGTGTTTTGGAGCTAATTCTGGAGGACCGGGACGTTTCTGGAGCAGAGCAGTTTGTTAAGAAAACAATTGCGGATCTGCTACAGAACCGGGTCGATTTGTCGCAGCTGGTGATCAGTAAGGCCCTGTCGCGACAGGACTACGCCAACAAGCAGCCGCACGTGGAGCTGGCCGAGCGCATGCGCAAGAGAGACGCGGGTTCTGCGCCAACGCTCGGAGACCGTGTCGCGTACGTGATCATCAAGACTGCAGGCCAGAAAAACTACGAAAAGAGCGAGGACCCGCTGTACGTGCTGGAGAACTCGCTGCCAATTGACACCAAGTACTACCTAGAGAACCAGCTAGCAAACCCGCTCACGAGAATATTCGAGCCGATTCTGGGCGAGCGGCGCACCAAGGAGCTGCTGCACGGCTCGCACACGCGTACGGTGACGGTGAGTACAGCAAAGACGGGAGGTCTGATGCGGTTTGCTCGCAAGAGCAATACATGCAAGAACTGCAAGTCGCCAATTGCCCAGGGCGAGGCACTGTGCCAGAACTGTCAGGGCATGGCAGGCGAGCTGTATGGCCGCGAGCTGGCCAAGATGAACACTTTGGAGACCAAGTTCAGTCAGCTGTGGACCGAGTGTCAACGGTGCCAGGGCTCGCTACACCAGGAAGTGCTGTGCTCCAACAAGGACTGTCCGATATTCTACATGCGCAAAAAGTGCCAGAAGGACGTGCTGGGACAGGCGGAGGAGCTTAAAAAATGGGACTCTTCGGCGTGGTGACGGAATTAGTCAAAGATACCTAACCGGAATTAATGCGAGTGAAATTAGTAATTTATTTGAGCAAAGTTGCTCGGCCCAAATAGCTCGGCCCAAATAGCTCGGCCCAAATAAAACTCGGCCCAGGAAATTAATTTTTTGGCGTGGATTCCGGCTGAATCATTAAATCCGAGCCCGAATTTAACGGTTAGTTCCGGTACATTAATAATACGATGCCATATATATTACGCGGGCCCCGTCCGTTGACTATTTCAAATAAGATGCCCCTGGAATATCCCCTTGATTACGCTAATCGCGCTGATGCGTACTATCTGGCCTCCAAGGTGAAGTCGAAGCTCACTAGAGAGGCCCTCAGAGAAGACGTGAACCTACATCGTCTTGTTTGCCAGGCAAACCTACTAGACACTCTGATCGATAAATTGAACAAAGAACAACCCAACACCCCAAGAGTGTCCTTCGATAACATCACAAACGAGAAACATGTGCGCGTGCTCGATCCGGTGAAGCCGCAGTTGACAAGCGCGATTGATTACGAATTCGACTATGACAGCGATGAGAGCGACGAGAGCGACGAGAGCGACGAGAGTGACGAGGAATATACGACCTTTTACGAAGAGCTGAGCGACGAGGAGGACGTGCTGGAACACCGCGAGTTCGCATACACGCTCCACCGCAACCATTCGATCTCGTCACAAGACAACCCGGATTCGGAAGATATCCCGTCTTTATCGAGCTGTTCTTCCGGCGAGAGCGAGAGCGAGGACGAGCTTGAGTACGAGATGCGGGTGGTTCACGTCGGAGCCGACCTGCACAGCAAGTCCGATCTCAACGAACGGCGCACTGTGGAGTGCACGTAGCCTGTATATAAAGACGGTAATGAGGAATTTTATGAATACTAGCCGGGACGGCGTAAAATTTTGTGAGAGGTGGTGTGTGGGTGTTGGGGTGCTGGTCCAACGTGTTTGGTTTTCATATTTGGTCTTTGATAGTGCGCCAATGCCGAAAAGGGAATTATACGCTGCGGAAATAATCCGTTATCATGTCATATCTGGTCGCGTCGAGAAGCCACCCTGCAGCAGATCTATTTTGGGGGTGATTTTCCGTTCTCAATCAGATACGTCAGCTAGATAGGAGCAGCCGTATATACATCGCGTAATTCCAGCTATCTTGCCAATGGAAAAATCTCTTACTTTTCGTGAAAAGTTTCACAACGTCTACCGGTCAACCAGAATGCAGGCCATTCTGATTGGCCTGCTCTCCTTCACCCAGCCCGGTATCTACGTCGCTATCGCGAAGCTTGGAGCTGGAGGACAAGCTACCACACACACCTACTATGTGTCCACTGTCATCACTAACGCGCTCATGACAACTCTGGCTCCGTGCTTTGCCCTGTTTGCCAACAAATTCGGTCTTAAAACCACATTGTACGTTGGATGTGTTGGTTACGCGATGTACTCAGCCTCCTTATACTACAATTCCAAGACAGGGAACCAGGCATTCATTATTGCAGCGTCTGTTATTATCGGATTTTCGGGTGCAGCGTTCTGGATGGCCGAGGGAGCCATTTTGATGGGGTATCCGGAAAAGAGCTCCCGAGGCATGTTCATCGGTATTTGGGCCTTCCTGTACAAGTTCGGCTACATTATCTCTGGGGCCATTGTGTTTGCGCTCAACTATACCGGAAAGACCAAGGGTAGTGTCAGTTTGAATACCTATATTGCTCTGCTCTCGATCCAATGTCTTGGTCCATTTTTGGCCATGATGATGTCTTCTCCCGAGAAAGTCATCAGAAGAGATAACACCAAAGTCCAGACCAACATCGCCAAGGACGGATGGCGCGATATGGCCCTCAGATACTTCCAGCTCCTGAAAACCAAGGAAGTGTACTGTCTCGTTCCTATCTTCCTTGCCAATACCTGGTGGAAGACCTGGCAGAGCAACTTCCTGACCCACAATTTCTCGGTCAGAGCCAGAGCGCTCAACGTGCTGGTCACGGCTCTGGTGGGCTGCGCCGTCGACATTATTGGTGGATTTTTCCTCGACGCCAAGGCAATTCCGCTGCATCTGCGTGTGCGTATTTCTTGGATGATGGTGGTGTTCTTCAACACAGCCTTCTTCATCTGGGCGTTTGTTGTCCAGTCGTACGTGATGAACAACGACGTCGGCACTCTTGACTGGGGCACTGGTGGCTACTACTACGATACTTTTGTGCCTATGCAGATCTTCAACATCCCTACCGAATTCGTGTTCAACTGGGTGTTCTGGGTGGTCGGAGTGCACGACTACACCACCGAGCAGCTGGCGTACATGTCGGGACTGATCCGTTGCTTTGAATCGCTGGGAGGAACGCTATCGTACGTGGTTGGAGTTGCTAACGGGAACGACATGACCAACCTGGCAGTGGCAGCTGCTGCGTTCTGGGTGGTCATTCCGGTCACCACGTGGATCAGCTGGCAGATCAAGGACGAGGCCATCACTGTCTCCGACGTTGAGAGCGTTGAGGTGGCAGTTGTGTCGTCGTTCGAGAAGAACGCGGAGGTGGTTCGCGTCACGGAGAAGAAGGAGGAGGACCCTTAATTTTACGTAATTGCGATCTAAAATAATTACGGAAAATTTAGCCCTGGTTTTGCGCGTGCACGGGTGTGTCGGATGCCAGCGAATTTTTTCCGCGCCCTCCGCATTCGCTTCCGGTCGCGCGAACTCAGGAGTCCGTAGAGCCAATCAAGAATTAAATTTTTGTCATATCGCAAAATAAAACCTGACCCTTCTCCAGATTTTACTTCAACATGTTTAAGTCTATCATCCGCTCGCGCTCGATGGCCACCCAGGCCGCTGCCCAAAGAATCAAAACTTTCAAGATCTACAGATGGTCTCCAGACACCCCGGACCAGAAACCATACATGCAAGAATACAAGGTGGACTTGAACGCCTGTGGTCCTATGGTGTTGGACGCCATTCTGAAGATCAAGAACGAGCAGGACGCCAGTCTGACGTTCAGAAGAAGTTGCAGAGAGGGCATTTGTGGCTCGTGTGCCATGAACATTGGCGGCCAGAACACCTTGGCCTGTCTGTGTAAAATCGACCAAGATATCTCCAAAGAGACCAAAATATATCCGCTGCCTCACATGTACATTGTGAGAGACCTGGTGCCGGACCTCACCCACTTCTACAAGCAATACAAGTCGATCCAGCCGTACCTCCAGACCAAGGAGAAGCCTGCTGACGGAAAAGAAAACTACCAGAGTGTCGAGGACAGAAAGAAGCTGGACGGACTGTACGAGTGCATTCTGTGTGCGTGCTGCAGCACCTCGTGCCCCTCGTACTGGTGGAACCAGCAGGAGTATCTCGGCCCCGCCGTTCTGATGCAGGCCTACAGATGGCTTGTTGACTCGAGAGACGAGGCTGGAAAGATGAGAAAGGAGATGCTCCAGAACTCCATGTCTCTGTACAGATGCCACACAATCATGAACTGCTCGCGGACGTGTCCCAAGGGCCTCAACCCTGGTCGGGCCATTGCCGAGATCAAGAAACAATTAGCATTTGACTGATTTGAGAGTAATAAATATTTATGCAACAAAATATATTCGACCAGGAAATAGACTTTTTGAAGGGAATCGTAGGAGCACAGTTGCACAACGTGCGAGTCGAAACTGTGGACGGGCAGGTGAGTAGGACCCGTTCTGGGTCGGTTGTGCTGAATACTAACGTCAGACGCTTCTTCTAGGGACCGCAAAGTTGCCGGAATGCGAGCTCGAAGTTGTCGTATACTACAGCGAGGTGTACGGCTCGCCAGTTCTGACGTTCCGGACCTGGCGACTGTGCGAGGAGGACGGATTCGAGGTGCGCAAACTCGTATTTGACGACAAGCTCATAGAATGGTTCGCGACCCGCAACGCTTGCGTCGATCGGCGCGTCGAGACCATAACGCTGGTGGACCATCCGGTGATCCAGCGCCCTTTTTACCAAGTACATCCTTGCCAGACGCGAGAGCTGTTGGAAGAGGTCGGAGGCAGCTCTCAGGACAAGATTGAGTTCTGGTGGCAATTTTACTCAGGCGTGCTTTTTTCAAGGCGACAATGCTAATTCAAAATGTTTTTGCCGTTTTTTAACTACGCCTCGCGATGGCATCGTCTTTTAATCACACAAGAACGCAAATAGTTGGGCTGGAAAACCAATTGTCCGGGCTGCTGGCGTCGTACAGCGCGTTTTCGTCCAGTCCTGGCGCCCAGCCTAGCGCTGAAGAGACCCAGATAGAGTCCAAGATCGACGCGATGTTCTCGAAATTCTCGGCGTTGGTCAAAGACCTGACGCGCATTGTGGACTCGCAGTCTCTTGACAGCTCCATTTCCACCTCAAAAATTCAGCAATTGGCCCGCCACAAGGAGAATCTGTCTCAATATAATACCGATTACAGCAGACTCAAAAACACCATCAAGCAGGAACGTGATAAGCTGAACTTGCTTTCATTTGTCCGCACCGACATTGAAGACCACCAGAGACGTGTGGACAGCTCGGGAGTATCGGGAAATGAGGACGGATACATGCTGAACGAGCGGCTCAGACTGAACCAGCAGCACAATGCTATGGATACGCTGCTTGGTCAGGTTTACGAAACTAGAGACGAAATCTTACGACAGCGGAATATTTTGAGCAATGTCGGGAACAAGCTCCAGCGGTCTCTGAGCACAATGCCGGGACTGAGTGTGTTGCTTTCGAAAATCAATACCAGGAAAAAGCGGGACTCGCTAATCATGGCAGGCGTCATTGTTACTTGCATCGTCTTGCTATGGTTCCTTATGTAAAGATAAACGACTCGTGATGAACTGTTTTGCGTCGATCGACGTGAAAAATAATTAAATTGTCAAGCATTTAATAAATATGGACAGCCTTGTCGAAAAGTACGCTAGCGGGCTTGTGGACGCGGTTATCGCAGCGGGCAAGTCGGTGGACTATAGCTTGCTTGGTTCGACATTCTTCTGGGAGTCCACAGATTTCGTGGCGACTTTGGACGATGTGTTTTCGTCATTGGACCTTGAATCCCTGACCGTGGACAGAATTGTATTTTTCAACGGACTTTTCACGCATTGTCTGATTGCTCTTGACGAGCGTGAAAGCAGTGCAGACCCGGTTGCTGTGGCGCTGCTTCTGCTTGATGCGTCGATTTACTTGAGTTTTTCGAAATATTCAGGGCTAAATCCTGTGCCAATGCAGACACTCAATTCGATAATGTTGCTCAGTCCAATTGGATTCGTGGTTGACTCGTTTGGTCCCGTTTTTTTCAACCAGAACAGCGCAGTCCGGCGCACTCGTCTGACCTTGGACAACAGGCTGATTGGAAAAGCCAAGCCGGGGTCGACACTTCTCCAAATAGGAAACACGCTGCTGCCCAAACTGCTTCCGCAACTCAAAACACACGACATATTTGCGACACAGCTGCTTTTGTTCATTTTCAACGCATTTGACATAAACGACAAGCTACTGCTGACAAGCGATTGGAAAATGAGTGACTTTGATAGGACCTACCTGGAATTTTCGAAATCGAGGAAATGGCCAGGAGGGGCTACCAGAAATCCCAATCGACGCAGCGCAGACGCGTTCCAGGAGTACATGATACTTGCGCTGTATTTCACGACCGATTTTAAGAGACTGGTGGAGGATCTAAATGCGCATCGCGGCAACAGGTACGCGAAGGCTGGGGCCCCGTTTGTGGAAAACTGCAGAAAGCTGCTAAAAATTATAAAGGATCTGGATGCACAGGACCCGGCACCAAAATTGGGCACGAGTCATACGCTGACCCCCGAGGAGCACAGCCAGCTGGTCGAGAGCTATCTGGCCAAAGAGTATGAGTGCGACTGGCTGCTGAACGCTGACGAGTTTGCAGTCCAGCTGGGAAAGTCTGCGCGCCGGTTTGCAGTGGTTTTCCAGATGTACGTGATGATCTCGTTCATTTATGACCTCACCAACACCAAGTGGAACAGGCTGCTCACAGACATCAACGCCAAATACAAGAAATTCCGCAAGCCAGAGTTCGAGGTGATGCTGACGAACGAGAGCATGAAAAGCACTCTGGTGGAGATTCTCACAGAAATTGAGCGACACTACTCGAGCTACCATCCCCCATTCCACCGGATTCTCAAACACGTCGTGGACAACACCGAGATCCGGTGGCGCGCTTTCAAGGTGAAACAGTTCAACCACGAAAAGCTGGGCGACCTGCAGGCTCTGTCTACAGAGAAAAAACGAAAGGCGGAGGACCACCTGGCGCGGGAGCCCGAGACCAAAAAGCCGTACGTGCACAAGCTGGGCACGGCGAAGCTGTCGCAGCTGTGGGGCGTGCAGACGGGAATGACAGAGATCGAGTCGAAACTGGTGGACCCCGTGGAGACCCTGGAAAATTACAAGGACGAGCTGTATTTTGTCGAAGGCAGCATCCAGGGCGGCGACACGAGCGCGCAGCTGGCGGAGAAGCTCGAGCTGCTCACGTGGAAGAAACAGCGGCTCGAGCGCAGCCTCGGGGGCTGGCTGGGCATGTAGCGCTTGTAATTATGGCATTGTCACTAGTCACGTGACTTGGCAACAGCCGGGATTTGGATTGAAAAAATAGATATGGGGTAGAAATTAAGTATATTCTTAATGCCTTCGATCAGTGAGCGCGAGCCGTCTGTGTCGACGTCTGTTGCTCTCTCCTCGGCGACCATCAGCTCTCCGTTCGGGCTTCCATTGGACCCCTACGAGCTGAAGGGCCGGATTTTGACTTCTCCCTATAATGTTCTCTTATCCTCAATTTATTTATTGAACGACAAGATTTTCAGCTACGACATGCTGGGACACCACGATGTGGCAGACAAGCGGTCGTTACTGAGTCTGTGGTCCCGACTCAATAGAAAGAACCTGTACAATAAGGTTCCTGGTCTGTATGGGATGGATATCCGGCCTGGCTGTGGCAACCTGGTGCTTGGATATTTGAATCAGAAACCCAGTGAGCCTGTTTCGGTGATCATTCCGAGCTCGGGTCTTTCCTACATGGAGCCTGTGCTGCTCCAGCAGAGTCAAAACCACAAGGACCTGTCTCTGTCGTTGAATGTTGCCAGTCTGGAGTACGACTTTGCTACGGGCGGGCTTGTTTCGCAGTACTCAAGAGTGCTGTCGATTTCCAAGAAGCTTAAGCTGCCAGTGGTCCACTCTCTGGATGCCCTTGAGGCGCAGCACTTTGCTGTTCTGACCAGTGTTCTTGCGCGGCTGAAAATCACCAGCATCCATCTTTTCGACGGTCTCGACTTCCTCAAGAGCAACAAGACGATTTCAGGCTCACTTTGTGCGGACCGCATTGGTTCTGTTGCTGAAGAGCTGTACGAGAAGCTGAATGGCCGCATCCAGCTGGTTTCCAGTGTTTCGCGGCTCTCGTATGCCCTGACAGCTTTGAACGAGATCCTCAGCACCAATTATGCTCCATTCGAGTATTACGGGCCTGCCAGCGCAGAGACCGTCTTTGTGGTGTACGGATCTAAGGAGGCGGCTGTTTTCAAGCGCATGCTGGACTCTGGTGCCAGCGTGGCTTTCGTTCTCGTGAGAGTTGCACAGCCATTTGAAGTCTCCAAGTTTGTTCAAGTAATTGGTGAGGCTACCAAGAGAGTGGTTGTTGTTGGTGAGAGCTTCAATGGCGTCAATTTGTTGAAGCTGGACGTTCAGGCAGCTCTGTATGTCAAACAGCGGTTCCTCAAGGTGGTCGACGAGTCGTACGACAAAGAAGTCGACGTTGCAGCGCTGCAGAAACTGGTGGCAGCAGCAGTTCCTGAGTTTGGTCTGCATGCGCAGTTCCTGACTAGCGATAACTCGATCTTTGTGGACGTGTCATCGAAGATCACACACTCGTTGTCGCTGATTCCAGACCTGGACATCCAGTACCGGCCGAAGTTCGACAACAGTGTCAACTCTGGAGTCTTTTCTGCAGATATTAGAACAGGCACTGTTCTGGGGTCGGAGCTGGACGTGATCGTAGTGGAAACGGCTCAGATTCTGAACGAGCTAGACGTTCTCGGTACTTTGAAGTCGTCTGGAACATTGCTGGTTGTGAACGGTCCTGGAAATAAATTCGACGAGACCAAGTTTGTGGAGAAAACTCTTGGTCGGAGTTTCAAACAGAAGTTGCTGGAACAACAGCGGACATTGAAAGTGGTTGACTTGGATGCCATTGGCGACGAGGAGGCCACCAAGGGCCGCACTGGCTCGATTGCCATTCAAGTGGCCTTCTGGAAGCACGCGTTCCCTGAATATGACACGGGAGCCATAGTGACCAAGATCCTACAGGCTTTTGGAAGCGAGGCGGAACTGTTGGCTTCGGTTATTGCAGAGGTCGTGGAGAAGGTGGAGAAGCACATTGTCGAGGTTTCTGTGAAGGAAGCTGGCGAAGGAGATGCAACTGAGTTTGCGCAGCTGGTGGAGTCGTCCTTCGAGCCAAACCCGCGCGAGAAGTTCGTGGACTCGACCACCGTGGCCGTGGACACTCAAACAGAGCTGGCGCGGAAACTGATATTCAAGGAGGCGTACGGGGTGTCGACGGCGCTGCGGCCAGACCTTCCAGTGCAGAACTTCGTGGTCAAGGTGAAGGAAAATAAACGTCTGACTCCAAACGACTACGACCGGAATATCTTCCACATCGAATTCGATGTTTCCGGTACAGGTCTGACCTACAACATCGGTGAGGCGCTGGGAATCCACGGCAGGAACACTCCCGAGCTCGTGGAGCAATTCATCGAGATGTACGGTCTCTGCGCCGACGACCTGGTGCAAGTGGTCTCAAAGGAGGACGACACAGTGTTCGAAGTCCGCACTGTGCGCCAGGCCTTGATCGACAACTTGGACATTCTCGGAAAACCTCCAAAACGGTTCTACGAGCAGCTGGCCGACTATGCCACCAACAGTGACGAGCAGGCGCTGCTGACCAAACTGGGCAGTGCAGACGGGGCCGAGCTGCTCAAGACGTACCAGGAGGACGAGTTCTACAACTATATTGATGTTTTTGAGCTGTTCCCAAGTGCCAGACCTTCGGCAGAGGAGCTGGTGCAATTGATTCCACCTCTAAAGAGAAGAGAGTACTCGATTGCGTCGTCGCAGAAAATGCATCCAAACGAGGTTCATTTGTTGATTGTTGTGGTTGACTGGGTTGACAAGCGAGGAAGAACTCGGTACGGACAGTGCTCGAAGTACCTGAGCGATCTGCAGATCGGCCAGGAGCTCGTTGTGTCTGTGAAGACGTCGATCATGAAGCTGCCTCCAAACACCACCCAGCCAATCATCATGGCTGGTCTGGGTACAGGATTGGCGCCTTTCAAGGCGTTTGTCGAAGAGAGGTACTACCAGAAGACCCAGGGCCACGAAATCGGCGAGATCTACCTGTATTTGGGGTCTAGACACAAGAGACAGGAGTATCTGTATGGAGAGTACTGGGAAGCTTATTTGAACTCGGGCATTATGACGTATGTGGGAGCAGCGTTCTCGAGAGATCAGCCTAAGAAGGTTTATATTCAGGACAAGATTCGTGAGAACCTTGATGAGCTGACGGAGCTGATGACGACCAAAAACGGGCACTTTTATCTGTGTGGTCCGACCTGGCCTGTTCCTGACATTACTGCTTGTCTGGAGGACATATTGCGTGCAGATGCCGATTCCCGTGGCGTGGAGATTGATGTTGGCAAGGAGGTCGAGGAGCTGAAGGAGGAGGGCAGATATGTTTTGGAGGTGTACTGATAGTAGAGCTGGTAGCCAGAATTAATTAATTGAGAAAATTAATCAGACTGATTGAGGATATATCGAGCTAGTTGAGGAAACGAATTGAGAACACTAATTACGAGTGGCAGACGAGATGTTGGTCAGAGCTAATGGGCGTTGGTGTGGCACCAGTCGCAACAGGTGTGCTGTTGCGTTGCTGCTGTGCTTCCTGCCCCCATCGAAAAAAAATTTTAAAAAAATATAGAGGGGTCGACAGGGAATTGAACCCTGGACCTCCTGCTCCCAAAGCAGGAATCATACCACTAGACTACCGACCCGTTTCTATGGTTGTTCAGTACAACAAGCACATACATCCGGCACTAGTCGAGATTGCTGTCCGGTCTCCACAACCATCAGTCCCCTGCTCTGTCCAAATTTCCTGGTATTATTCACTACTTAATGCATCCCCCGATCTGCCGTTCTTGGCTTCGCACGAATGATATTATCCACCCTCAACAGCACCTCGGCCGCCTCCGACGCCGACGACACAACAGCACGCTTCAATTTGTAGCTCTCCACAATTCCCAGACTTCTCATGTCATCCACAATACCCAAGTTCAAATTCACACCCGAACTGGTCATGCCGCTGTAAATGGACGAGCGTAATTTCGAAACAAGCTCGCTCGAGTCGTATCCAGCGTTGTCGCACAGAATCGTAGGCAGCTGTCTTAAAGCACGAGCATAGGCCTCCACCGCAAGCGACTTCTTGCCACTCTCCTTCTGAGCAGCCTGTTCCACGGCCCGCGACATGTTCATCTCGGAACACCCTCCGCCGAGCACAGTTCTGGTCTCTCTGGTGGTCTGCGACAGCACAGACAACGCGTCGTGCAGCGATCTGTCGGCCTCGTCAAGCACCTGCTCGGTGGCTCCACGCAGCACAATTGTGCATGCCTGGCCGGCAGCGACTCCCGAGAACTTGGTCATGATGTCCTCGCCAATAATGACCTCCTCGATCGAGTCACAGTATCCAAGCTTGACTTTCTCAGGGTGGTCGAAAGTCGACGCAACCTCGCCGCCAGTCACCAGAGCAAGTCTCTCGACACCCTCAAAGTCGGCGTGCTCGATCGTCGCAATGCCTGAGTCCGAGAAAAGCTGCTCGGGCCAGTCGTAGATGAGCTGTCTGTTGACAAAACAGTTGATGCCAAACTTCTTGATCTTGTCGACCTTGGCCTTCATCTTCTCCTTCTCGGCGCGCTCGAGCTCTGCCAGCTTGCTCGTCGCGTCCACCTTGAACTTGGCGCCAAAAATCTTCACCTTGTCGGTGTCCATCGAGGTGTTGGCGATGAGGATTTTGGCGTTCTTGAGACTCTTGGCCTGGCCAACACCAAACCGCTTGTCGAGGATAAATCCCTCATCCAGGAACGAATCCGAGAGCTTTCCGCCCACCTTCTTGATGATCTGGATCCGGTCGAGGTTGGTAGAGCCTCCCAGACGCAAAATCGCGTCAACAGCAAGCTTCGCAAAGTACTCCTTGTCCTGAGAGAGAATTTTCGACGACAGAGTGGTCTTGGCAATATTGATCAGATCCTCGCGAAACTTGTCCTTGTCGGCCCCGTTGTTGACCGCCAGCACCTCCAGCTCGGCCAGGGCAGCCTTGGACGCAATTCTGTAGCCCTCAATGATGGTCTGCGGGTGGATCTTCTGGTCAACCAGCTTTTCCGCCTCCCTCAACAGCTCGGCACCAAAAACTGTGACTGAGGTGGTTCCGTCTCCAACCTCGTCGTCCTGCACCTTGGCAATGTTCACAAGCACCTTGGCAGCAGGGTTGTCAAATGGAATTGCTTTGAGAATTGTGGCACCGTCGTTGGTGACCATCGATTCGCCAGAAGACGCGGACTGCAGAAGCTTGTCCATGCCCTTAGGCCCCAGAGTGGACTTGACAAGGTCGCCCACGGCAATTGCTCCCACAAACGAGGAGAGTCTCGCGTTTTCGGCGCGCTCCTCAGTGACCTGGTCTCCAAAGATGTTGACCGACATGTTATACAAGAAAAATGAAAGAAATTCGCCAGTTTTTTATCGACGCGTCGAAATAAAGTACAAAGTATTTTTTTTTATTCATGCCTCAGGAGAGTCTGAGTGAGCGGCTCCAGCGCCACCAGAAGCTGTTTGACGAGATTGACACCAAACACCATGGTATGTTCACTCTACAAGACTTTGAGAAGGCGCTCCAGATCACCGACCACCCCCTCAAGGACTCGCATTTCGCCATCTCCCAGATCTACAAGTCGTTAGCCGGACAAGAGGCTGTGAATGAGCACATCAGTTTCGACAAGTTCAACAAATACCTGATCAGTGCTGAGGCGCAGCTGGCGCAAGGCTTTGAGAACGTCGACCGCGACCACGATGGGAAAATCACAAAGAAGGACGTTGAATCTTACCTAATTAAGCTTGGATTGCGTCCGTCGCCAATTGAGGTTGACGTCTTTTTCCAGACTCTCGACTCCCAGAATCGCGGATTTATCACCTTCGAGATGTTCCGGGACGGACTGCTATTTGTCCCGCGTTTGGAGGGCTCGCGTATACGCACGGCATTTAGATTCTTGAACGACGAACTCGAAAATATTTCTTCCGAGGGAGACGTCACTGTGAGTGACGACATTCTCAAAAGTGTGGGCTACTTTCTGGCAGGCGGGCTTTCCGGAGTGGTGTCCAGAACCTGCACGGCGCCATTCGACAGAGTCAAAGTGTTTCTCATTGCCAGAACAGACCTCTCGTCGACGCTGCTGAGCAATAAGAAGGTGTTGAAGCACCAGATCGAAGAAAAAGTCCACCACAGAGTCTCCAGCAAAAAGATCCAGTCCCCGCTAGTAAGGGCAGCTAGAACATTGTATAAACAGGGGGGTGTCCGCGCTTTCTACGTTGGAAACGGTCTCAACGTGCTCAAGGTGTTCCCAGAGAGCGCAATGAAGTTCGGCTCTTTCGAGGCCACCAAGAACTTCCTGGCCCGTGTCGAGGGCGTTGACGACGTGTCCAAACTGTCCAAAGTCTCTACCTACATCGCTGGAGGTATAGGAGGTGTCATTGCCCAAATGACCGTGTATCCAATAGACACGCTTAAATATAGAGTCCAGTGCGCCTCGCTCGATTCGAGAGAGAAGGGAAACCGTCTTCTGCTCAAGACCGCAAAAGAAATGTTCCGTGAAGGTGGTGTCCAGATCTTCTACAGAGGCCTGGCTGTCGGAATAGGAGGAATGTTCCCGTACGCTGCTCTGGACCTCGGAACTTTCACTACTGTCAAAAAATGGTACACCCGCAAGATGGCCGCCCAACAGAACTGCTCGCTCGAAGAAGTCGTCATTCCAAACTATCTGGTCCTTTCTCTCGGTGCCGCCAGTGGAACATTCGGAGCTACCATGGTGTACCCTGTCAATCTGCTGAGAACCAGACTCCAGGCACAGGGAACTTTCGCACACCCCTACACCTACGACGGCTTCTACGATGTGTTCCGAAAGACCATTCAGCGTGAAGGAGTCCCTGGTCTATTTAAGGGCCTCGTTCCGAACCTTGCCAAAGTCGCGCCTGCAGTTTCCATCAGCTATTTGATGTACGAGAACCTGAAGGTGCTGTTTAAACTGGATTCAAATAAATAGTTAATAATGCATCTTGAACGTCGTTGGACCTGGTCTGGACATTAATGTCGTCTTGCAATCATTCGTAATTTTAAAATACCTACTTTATAGATATCGGTTGAAAAATAGAGTTCAAAGTGATAACTCTTTTCGACCACAACGTCAAACAGTTATTTGGGAGAAAATAGCACAACATGGAGAGTAATTAGCACAGGTCAATTAATGTCGGCAATATTGATATACCCCGATTTACACATCAAGTAGACTCGAATCTCTTTACATTCAATAATCGGGTCGGTAGTCTAGTGGTATGATTCCTGCTTTGGGAGCAGGAGGTCCAGGGTTCAATTCCCTGTCGACCCCTGATTATTATTTTTTTTTTCTTTTCAAAAATGTCCTTAAGTTAGCTCAAAATATTTAGAAACACATCTGAAGTTGCTCAGATAGTAGTTCCGCATGGTATATCCTTCAATGATGTCTTGGAATTCCTCAATGAACTCCTCAGACCATTGCTCAATGTTCTCCACGTTACTGGTATTGGTGCTGTTGCATGATCTCACCAGCTCCCAAACCTTGTTGATCATAGCCTTTAGGCTGCTGCGAATCTCGTCTTTCTCAGCAGAATTGTATGTCTTTTTCTTAAAAACTTCTGTAATCAGATCTTTAACTATCATCAACTCGATCTGTCTTTTGACGAATTGCGCATCTTTCAATGCAGATAAACGAGATAGAATTGAAAGGCTAAATTGCGAATGGTCAAGACCAGGATTGGTCACCAGCAGATTCAAAGGCTGCGTACTTGCCCCAGCGTCGCTATTGCTCACAGATAGCTTGATGGAAGCAACGTCTTCGAATCTTCGAGGCCCACTCTGCAAATGAATGTCTGTGATTGTTTTCACCAGGTCGACCTTCACACCATTCCTCAAACTTTGAACTGAGATATCCCTCAGATCAATGCGCACCTTGAACATGATCGACTTCTGAAAACTGCTGACAACATTGTTCAAATCAACAAGATGTACGTTGTTTTCGATGTTGAACGACTCCATCTGCCCATGACGCTCCAGCTCAGTAATCTTTACTCCTCTGCAAACCTCGAGCCGTGTTTTGAGATTTGAGATTGAAACCCCATGGAATTTGGCTACCAGTTTTGTCATCAGACTGTGCAGTCCATCAAAGTCCACCACCAAGTGCTGTTCAATGCTTTTATGGAAATACTTTCTGGGAGCTCCCAGCACGGCCTGGTGATGCTGGATCAATTCTGAAGGATGGTACTTTGACTCATCGAACACAGAGATCGAATGGAACGAGACTTGGTATGTATCGCACAGACCGGAAATCAGCTCAGCAACTGGCTTCCTCTTCTTGTTGCGACGACGTCCCCAAAGACCATCCAAAGCCGGATTCTCCTCAAAATAGTGCTCGTTCTTGACTATCTCTGTATTGACAAACACCACCTCGTGGATCTGGCCCAAAGTTTGGGTGAAGCTGGTGGAGGCCAAAAGATGCACGTACTTGAGTCCATCCTGCCACATATTATACTCAGGATCGAGAACCTCGTCCCCTTCAACTGGAGTATAGCACTCAATACTGGAAATCACCTGCCCCCATCCCTCCCAGTTCTGTGACATGCATCCGTAGTAGTTGCCCAGTTGTGAGTCGGGACGTTTGTTTCCTTGGAAAACCAACCCGAGACGGTCTTCCGGTTGCAGCTGCTCCAATGTGTTCGAAACCAAGTTTCTGATCTCTGTGGTAACCTCTGTGTCGTCATAACACCCATCACTAGTGTTTACCATTGGAATAACCAGGATGAGGATGACAGGGTCGGAATCTGGCTTGGAGATCTGTCTTTTCAGGAACCCCATTGGTAGATCCAGTCCTCTGGACACCAGCTTGTTATATTTGAGAACGTCGTCTGGAATTGCCTTTTGGTTGCGAGTGAGAAGTCCCCAGGCGTTTGTAGACATTTGGATTAGTGGTATTTCTTTGGCGAAGCTGACCGAATCCTTTGAGAACAGATTGAAGGGTGTGAATTCTGCATCTGAAAATGGGTTATCTGCCATGAAGGGATTGGTGCCACTGGAGCGTCTTTGGCGCATGCGTTTTGCAAAACGGGAGAGCGCTTTAAGCCATTTATCGTGGATCAGCTTATTTTCGCTGCGAAGCTCGATTTCTGGAATGCTCAAACTGGCAAGGTTGAGCGTGATCTCGAGATCTGCCTCGTTCTCAAAGACCGTGGCCAGCTGATCAACAATATATATGCTCTGGATGAGCTCGTCTCCGAGATGGTTCAAAATGAGAAGCCGCTGGTCGAAAAAGTACACTTGTGGTCTCCTGTACTGGATGGTCTTCACAGTGACAGACTCAAAGATATCGAACAGGACCAGATACCCAAGATTTGCAACGTCCAGGGCCCACTTGGAACCGAGCTTGGACTCGAAGTTGTAGATGAGCTCTTTAGTGATTTCCTCCTTGTGCTTCCAATGCGAGGTCTTTTTGTCTTCTGGCAGTTCCAACAGCGAGGGTTCGTAGTCTAGCGACTTGATGTTTATAACGCACGAAAGGTCATAATGACTTGGAATTGTATGCTCGTTGAGTAGAATGATTTTGGAAAACTCGGGGACCACGTCGATCTTGGCTTCCGAGAGCGAGTCTCCACTAAACTGGGAGCTCTGATGGTGACTAAAGGGCTTCGAGGGGAACGTGGTGATGACCGGCGAGTCGGCGTTTGGCGAGGGAGTGGAAAACTCGGGGAAGTGTTGCAGAACTGGAGTCACAGGCAATAGAGGGTCATAGCTCTCCACCATGGGGGTGATGAGATGGTTGCCCAGGGTAGCCGGAGTGGATGCAAAAATATCCTCATTGAAGTCACACGCGGTAGCACTCAGCAGCCGGTTGCGGATTATAGTATCGTTGATTTCGTCGTCATCGCATGTATTTGACGTACCACATATCGGACAATAGACAGTAGTCTTGCCTGCATTTGGGGACTGGAACAACTCGGAGTAGCATTCGAAGTGGCAGTGATGACCACATGACATGTCCAAGAGGGTTTCTCCTTCGAAGATGTTAAGCAGCGGCTCCTCACACAGACAACAGTTTTCGTCCAAGGCGATTTTGTTTCTCCGCTTCTCTGAGGAGCTGGTCACCACGCTGGGCCGCTTGTAAGGCGGGCTTTGGTTTGACGAGATGCTTGAGTCCCATCTTGTGAGGGAAAGAGTGGAGGACCTGGAAGAAGTGGAGGAGATATCATGGTCAATGGAGTGTTTTGGAGAGCGGAAAGTGGGAGGCGGGCCCAGTTTGACAGACGAGGAGGTGCGGGTTTGTCTCAAAAACCTAAGGGGGGAGGGGGTGTTGTTAGTAAGGGACTTCTTGGAAGGGTATGGAGCACATGCTGGTCCAGCAGTCATGTCAGAGGTTCGAAACAGGATTAATTTACAAGGTAGGGACCGGAGGAGTTTATATATGCCACAAAACACACATCAAACATGATTGATCTTTTGAAATCCACCACCCCCAAACCTGGCTAATTAAATGCATGCGACTTGCAGCTTACGAATACACAGTACGAGCATTTTCGTGTTGTGGAGAAACTAGGTGCTGGAGGGCGTGTGCCGATAAGCTTATAGTATATGAGCTGCTTAGTTGACGTGAATTGAGAAATGAACTACCACCGAGTGCGGTCTTCACTTGCTCCACAGAATACTGCACTAAAAGTTTCATGTGAGATAATTACAGGACACATGCATAAGTGTGGGCAGACTATCGACGTCAAAATCGACCTCTGTCGACCTTTAATCTCCGCAATTACACCCTTTCCAGCCAAACTTTTCGTCAGCAAAAAATTTTAATATTAATGTCATTTGTGCGGGCCGTGTCGGACCTCCCCACGGTTGAGAACACCCACCTATTCCAGGAATACCAGCTCACCGCACCTCAGGACTTCGTGGGGGACGACGCGGTGCTGTTCTATGGCTCAGAGCACTGGACACTGCGTCTACCGGGCAAGCTCGACCCCCACACAAATCAAGTGCAACTCCCGTTTATACGGGTGGCCCCATTCCTAGCCAACAAGGGCATTTTGATTGGACCAGATACACTCGAGCTCGAGATTTGGGTGTTTGTGCTCAACGAAGGGTTTATTTGGCATTTCCCCACTGCTAACGTGGCGGTCGAGGTCCCGTACGAGTCGGTCGCTTTGGTGGGGGTACAGGCCGAGTCTGCCTACCTCCACATAATAGAGGGGTCAGATCTGGAACAGGCTCCCGTGGAGTGCTGGCTGCGTCCTTCGGATGGCCCGTGCACGTATGGCCTATTCAGCGCGTTTTCGGGCCTGGCTACAGCACAGCATCTACAGACCGCAGTGCGGGCGCTGAACGAGCGGCTTTCGGTCCTCCCCACCCACGTGGACTCTGACCAAGAGGAGAATGTGGTTTCTGATGGTGGGGACGTGGATGTGCAGCTTGTGGCGCAGGGCGAGGCAGACGACGAGGTGAACGACCAGCTTCTGCCGCTGGACGCGTCGCATAGCGCGATGGACGTTGCTCTGGGGACAGCAAACGGCAAACGTGTGCGCGACGACGACGCCGAACGCGGAGACATTAAACGATAGATTGTAACTAATGTAAAAATACTAAAATAACCACTATAACTCTATTAAACGTCCCTCTCGCTGTCGACGTAGAGGCAATCGACAGTCGCTGAAAACCCGTTGAAGTTGGTGGCGGCTGCTGACGTGTAGGCGCCTATGTCCTTGAAGTAGAGCCAGTCACCAACGGCAACCTCGTGCGACAATTTGCAGCTTGCCGTGACGCAGTCGAGTCCGTCGCAGGTCGGACCCCACACAGAGTAGGTCTTTGGCGAGGAGGTCAGAAGCTTCTCAGGTGTCGCGTAGTTGGAGTGAAACACAAAGTCGCCGTTCGACGTCAGAACCTTGGGCTCGACGTGCTGGTGGTCAAACAGAATGCAGTTCAGGTTACCATAAACACCATCATTGATGTAGACGCGCTCCTTGTAGGGGTCCGAGCGTTTGGCAGAGATGTTGGCTGCCAGAGTGAAGCACGAGGCAGCCAGGAACCGACCCAGCTCGGCCACAATCTCGAGATCGGGCCAGGTGGCTGCTGCAAAATGGGCGTCGAGCTCCTGGCGGAACACCGCGGCCGCCTGGACGAACGAGGACTTGCCAAACCCGCCGCCGATGTCCAGAATGTGCGGCGCCAGTCCCTGCGCGCGTGCGTAGTCAAACACCTTGCGCGAGTCGCGCACAGCCGTGCGGATTGTGTCGTGGTTGTTGCTACCTGAACCGACGTGGAACGCGACTCCGGCGAGATTCAAGCCCCGCCGGACACACTGGTCCACCAGAGTCTGGGCCTCGGCCACCGAGCACCCAAACTTCACAGACAGCGGGCACGTGGCGCTGGAGTCGTCAGTGGAAATGCGCACCAACAGTGCGCATTCGGGGTGCAGCTGCTCGATTTTCGCCAGCTCGTCCAGATTGTCGACCGTGGTCACGTTGACGTTGTGCTCGCGCGCGTATCTCACGTACGGCGGCGCCTTGCACGGGTTGGCGTAGATAATCCGGGCCGGGTCGGCGCCCAGCTCCAGCAGCTGCTGGATCTCCGACTTGGACGCACAATCAAAGCCAAGACCCAGCTCGAGCATGGTCTGCAGCAGCACAGGGTCGCTATTACACTTGACTGCGTAGAGCGGCTCGACACGGGGCATGTGGGCGTTCCACAGAGCAAGCAACCGCTTGAGCTCGCCCAGGTCGCAGACGAAAAAGGGGTCCAGGGCATCTGGAGCACAGGTGTAAGGGTCTGCGCGGGTGCGTGCGTACAGCACTTTGGCCAGCAGGGCCTGGGAACGACTAATGGACGTGGAACGTGGCACAGACAGCGACTGGGTCTGGGGGAACCCCCCAGAGATAACGGCGGAAGGAGCCATGCTATAACTTCTGAAGCTTAACCAGTTACGTGGAACGGAGCGGACAAACATAAACCCCTGGGGAAGTACCTTAATGAAGAAGGTACGGCAGCTGAAGGACGTTATGCGGCAGCTCTCGTGAAGAAGGAATAAACAAGGAGAGAAAAATTTTCAGCAGGGAGGAAATCTCGAGGAGGTGGAGTGAAGGGGAGGGATCGGGGGGACGATACACGACTTCTGGCACGGCACAGGTCTCTGTCGCCAGTACGGGTGTCCCCCACATAGGTGTCTCCCCCAGCATGTCCCCTGCTCCCGCCCTTCTTTATCGGTTCTCGGAGTGATCGTACACCGCGGAAGATGACATAAGCAGAGGCGGGCCTGAATTAATCAATAAATGTACATTTTATTACAACAGTGTCGGGCACTTGAATTACCAACTATCGGGAGTCGCATTAATTGGCCGATTACTCGTCGACCTCGACCTCGCCGTCGCAGTGCAGACAGCGGTAGGCGTAGTGGTCGTTGACCATGACCTTGCCCTTGTTCTTCATTAGTGTCCATTCGCCTTTGGCTGGGATGCGCAGACAGCTTTGGTTTAGACAGCGGGCGCGGGTCTTTTTGTAGCGGAGGCCGCAGGAGTTGCAGAGCTGGCCCTCTGAGGAGGACCAGGAGGGCCGCCAGCAGGGCGACTGAGCGGAGTGGCAGGAGATGCACTTGCGTGCGGCCGAGGAGGAGGAATAGGCCGAAGGGGACTGGGTGGTGCGGAGCTGGGTCTGTGGGGAGGCGGGAGAGTCGAGCGAGGTGTTGATGAACTTGGAGATGCCGACCTTGGCGTAGTCGTGGTCGTCCTGGCCGGGGATCAGGAGGGACGAGCAGGGCATGAGGGCCATTTTGGCCGACTGGGTAGGGTGTGTGGGGAGCTTGAAGTTTTCCGGGGTGTCTGGGGCGTAGGGCTTCGGGTCCTGGGAGTAGAGCTTGGCCGAGGAGGTGAGCATCTGGACGTCGTGTAGGTAGCCCGTGGCCTGGTAGGTGTAGTTATTAGAGTAGGGGTAGTTGACGAGCCCGTTGAACTTCTGGAACTGGGCCTCCACAAAATCGCCGATGCGGCTCGGTTTCACCCTTGTGCCGCGCTGCGGCTTGGTAACCTTGGTAACCGGCGGTTTGAGCCGCATGGTGGAGCAGTACTCCTTGTACTTCTTGAAGAGCTCGTTGTTTTCGTGTTTCACGCGCGTCGAGTAGAACTCGCGCCACTCCTCGTTCTGGTGCTCCAGCGCGCACCCGCGCTCGTTGCTTTCCGGCGCGGCAGACCCCAGAACGTTGAACGAGTAGCACGTGTCTGGGAAGTAGAAGCTCGAGTCGGTCTCGTACGAGTGCACGCGGATCGCAGGCTTGACTGGCACAGGGAGCTGGCGTGGCGAGCCCGACGCAGACGAGGGCGGCGTGGCCGGCGACTCGGCCAGGGTATTTTGCGGCGACGAGATTGGTGTCGAGATCAGCTCGGAGTTTAGCACAACAGTGTGCGATGGCGGTGTCAGCGGGAGCTGCGCGAACGAGAGCTTTGGGGTCTCGGGAACTGGAGACGAAGGTGCCGTTTTGGCACGTTTGGTATCACTGGATTCGTGCACAAGGGTGATTTCGTCGGACATGTCTGCAAAGGATCTTTTCAGCTGGGAATCGTGGATCAGAGTGCAGTCTTGAGAACGGGGTTGGGTCATTTGGTAGTAAGCACTGGACTTGGAATTAGTAGAGTCGGAATGAGACCTGGAATGGTTGAGATCGGCAGCGAGAGTGGACATAAGGAAGGACTAGAAAAGAGAGACAGAAATTAGTTGGCTGTTGAGTATGGTTGATTGTCAGTAGGATATATAGTAGATGAAGATGGCTGATTTTGGTGGGGCTAGTTTTCTGTTTTTGCTAAATTCAGGGAAGATTTGTTGTGATCTGATCTGCCCCCTTGCCGATGACCAGAGAATTATATTGATCTAAAGAGATCACACTGCCAGAATAATAGGAAATTGGCCCTTCACGACAGACGTTTATTGTATCTGGTCCGTATTTGGTGGAATTCTTCCCAAAACAGCCGTGCATATGCATGCCTCCCGATGCAGAAAAACCAGCATCCGCAAACAGCCACTCCCAGAACTCTCACCCGTGCACCAGATTTCACAAATTGGCTCGCAAAAAAAAAAAAAACCCTTCTTCATGTCTGATCCCACCGTCAAACTCGAGCCGTTTCTCAAGGCCCTGCTCGAGTCTCTCGACCGCCAGCCCGTGTCCGGCCAGCCTCCCGAGGTCTACGCGTCCACCGTGCTGCCGCAGCTCCAGACGCCCTCCCGCGTCGTCGTCAATGGCACGCCCTACGGCTCCAAACAGCTCTTCCAGCAAACATGGGCCACTCTCCCCGCCTCCCAGCACCAGTTGCTCAGTTACGATGCGCATCTAATTCCAACTGGTCAGCCACAAGGCCTGTACTCGATCCTGGCCCGCGTCAAGGTCCGGTTCGACGAGTCTGGCCGCAACAGGCTCGGCGACACCGCAGACCTGGTCCCCGTCACAAGACCGGCCAGACCCCTGTTTTCGCCCTGGTTCGGGATCAACATCCACATCCTGGCCGACGAGCAGCTGAACCAGACGTTCGAGTGCGAGTGCGTCTCGTCGTTCGACTACAGAGTGACTGAAAAACCAGAAACCAGTGTCTTTACTATATAAAAGGCCTAGATGATCTTCTTGGCCCACGGCTTGGCCAGCGCGAGAGAGCCGAGCCCAAAACAGATTATGCATTGGAGCAGCACCGTGCCGGCCTGCAGATAGAATCCCAGCCCCAGCTCGATGGCCGCGAGCTCGTTGTCGTTGGTGATCTCGTTCAGCTTCATCACGTACACGTACTGCACAGTGAGGTCTGCAAAATTGAGCGCGAGCGACACCAGGTTGAGCGCGTTCAGCAGCGCCACCAGCAGCGACATCCGGCTCTGGAACTTGTGGAACTTGACCTTCGACCGCACGCAGGTCACGAGCGTGACGGCGCACACGAGCGCCAGCGCGCCGAACGCAAAGCTGCACAGCATCAGGACCGGCAGCGCCTGGCCCAGCAGCCGCACCAGCTGCGCGTCGTACGCGATCTCGTTGTCGTCGCCCAGGTTCTCCAGGATCACGTGGTACCCGGTCACGAGCGAGTTCCCCACGTCCTGCGGGTCGCCCTGGCTCGAGATCGTGCTGAGACTCGCGCCGGCGTCCTTCACGAGCACGCTGGGCAGGTCCAGACCTGCGCGGAAGTCCCAGCACGTCTGCTTGCTGCTGGGGTAGTTGTCCTTGCAGTAGCCAAAATAGTTGAGCTTGAAAATGTTGTCGACGGAAAATGTGTCTATTTCCTCAATGTCCTCGTCGGAGAAGTCCACCTGCTCCGTGTTGGCGCCCAGGTCCATGGCAAAGTACGAAATCACCTTGATGCTCTCGCGGATCGTCTTGAGCGGGCTCGTGTGTGTGTCGTCGATGAACTGGAACTCGATCTTGGGCACGCACATCCCAATGTCCGATCTGCACGACATGGACACCGTGCTGATCAGCACCGGAGGCACAAACATCAGCAGCGCCAGACACGAGAGCACCACGAACGTGCGGTAGTAATTTTTCGTCGGCGTCACTGAGGATCCTCTCGATCTGGGCGAAAATGTCATTGTCGTTGTTGTTGCTGTTGATCCGTTCAGCTCGTGTGTTTTCTCCCCGCCCATCAGCTTCTCCGACCCGGACGCATCGATGATGCTTGCGGATCGGTTGAACGGCGAGGGCGAGACTGTGAACTTTGATCCGCGCTCCGCTTTTGTCAGGAACGGGTTTTCTACAGCCGCGGTAGGGTCTGGGCCCGGCGACGCAGTTGCCGAGTCCTCGTTTGGGTCGGTGAAGAACACTGGCCGGAACGGTCTGGATCCCGCAAAGGCGTCGGGAAGTCGGGGTGTATGGTTGGACAGCATAGAGATAGCAATAGGCGCGGAAGAAAAAAGGGTAGAAAAAAAAGAGGGTTTTTTGGCATTATTTCTGCCAATTGCGCTTCCGACGTGCTCGCATGTATATACGATATCTAGCACCGAAATAGAGACCGAGCACTGTGGTGCAATTTTGCAGCTCTGCCGGGGGGTCAAAATCCAGGCTGTGTTGGATTTTCTTGCAATTGTTCTCTTTATGGCCGCCACGAGAAAGGCACTTCAAGACTGGCAATTTGAGGTTTCCGAGCCTGCGAGCGAGCCGGCGACTCCGCGTCGGTCGCGGCGTGCTGCCCGCGACGGTCTGCAGCGCATCACGCTCACGCGGGGCTCCGACAAGCTCGTGCTCAAGCAGGGCGATTTTGTGCTTGTTTCGTCCGATTCTGCGGTTCCCGAGGTTGTGCTTGTGCGGGACGTGAGTTTTGGCATCGACGACTTTCTGGAGATTGTTGGTTTGTGTTTTTATCGTGTTTCCGACTTTGACGATGCACAATTGCCTGATGATGAGTATCACGAGAATGACCTCTTTCTGACTCCTGTCATTAGGAAAGTTTACCTCAAGGACGTTCTGGATGCGTGCAAGGTTGTGTGTGCGCGCGAGTTTGACCCCGAGGACCCGAAAATGTTCCGATGCAGACGCTTTTCAGACGGGAACAAGAGATTCACCTCGATCCTCGACTGGAGCGAGTTTTCGCAGAAATCGCCAGAACAGCTGCAGGCCGCAGTCCGCGAGCTGACGATCCCAGCCAAGCAGGAGTCGCCGCGCAAGAAGGCCAAGTCGAGCGCGCGCCAGCCGGTCTACGTGGTCGGTTCCGACAGTGAGAGTCTCGGCGAGGACGACTCCGACAATAGTGTCTATTCGAGCAGCGAGGAGGCTGCGGCGCCGCCTGCGACGCCCACCAAGCGGGGCCGGCCTGCTGCGTCCAAGTCGGTAGCGAAAAAGAGCCCCAGGAAGCCCCGGAACAGCGTGCCTGTGCTGCCTACAGTGATTCGGCAGAAATTCTTCGAGGACGACAACGAGCTCGTTATTGACGACAAGGACGTGGTCGACGGGAAGGTGATCAAGACGTTCCGAATGGCGACGGAGCGGCTGTTGCCGGCCGCCAAGCTGAAGTCGCTACCGTGTCGAGACTTGGAGTTTGAGCAGATCTACAGCAGCGTTTTGGACTCGATTCTCAGCGAGCGCGGACGGTGCATCTACGTGAGCGGGACGCCCGGGGTGGGCAAGACAGCCACGATCCGGGAGGTGATCAAGCAGCTACACTCGAGTCTGAGTGTTGAAAATGGCAAGAAAATGTTCAACTATGTGGAAATAAACGGGCTCAAGCTGATGACTCCGCCAGCAGCGTACGAGGTGCTGTACCAGAAGATTTCTGGCGACAGCGTGAAGGCCGGGGCGGCGCTGGACCTGCTGGAGACTCATTTCAACACCAAGGACGCGGCGCGGCTGCCGCTGGTGGTGCTGCTGGACGAAATGGACCAGGTGGTGACCAAAAACCAGACTGTCATGTACAACTTCTTTAACTGGCCGTCGTACGAGCACTCGAAGCTGATCGTGGTTGCTGTGGCCAACACGATGGACCTCCCCGAGCGGCTGCTGACCAACAAGATCTCGTCCCGACTCGGGCTCACCAGAGTCCAGTTCCCCAGCTACACGTTTGCGCAGCTGAGCGAGATCATCCGGCACCGGCTGGAGCGGATCGGCCGCGCGAACGAGAACAAGCTCGTCATCTCCAAGGACGCGATCGAGTTTGCGTCCCGGAAGGTGGCCAGCGTGAGTGGCGATGCGCGGCGGTCGCTTGTGATCTGTGTGCGTGCGCTGGAGATCGCCGAGATGGAGTTCCTGAGCAAGCCGGCCTCCGAGCGCGACCAGCTCCAGGGCAGGTACACTGTGGGCATCATGCACGTGATGAAAGCTGTCAACGAGACCACCTCGACCCCGGTGACCAATTTCCTGAACTCGCTCTCGTTCGTGGCCAAGATGGTGCTTGTGGCGTTTCTGCTGCGGCGCAAGCGCACTGGCGCGGCCGAGATCGCGCTGGGCGAGGTGATCGACGAGCTCAACAACCAGTTCGGTCTTGTGCTGTTCTCGGAGCTGAGACGGCAGCTCAGCCTTGAGCATCTCGAGCTGGTTAACGTGCTGTATGGGGACGACGCGGCGCGGCTCCGCGTCGAGGGACTCGGATACATCGTGCGGGAGCTCGAGGAGGGCGGCGTGATTGCGCAGCAGCAGCTTCGCGCAGAGCGACTGCGGCTGGTGCGTCTCAATGTCAACGAGGACGAGGTGGTGGGGTGTCTAAAGCGGGACCCCGTGATGGCCGACCTGATCGCCGCAATCTAGGACGCAGGCGCGGCTCTGCGCGGCTCGGTGTAGATCAGAATCGGCTCGCCCACGTTCTCGATCTCGGGAATGCGCAGCTTGAGGTCGAACGCCTTGCTGATGACAATCTTGAAGATTTTCTGGATATTGATAGACGCACTGGTCGAGCAGAAGATCAGAGGAGCGTTCATTGCCCGTGCAAACCGCTGCGCCTGCCGTGTCACCTCCTCCTGCTCCTTCTCGCTCAGATCCACAAACAGGTCGTATTTCGTCCCCACCAGAAACGGAATCGCCGTCCTATTAAAGCCCCTCGTCTGACGATACCAGTCCTTGATCGAATTGAGAGTCGACTTGCGCGACAGGTCAAACATGAACAGCACCGCAATCGCGTCGCTCGCAACCAGGGGCAGCATGTTGGTGAATTCGGCCTCGCCCCCCAAATCCCAGATGGAGAAGGTTATCTCTGTGGACTTGATGTTAATGGATCGCTCCATGTAATTGACGCCCAGAGTCTGTGTATATACCTCGTCAAAGCAGTTCTCGACATACTTGACCATGAGCGAGGTCTTGCCGACCTGGGCATCGCCCACAAGGCCGACCTTCAGGGTGACGGTGTTCTTGTCCATGAGTGTAAACAGTGCACAGCCGGATTTTTCTCTTTGGCTGGACCCGCACCCGGGGGCAGCAGTGTCACGTGATCTTGCATCGGGCTGGGCGGGCTGGTATGAAAAACTTTATCCCTGAAAAATATTTTGAAAAACTCTCTTTACGCAACATGGCTATTGGAAAGAACAAGAGACTGTCCAAGGGAAAGAAAGGTATCAAGAAGAGGGTTGTCGACCCTTTCACCAGAAAGGAGTGGTACGACATCAAGGCCCCAACCACCTTCGAGAACAGAAACGTCGGCAAGACCCTCATTAACAAGAGCACCGGTTTGAAAAACGCTGCTGACGGTCTCAAAGGCAGAGTCGTCGAGGTTTGCCTTGCTGACCTGCAGGGTTCCGAGGACCACTCTTACAAGAAGGTCAAGCTGAGAGTTGACGAGGTCCAGGGTAAGAACCTGCTCACCAACTTCCACGGAATGGACTTCACCACCGACAAGTTGAAATCTCTTGTCAGAAAGTGGCAATCGCTTGTGGAGGCTAACGTGACTGTCAAGACCTCCGACGACTACGTCCTGAGAGTGTTCTGCATTGCTTTCACCAAGAGACAGGCCAACCAGATCAAGAAGACCACCTACGCTCAATCGTCCAAGTTGAGAGAGGTCAGAAAGAAGATGATGGAGGTCATGACCAGAGAGGTCGCTAACTCCACCCTGGCTCAGCTTACCGGCAAGCTGATCCCAGAGGCTATTGGCAGAGAGATTGAGAAGAGCACCCAGTCCATCTACCCATTGCAAAACGTGCACATTAGAAAGGTCAAGTTGCTCAAGCAGCCTAAGTTTGACCTCGGAAACCTGCTCGCTTTGCACGGCGAGGGTTCTGTTGAGGAGAAGGGCAAGAAGGTTGCTGGCGGTTTCAAGGATGTTGTTTTGGAGACCGTTTAAGCGACGATGATAAGTAAGTAATTGGAATCAATTAGATGAAAAAGTATTACTCGGTCTAAGGTGTACGCACTTTATAATTTACCTATGATATTGAAACTCAGTTGTGCAGTCTCTTCTCGAACGAGTACAGACCGTGGACGCCTCCCTCGAGCTGTGCAGACGGGGTTCTCAGCTCAAATCTCACGTTGCCCCTGATCGTCTCGTCCTTCAGGGCGCCGATGCTCTTCACACCAATGTCCTGGCACGAGTGCTGCAGACCGTTGTACAAGTATGGGATGAACTTGGTGATCGAGCCCTTGTCCAGGACCGATCCGCTCACACCCTGGGCAACCAGAACCTTGTCGCCCTCGCTGAAGTATCTCGAGGTCGAGGCGTTGGCGTTGGTGTCGGTCTTCTCCATAGCGTCGATCGACCCCATACCTCTGTACACCTTGAGTCTCTTGCCGTCTCTGTAGAAGTACTCGCCAGGCGACTCGGTGGTTCCGGCAAGCATGCTTCCCATCATGACACACGAGGCCCCCAATGCAATGGCCTTGGTGATATGTCCAATGTTGGAAACACCTCCGTCAGCAATGCATGGCACGCCGAACTTGTTGGCAAACTCGGTCACCTTGTACACTGCAGTTCCCTGTGGTCTGCCGCAGGCCATGACCTCCTGCGTGATGCAGATGGATCCAGAACCCATACCGATTCTAAGTCCGTCAGCACCAGCAGAAATCAGCTGCGCAGCCTGTTCTCTCGTCACCACGTTACCAGCAATGACCTCGAGGTCTGGGAAAGTCTGCTTGATCCACTTGATCATGTTGAGCTGGAAAACAGAGTTTCCCTGCGAGGAATCCAGAACAACAACGTCCAGACCAGCAGCAACCAGCTTGGCCAGTCTCTCTCTGTCGGAGTCCAGGGTACCAATAGCGGCACCACAGAGCAACTGCTTGCTCTGGAACGACTTGGAGGCGTGCGGGAAGTCCAGGTTCTTCTGCAAGTCTGTTCTCGAGACCATCGAGACCAAATTTCCGCTCTCGTCAACAATAGGCAGCTTTCCCTTCTTGGACTTTCTCAGGATCTCGTTCGCGTCTCCAAGAGACACACCAGCCGTTCCGGTGATCAGGTCAACAGTCATGATCTCAGAAACAGTGCTGGTGTCCTCCTCGTGGAACTGGACGTCTCTGGAGGTGATAATACCAACCAGCTTGGAGCCAACCTTGCCAGATTCTATTTTGTTAGTACAGGTCCAGGTCTCTTCTTCAGCGTTTCGGGTTTCCACACGATCGTTTGATCGTCTCGGTAGAACGAAAGTTATTAAAGAAGTTTAATCATCACCAAAAGAGCTCGCAGAGCCAAAATACTTACCAGTAACAGGGAACGATGTGAAACCGTACTTTTGTCCCATGGCCTTGACTTCACCAACAGTGGTGGTTGGAGCAATGACAACCGGATCGTTGATGAAACCGTTCTCGTACTTCTTCACCTTTCTCACCATCTCGGCCTGCTCTTCAGCAGTACAGTTGTGGTGGATGATACCAATACCTCCCAACAGGGCCATGAAAATGGCCATATTGGACTCAGTAACGGTGTCCATAGGCGAAGAAACGAAAGGAGTCTTCAAAGAGATCTTCTTGGTCAATTTAGTCTCCAGCTCGACAATGCTGGCTGGGAAGTCAATTTTTCCAGGGAGAACAAGAAAATCGTTGTAGGTAAGACCTCCGTGGAGTTTCGAGTCCATCAGTTGCTGGACAGAAAGTCCATCCTTCTCGTCGTAGGTCGAGAGGTACTCGACCGCGTTAGAACAGTTCAATTTTTCAGCCATGAGGAATAAGTGGGGCGGTTTGCCAAAAACGAGGATTGGGAATTTAGCTTCTTTATATACTATTGACAGGGCAAAAAATTTTATTTTATTACCTAAAATTTTTTCATCCCAGGGTATCGCTTTGGGAGCATATTTGTAATCGGTCAACAATTCGATATTTCTCCACAAACAAGCTCATACTACAAACGGTAGTAATCCTGCCATCCGGTCTCACCGTCTGTCATTGTAGTCTCTTCTTCGTTCGCCCTCCCTAGTCGGCTTACCCAAAACAGTAATTTTCTGCTCCGATTAGCATCCGGAGATGAATCAGGAAACGCGCTCTCTGATACGTGTTTTCTGAGCTGATAGCACTTAAATGGCTGCTTATCGCCCCTACTGACGGGCCCCATTGTTCCACCCTGCTCTCCTCAGTATAATGTCTCGAACCAACAGCCTCTAATGAGCTCATGTCTTCCCCCCCTTTTTCTCGGTGTAGAGATGTAACGGTTTTTGAAGTCCAAATAAATAAATAAATAAATCTTGTTCGACATGTCCCAATCTCAGGAGTCCACACAGGCGAGATACATGCAGAACATAAAGGTTCTGGAGAGCCAGTTTTTTCAGCAGATGTCTGTGTCTGGACCGCGACCTGGGTCCTCGCATAGCGCGTCTCCAGATGCCCTGAATCCTTTCCAGGATCCATTGGAGTCGCTTTCTAGATCACCAAGTCCACCGCCCCCTGTGCCTCCCAAGACGTATAAGCTTCCAAACATGAAACAGTCGCTGTTCAAGTCGTCCTACGATGACGAATATTCCAAAACTGCGTCCACGGGACGCGCTCTATTTGAGCCTCGTCTCTCTAGCACCAGAAGCAGTTACCAGAGCGACCATTCGAGCGCAAAATCGTCCGTCAGCAGCGAATCGTCTGCTCCTCTATCACAGCCGTCTGTGCAGTCTCGCAAACCTTTTTTCAACCCCAGTTTATCGACAAAATCTCAAAGATCGCTATACGAGCATTCGGCTGTTCCACCTTTGGAAAAGCAAGCGTTGCGCTCAGATTCGGTCGAGGAAGATGAATTACGCGACTCTGTAGGGTCTCTTGAGTATTTCGATCGCAAGGGCTATAAGATTGCCAACGACTCCTTCACTTCGGCTCTGTTCAAACGCAGCTTGACAGGCTCTGTCTCCTCGCATGTTAGCGAGAGCTCAGTTTTAAAGGACGAGCTTCCCGATAGCATCAAGCTTATTGTCGAGTCACGGCCCAGCAACCAAGTGCACAAACTGGACACATTTGATGGAGCACAGTACACCACATTCTGGCACGTCACCAGCGACGAGGCAAAGACGCTCACAGACTGGAATTCGCTCGAATTCCATCGCCAAAACGCCATTTTCGAGCTGTTCTTGCTGCTCCGCAAATTCCGTATCAATTTGAAGCGGATGGTGGTCCATTATGGTCCTGCATTCAAAGAAGCCAAGAACCTCACTCAAGACCAGATGGCCGACTACCAAAAAACGTTTGTGCCGCTGGAAGCTCTCTACGAGTATTTGGAGAAACTTGTGAAGAAGCGACTTCGTCCGGCTTTTGACGACCATTTCTTCGTCAATGACAGATACGTGCTTGAGTGTCTGAAGAACTGGCTAGTCAAGTTGGAGCGCGATTATGAGTACATTTCTCGGAGCATGGTGTATTTGGCCAAGTTGGCAGCCAACGAGCAGTTCAGAGAGTGGATCCAGTATACAGAGCAGACCGATGAGCTTGCGTACGGAAACCACTATCTTGCGTCGGCCAGAGAGCTGTTTCACTCGTATTTCCTTCAGGCGTTTGCGCCAATGCGACTCATGGTGCTCGATCTCAAGAAACTATACATCAAGCTGGAAGACGAAAAATTGGTGTCTTTGGCTCAGGAAATTTTCGATCTGCTCAACAAAATCAACAGAATCAGCGATTTCACCACCGATCTCGACAAAAAGATCAAACTTAACGAGAAGCTTGTGTGCACGGACTATTTGTATTTGGAGATGGTGGATCTTTTCAATAAGCACAGAAAATTAAGGGTGCCAATAGACATTCACCTCAAGACTGGAATTTCCTCCGAGAGCGCAATCTTGTATCTGCTAGACAATTACATGCTTCCGCTTGTCAAGCGCGATCACAAGGATGCTATCTATCTGCTGAACCGGCCCCCAATTGCTCTGCAATACCTCAGCTACACAGTTTCCGAAGAAGGGTCAGAAAAAACGCTCATTCTCAAAGATGCAGGAAACGGATACACTTACAACATCAAGATTGAGCGAGTCGACGCTCCCTCACTTCTGTCCCATTTTGTCAAAGACATTCCAAAGTACAAAGATGAGTTATTCGACAAATTCAGCAAACAGTATGAGCTGAAGCTAATCAACGGAACTTCATTCCAGACACACGTTCCGAGCTACGAGTACAAAGTTCCAGCGATCGACAAGAAGGAGTTTGACCTGGTGAGCCAGGCGCTCTCGCACGCCAGATTCAAACCGTACTCTGTCCCCCCGATTTCGAACTCGCAGGTGCTTACTATTGACACTTTTCATTATTCTGGTGAGCTATTTTTTGTGATTGGAACTGAAGATGGTATTTACATGGGCAAGCACGACCAGCCAGCAACATGGAGAAATATCTGTTCCTACACAGACATCTTAAAGCTGACGATTCTACACGAGGAGATGTGTTTTGTCCTCGTCAAAGATCGACTATACAGAGTGAGCACCAAAGACCTTGTTGAAAGCTATAAAAGCAACAGCACGTGCAATTCTCGTCTTATTCAACTCAACAAGGGCATCAACATGTTCCAGGTCGGCCCGCAAACAATGCGCAAAGGTCCTCTCGTTTTGGAAAGCGAGTTTCTTTTCTGCTGGTCGGACAAGAAAATCATGTTCAGCGTGGTGACTGCCGAAAATGGGTGGAAGACCAAGTTTGAGTCGATGAGGCCGACTTTCAAAGTGCTGGGGCTACAACTACTATATCCGACAGACTTTGTGATCAACCACATGAATGAGAATAATCCAATCTTCTATCTTTCGAATCTCAACACAATGGGAAATACACAGCTGAACAAGACAGATACAAACAAGGACCTCAAGGCGCGGATCCGCTACCACCGCCCAATTGCGACTTTCAAGTTCTATTTGAACGACAATTTTACGTCGTACGACCTGATTCTGGTGTACTCTAGATACGTCATGTTTGTGACGTATGGCAAGGACCACACTGTTTCCAGTTCGAGAACAGAAATCATCAGGTTTGGATTCGAGGTCCACGAGGCTACGTTCGACAGTTATGAGCAGATACTGGTGGTTTGTGGCGACCAAAACGTCGAAATCTGGAAGATCTTCAAAGATCGTCAAGTCAAGTCGGAGCAAGTGGGGTGTCTCATTGGGAGCGGCGCAAGACTACTCAATCGGACTCCAGGCAAAATCATCGTTAGTCTTCTGGACAATGAGCAGTACGCCGGCAAGGGCAACCAGCTGATTCTGCATTTGCGTAAGCGTAAGGAGCATGTATAAATTACCACCAGAATTTTTTCGACCTAATGACCAGAGACGATCGTCTTTTTTAACATTAAAAAAAAAACATTCAACAAATGTCCTCACCTTTTACTCCTAACATGAGTAAGTCATCACCAAATGCCCAGGGACAGCGCAATCTTTTACAGATAAGTCCGCAGCAGGCCCAGCAGCTGCTGAGACACTACCAGATGGAGAAAGACATGGCTGAACGTGCGGGTTTTGACACTCCGGAGGGCAAGGACCATTTCGAGAAGTCGCTCAAAATCAAGGAGGTCTTGATGAAATACAACAAAACACAGCAACTACTTGCTGCACAGGCGCAGGCCCGCGCGTCAAATGGCGGGAATGGCGCCCAGCAGGGCTCTCCGGCTTCCGGAATGAACTCACAAATGACGACACCCCAACTCTCCAACACCCAGCTGAACAATGCCAGAACGCAGAGTGGAATGGTGGCCTCTTCGCCTACGTCCAACGTTCCCGGCGCACGGCCCAACATGGGCCCTCAATCGGGCCAAAGACAGCAGTCGTCGCCGCCTCTTGCAGGAACTCCCCCTCCACAGGCTGGAGGTGCACAGGCTCCTCAGGACCTGCAGACCAAGTACCAGAGCGTGCTGCGTCTGGCAGAACAGTTTAAGGCCCATTTGAATGTCATAAAAGGAAAGCTCAACAACCCAAACACTCCTGCTAACGAGGTTGCTCAATACATGCAGAAAGAGAGAGAGCTGAGTTCCAAAGTGGAGCAGTGTCGCAGATACGCGCAGCAGCTTGCACAGCAGCTGAACATTCCGCAGTCGGGCCAGTCGTCTCAGAACGAGGCGTTCTCGCCCCAGATGATGACTCCGCAGCAGCAGGCGCTCCAACAGCAGAGAATGATGCAGCAGTCTCAGATGCACCAAAGAATGCCGCAGCAGGCTCACTCGCAGTCTCCTACGATGCAGCAGCCCATGATGGGCCAGATGCCTATGCAGATGCCTATGCAGCAGATGGTGGGGCAGCAGGCCAAGGGCACAGCTGGCAAACAGCCAGTGCAACCTCCTGCCAAGAAGCAGAAAATGGGCACTCCGGGAGCCAGCACGCCCATCACTAATGTCAATGCTGCTGCATCGAAGCCTACGGGCGCGCCAGGACCGGCTGCGTCGCCTGTGGCAGGCAGCATCTCGTCGGACTCGTCGCGGTCGCGGTTCCAGAACCTGCCGATTTCCGAGGAGCTCAACATCGGCACGCCGCAGCCAGTTTCGCTCAAGCAGAACAACCGGCCTTCGATCTTGAACGGAAACTCGATCGGGACTGCTGCTCTGACGACGCCAGTGATGGTGCGGCCGCAGAACTTCGAGCTCGAGGGCGAACGCGTGCTGAACCGCAGAAAACTCAAGGAACTGGTGCGCTCGGTGGGCGCCGACGAGGGAGACTCCGAGATCACAATCGACGGAGACGTGGAGGATCTGTTACTGGACCTTGCAGACGAGTTCATCACCTCGGTGACCTCGTTCGCGTGCCGTCTCGCGAAACACCGCAAGTCAGATAGCATCGACGTCAGGGACGTCCAGCTGCATCTGGAAAGAAACTGGAACATCCGTATTCCTGGCTACTCCGCAGACGACATCCGTACTGTGCGCAAGTTCATTCCTACCCCTTCGCACAACCAGAAGCTGAACGGTATTTCCATCAACAAGAGTGTTAACAAAAACCAATGATGTATAGCTATGAATTTACTAGTAATTAAATTTATCCAAGTATATTTAGTCCGCGTCTCAAATTTTCACCAGTTTTGATGCTCAACTACATCACGCCCTCGTCGCTGCTAGTCAGCACCGAGCGCACTTCCATAGACTCTGTTGTCCAACTTCTTCTCTATACCATCTGGAATCCCCTTGGGGTGTGGATTTACAGCGTTCCAATGTATCTGCGCACGTCAAATTTCAAATATATACGGTTCGGGATTTTGGTGGTGATCTGTTGGGTTTTGAAATACTACAACCTGCGCAACAAGAAATGCGTGTATCCGGCACGCACTCATGGGAATGTTGTAATCACTGGTGGCACTGGAGGTCTTGGGATCGAGATTGTGCGCGAGCTTTGTGCGCACAATAATGTATGGGTTTTGGATCTTCATGAGAACCCTGATCTGGAACAGCTCGAGAGGGCCAATTTCGTCAAATGCGACTTATCGGACCTTTCTCAGCTCGATCTCGCATTGGAGCGTGTTTTTGCCAAAACAGATCGAATCGATACGCTAGTTTGCTGTGCAGGAATGCGCCAAATGAAGCAGACGCTTCACCTTAAGAAGGACGAACTGGATTGTATTTGGAACGTGAACTATCTTTCGCAAATGCAGGTCATTCGCAGAGTTCTCTCCACTCACACGCACCCGAATAGGCTCCATATCGTTGTGGTGAGCTCGGTTCTCAGCTATATTTCTCCTCGAGGACTGTCGATATATTCTGCTGCCAAAGCAGGACTCAACACTTTTTTAATGGCATTGCGCTATGAGGTCCCAGATAGCGTGGTGCTCAGCACGATTGTTCCCGGACAGCTCACGACCAAGATGTTCGTGGACGTGCACGTGGACCATCCGTTCATGGCCCCCTTAATCGATCATAATAAATTAGCATCTCGAATTATAGAGTTGATCGAGCAGGGACAAAACGGCTTTTTCGTGTACCCGCTGTACGGACGGATGCTCCCGGCACTCCAAATGATGCCCTACGGGTTCTACAGATGGGCAAGACGGTACAGTCGAATGGATAATGTTATAGAAGAGTAATAGATAGCGAGATGATTAGTTGCTTTTTTCGGTTTGCTCGAGCAGTTTTTCAAACACCGACTTGAACTCACTCATCACCAGAAATCCATCGCTGTTGAACACTTTGCACAGCTCCAAAGTGTGGTCAGTGCTAGAAATTCCACTTTTCACCGTGATCAGATAGATGGGATCTGTCTTCGACTTGAGTTTGGTGCTGATCTCCACCTTCTTAGCTCCCTTAGAACCGGTATATTTCACGTCTTTCTCAACAAATCTGACGAATCCGACCCATATCCCGTTTAGCACAAAGTACGTTGCAACTGCAAGAGCGGTATAGTTGAAATATTCGCTATTTGTGAAGTCGTTCTTGTATTTCTTCTCCAGCCAGTACATCAACGCGCTCATGGCCACAGACAGATACCCGACCGCGAGCTTGAAGTCGGTGTTAAAAAACGACTGCGCATAGCCCAGCTGTCCCATAACTGCTGGCAGCGTTTCATCGCACTCATTTCGGAGCGCAATGGCAGAATATAAATTGACCTTCTTCATAACGACAAATAATTATTTTTTTCCAGTCCACTAATTACATTATATAAGGACTAGCAGTAAATTCGCTTTTGAGAATTAAATGTGGTTTTCGGTGTGCAAGGTCCAATATGGTCTTTCCGAACTCACTGTTGCACCAGCTGAACCACGGACGTGTGTATGCAAACTCCTTGGAGTTGACATTGATGCTTTCGTGCATCAATCCGAGACCTGCTGTCGTGCTCTTCACCAATTCCAGCATCTCCATGATCTCGTCGTCGTCGTCGGTCGTTCGGATCTGGAGCAGCAGAGACATTGGCCAGGCATTCGAAAGGCCAATATGGGGCCCTCCAATGCCCCGGAAATGGCGCCCCGTATAGTAGTATGGGTTCCCTTCCTTTGAAAGTATCATTTTCCTCGTGTTCTGGTATATTTCCTCGGATCTGTCCAAAAACCCCAGATCCGGAAGACCCAAAAGAGACGGGAGATTCGCATCGTCCATCATATTGACCCCGCCGTATCCGTCCACCTCGTACGCAAATACTTTGCCGAATTTCTTGTGTTCTACCACGCCAAACTCCTCGATTCCTCGACGAATCCTTGTGCTATATGCAGTAGCCAGCTCTGCAAATTGTTTCAGCTCGAGCTGCTCAAGAATAGGACCAACAGTCTCCAGCTCAACTGCCATCTGTGCGTTGGCCGGAATGAATAATTGGTAGATACATGCATCGTCCGATGGTCTAAAGGCAGATCGTATTAATCCCGTGCCCCCCTTGACGGGATATCCCGATCCAGAAAGTCCCAGTGTTTCAGTCCCCAATCGCGTGTCGCGCTGGAATGTATAGTAGAAAGGTAATAGATCACCATTCTCGCCAAACGTGGGGATCGACTCACGCTCAAGAACCACCATGATAAAGTGAAACGCACGCTGCCATTCGCTATCTTCAAAAATAGAGGCATCACGTGAGTACTTATAATAGCCGTTGCTCAGTGAGAGAAACGAAGCTAGCGAGTCCAGTTCCCATTTACACTCAAACACATGTCTCCAAGGGGGGCGAGGGGTAACGTAATCTATGCTTGATGGTTTTTTTTCCACGCCTGAGCCGTCGGGAGGATGGAACGCATTGCAATAAGGAGCGAGCTTAATAAAGGAAGCCTGTTGCAGAATTGCTCCTTTGATCATAGTTCTCAGCTTGGAGTCTTTCTTGATCAGGGGCAGATACACTGTGAGCTGTCTTGCAGAGTCTCGAAGCCACTCTGCATGTATGTCGCCTGTAGACACAAACGTTCTTGGCGGACTGGGCTGATGCCAGAGAACAGTCGTATCGAGGGTGTTTGGGAAAGTGTTTTCGAAGAGACGGAACAAGTCTGGATCCTTGATCATCAAGCGCATATCTTCAATTACGGCTTCGACTGCCTCGCTGCGGAATTTCCGACATTTGGGCTCTGGACGCATATACGATAATTTGAGGGGACCTTTTGAAAAAGGGCCGTGGAGCAACTGTGAGTACTCGAGGTAATCGGAACAGCCTCGCAGACCATTGAACCATCTGGACTGGTGCATGTGTGGCTGTTTGGCATCCGGGGTTTGACCCTGCAGCAGCTCCTTCCTTGGAGCAACCATTTTTCCTTTTTCTATCAATCTATTTTGCGATTGCAACGTATTCTCAACCCCAGCATGTGTCTGGGACCTGAGAAACAGTATCAGGAGAGCAAGTAACAGGAAATATGATAATCTCGGAGACCGGAGTAATCTAAAAAGATGCTCGATCCGCAATCTGGTCCACTGAAAAAAGGGCATTTTTAAATCCAGAGATAAATAAAAAAAAAAAAGAACTTGATTTATTATTTACTCATGTCGGAATTAGCACAGTAAGTTAAATTCAACCCAAACTAACTCAGATTTGTCTCCTCGATTCCTCCTGTCACCCGGACATTGACATTGACCTCCTTGATCATGGGTGGGCTCAATGCACTGGGTGTAGTGTCTCTCAGTAATTTCTTCTGGTTTTGGCCAGCCATTAGATATGAGTGGCAGTTCTATCGTGTGTTCACAGGATTTCTTGTGCCCCATCTTCAGACCATGCAGGGGCTTACCGAAACGTACATGATGTATAGTTTCTCCAAAGGGCTGGAGGAGGGAAAGTTTGCCCGCATACTTCCAGACTATATCTACTACCAATTGATCATATTCCCACTGATGATTCTTGCATCATTGCTCTTTGGGCCTGAAATCATGCATTCGACACCTGCTCTCCTTTCGGCGCTCATATTCACCTGGAGTGTCAACAACTACGACCAGACCGTCAACTTCTATTTTATGCAAATAAAGGCGTCGTTGCTGCCGCCGGTGTCCCTGGGCTTTCGGTTGCTAGCAGACGGTAGACCAAGCATGATACAGGCACTTCTGGGAATGTGTGCTGCGTATGTATACAACTGCATCGAGACCCGCTCCTTGGGGCCCTTGATGTCTATGATTAAGGGCAATGAGTCATTCGAGCCATCGCGCCGTGTTGGCACTGTTTCAGCTACTGCCGCTCAGAACATCTGGGTGTACTCGCAGGGCCATTTGCCTGCGCCAATGTGGCTCAGACTGCTGACGACGAAATTCACTGGAATAGATTACAATGCCAAGGCATTACAAAGACCGTACGGAATGGCGTTCCAATCGAAGCCATCGGACAGAACTAAAGGCGCACAGGCCTCCCAGACCTCGTTCTTGAGACAAATGTCCTCGTCTGCATTCAAGGGCCGCGGCCAGCGACTGGGGTCCGGCCAGGAATAGGCCAGTCAGCTTTGAAATTTGTGCGGCTCGCGAAATTAGTATTTTATTTTCACTATGACGATAGACTCTGCGCTGTGGATTGTTGGGTACGGCTCGTTGCTTTGGAAGCCGCCGCTGCACGAGCTCGAGTGCTCGAAGGAGTTTGTGCGGTTTCCCGGGTATTTACAGGGATACGCTAGACGGTTCTGGCAGAGCAGTTACGACAACAGGGGCACGCCGGAACAGAAAGGGCGGGTCGTGACCATCATCCCCAGCGACACGATTGTCGAGACAAAGACATTCCAGCCAGATATCCTCAAGTACGAGCTGGCCGGGAACTCTGATGCACACGAAATCATCAGCGACAAAGATAGATTATATTCCGAGTTGAAGGTCTGGGGGTGCATATATTATATTCCTCCGCAATATGCTGCGCAGGCAGCCGAATACTTGGATTTTAGAGAAAAGGATGGCTACACTACACACAGGGTCCAGTTCAACGTGACTGACGCGGGACAGAACGCGGACGTGCTCGCGCATCTTCCCCAGACCGACGGCCAGTACTGCATTGACTCGGTGATTTACATTGGTACAGTCGAAAACGAATCTTTCGTGGGGCCCGAACCTGTGTCGGAGACAGCATCAGTAATCCAGATCAGCTCGGGCGAGTCTGGGCCCAACGACGAGTATCTGTATCTGCTGCACGACCAGGTCCACCAGATGGCCACCGACCTGTATCTGCAAGACCTCGTATCGCATGTACGTTGTAAATAAAGTGGTTTCCTCATATTAATCTTCCCGCGCAATTGACACGGAACTGAAAAAATATATATAAATCGAGTTTCTGCATTGGGAGCGACGAGCAATTTTGAAAATGGGGAACACCGTTGCTGCAAATGTGCTCACCACCTTGGGGACAGTGCTGTGGTGCATCCAGCTGACTCCGCAGATATACTATCTCTGGAAACACAAGGATGCCACTGGCTTTCCTCCGCTATTCATGTTTCTGTGGTGCATATCAGCCATTCCGTTTGGCATCTATTTCATCACTTCTGACTCCTACATCCCGTTGCAGCTTCAGCCACAGCTGTTTGGCCTTCTGTGCTCGATCGCGTGGCTTCAAAGCATGTACTATCCGCCTAACAATGTTCCTAAGCTGCGCATAATTCTGTACGGGCTGTGCTTTTTCTTGGTCAATCTGTCAATGCAGCTTGGCTTTGGAATCCCGCTTAAAAGGGTCTACGAGGACGGCACCACGTGGCCGACCACGGTGTTCGGAATCATCGCGGCTGTTCTGCTGGCGCTGGGGCTGCTGCCGCCGTATTTCGAGCTCGCCAAACGTCAGGGTCAGGTGGTCGGCATCAACTTTATGTTTTTAGCACTGGACACTGCAGGCGCAGTGTTTTCCATGGCAGGAACTCTCGTGGGCGAGTTCGATCTCATGGGAATGATCCAGTTTGCAGTGGTCATTGCTCTAGAGCTGGGACTCTATTCGAGTCAGATTATTTGGTACCTCAGATTCAGAGTTTTGCAGAAACCGGCACCGGGGCCTGAGACCGAAAAGACACCATCTGTGCACTCGGAATCCAAATCCATTAATCATGTATAGACTCTTCCAGGCCAGCTCCATGTCTGGACCACATCCCAGTGAAACTCTAGTGCGCACAGGAACTTGACAAATTTGCCAGGAGCAAATTGCAAGGGTGCCTGCTGTTTCCGCTTAGCAAGCTCGTCTTCTGTTCGCGCCTCATTCAGCAGCCGCCGATTCTCACAATACGCGTTGAGACCGTCCAGCAGCTGCTGTGAGTCTCTATCTTGTATGTATGACAAATAAGCTTCGAATAACTCGTTTGTCATTGGAAACCGCAGATCTGCCAGTTTGGATAGTAGATCCACGAGCTCGTCGTATTTTCCAAACTCCCCCAGAACCTTGATGTAGACCAGCACCAAATTCTCGGTCGGGTAGATCAGATCTGGCGAGTCCTGATACGATTTGCTCATCCGGTTCTCAAGTTCGGCTACCGCAGACTCCAATGGTGGCAGATTATCCCACATCGTGTCCTCGTACAATCCCAGCTCTCGTAGACGCAGACAGGCCAAAAGAAGCGAGCAAAGACCCAAGGAGCTTGGGTGATCTGACAACTCTCTGTATCTGTCCATGGATCCCTGTGGATCGACCAGACACTCGCCCAGGAGATGACTGGCTACCATTCTGGGAGACTTCTCGCAGCTGTGGAAAACTGCACGAGCCAGGGCAGACAGCGAGTCGTGAACGCCCAGCGGCTGGACCTCCTCTCGACGTCGGGCTTCGCCGATCGTCGCGCGCTTGGTCTGGTACTCCTCGGTCAAATTGTCCTCTCTCCAAGGTCCCTGCGGATGCGGCTTGGGAAAATATTTATTCCAGCGATAAATTTGTGCTACCAAATGCGCACAATTTGTCGTGTCAAGCGCCATGTCCGCATCGCGGATGCACTCAAGAAATAGGGACAGCGAGTCAAACTGCGTAATCAAAATATCCACAGCACGTGCGCTTCTATTTGGTTGGGAGAAATGAAGAAATTTTCTCCAGATAATTGGCAGTCGGTTGGAAGTCACCCTAGTGCTGTAAATTTTGTACACCACAAACAGCCATATTTCGGGATACCGGTCCAATAGTCTGTTGTCCAATGCAAGGGTAATCTCGACGAGATGGTCTGCAAACGAATTGGCCCAATCGACGTCGTCTTTTGTCTGGAGGAGTAGAATAGAAACACACAGCGACTTGACATTGAAGTCTGTTCTGATTCGACGCAACTCGTCCACATTTAAAGAGACATTTGGTCGTTTTTGATCTAGTATCTTCTCAAACCCGTCAATGTCAAAACTTTCCAATTGCCAGCGATCGAACTTGGTTTGCGCGCTTTTGAATAGCTGGTGCGCTTTATTTCGATCACTGAAAAATGCCACCACCGCAGCAGACAAAATTGTAGTCACGTCGATCAAGTCTTGGCCCGAGTCCTTAGAAAGCTTGTTCATCGTGGTGATGAGACGCGACTGCGCACGACAGTACGCTTCACAGGGCCAGCTATTATTTTCTCCAGACACATCCATTGAGGTCTGCCAAAGCACCTCACGCAGCTGGCTCGTCAAGCTGACCGTGTCTGTCATCAAATAGACGTCCAGAATACTGTCGAGATAATTTGGATAGCTGCGCAATGCCCGCGAGTACAAATTTGCAAACGCTGGTGGCAGAAGCAAGTCCCGTTGCATTATGGGATCTGCTGAGCTTTGAAGTTGGTTGCGATACCACCACTTTTCTTGATCCAGCACAGTGATCTCGGATGCCCAGTGCTTGTAGAGCTCTACAAGAGACTGGAACTCGTGTTCGGAACCGGGTTCGCGTAGTAAGATCTCGTAGATCACTGCCGCTGGAGTCTGGGGCACGTCTTTAAGTGCATACAGAGACTTGTAGAGCGAAGGTGCTAGCAGACTGTTAATCCATGCCAAAACATGCGAGTCGTGAATATCGGCAATTTCCCATTGCTGGATCTCGTTGAGTTTGTGTTTCAATAGTTGCACAGCTATTTTAAATGGAGAATTGGACTGGAGCTGGGGCCAAAACTGCTTGAACACAAAAGCATCAAGACTTTGAGAGTCAACAGTCAATTCGACAGGGTCTATCTGTGTGGAATATGCCATTGCACACTCGGTAGCAATGGGGTTCTTATGCTGGGGGTCGATTGCATCGACCAAACATCGCACCACAAGAGCGAGCACAGACTCTGAGTCAATCAGCTTGACGAGTTTCTTTTGGTGTTCCAACTGAACCTCAGGACGCACAAAACTCAGAAACATATCCTGGAGACTTCCAGATGTTGTTGAAACTGGCTGGGGTAGCTGGTAATAAGGAGACGAGGCGAATTTGGTTGTGAGAAGAGGGGAGAGCAGACCGTGTTGGGTATTGTCTACCGACTTGTTTTTCAGCTCTGGGCGGCCTTCCAAAAGATCAATAAACTGACGGGAAGAGCTAATATGTCGCGAACGACGCACAAACAGCATTGCGATGCGTCCTGGAGACGGCCCGGCAACCATTTGGAACATACTTCTCCACATGCACAGCCTGGAAAAAATAATTAAAATATTCACGGGGTGAGAGTTTGCTAGGCGATGAATTTCGGGTCTGTAGAGGACTTGAGCAGTTCAGACGAGAGCGAGCTGGACCGGGACGTGAAGCGGCAAAGACTGGATCCCGCGATTGACGTGATAGAGATTGACGATGGGGCGTCTGGCGAGGACCAGGAGGTGGTGACTATTACCAGTGACGAGAGCGAATCGGACGAGTTTGGGGACGTGGACTTTGAGGATGTTGATCTGGACGATGTGGGGCTTCACGAAGAGATTACTGTGACTGTGCGACCCACGGAACAGGCCAAGAACAGTCGCAAGAGCGCTCTGGTTTCCACCGAGGAGCGCATGTTTCGCCGCACGATGCACATGCTTTATCTGTTTGCAATGGTGGGCCACGGGGTGGTACGCAACTCGTGGTGCTCGGACGTGTCTGTTTTGGCGACATTGAAAAAACAGGTGCCTGTCAGGCTCATGCGAGAGGTTGACAGTTATCATTCGGAGGCCCTGAGAAGCAGCGTTACGAGTGCGTCTAAGAGCCGGAAACTGCTGGACGTGCTGCGCCACCTGATGCAGTATTGGTACAAGAGCTGGACGGTCGATGTGCAGGCCCGTGGCGTGTACAGGAAGACGTGGGAGGAGATAGCACAGGCATGGGACAATCCGGGGCGAGCGCGCGAGCGCGTGGGGCTGGCCCAGTTTTGTGAGCGCATGGACCAGCGGCGCGGGTCTCGCGATCTGGCTGCGCAAGGATTTGTGGCTCTGCTGCGGGCTCTGGATTTTAATTGTCGTCTAGTATTTTCTCTGCAGCCTCCGGATTTCACGAACCTTGCTGTTCTGGGGGCCAACGATTCCGCGACGCGCGAGTCGACGCCCCAGTCCAAGAGCCCGCAGCCGACCTCGCGCCGTCGCAAGCCCCCATCGCAGCAGGAGCGACTGTTATCGGCTTTGCGCGTGAACAGGCCTGCATACTCGAACTTCCGGTCTGTGCCGCAGCAGGAGGTGCAGTATCCTGTTTTTTGGTGCGAGGTCTGGGACAGCGCGAGCAAGCGGTTTATCAGCGTCGACCCGGTCGTCCAGCGGTACATTGAGGTCGCAGGGACGCGGTCCAAGTTCGAGTGGCCTGGCCGTACAACGTACGTGGTAGCATACGACCGACGGGGCGGCGCACGCGACGTGACGCGCCGGTACAGCGAGAATTACAACGCCAAGACGCGCAAGAAACGCATCACCAGAGACCCGCGGGGCCAGGAGTGGTATTCGGGGCTGTTGCGCGGGGCCAGTGCTCGCGCACGGCTGAAACCAAATAAAATCGACCGGTACGAGGAGGTGGAGTTTGAGGAGCGGTCTTTGCGCGAGGGGATGCCGAACTCGGTGCAGGACTTTGTGAACCATCCGGTGTACGTGCTGGAGGACCAGCTGAAGTTCAACGAGGTGCTGAAGCCGCGGATCAGCTGTGGCACTGTGCGCAAGAAGACCAAGACAGGCAAGGCCGAGGAGCTGATTCCGGTGTACAAGCGTGCGAACGTGGTGCCTGTGCGCTCGGCCAAGGCCTGGTTCATGCGTGGCCGGGTTCTCAAGGTTGGGGAGCATGCACTCAAGACCAAGGAGGCTCCGAAAAAAAAACGGTACGAGGATAAATTCGAGCTGGGCGAGGACGAGGACGAGGTGCGGCTGTATGCTGAGTACCAGACGGAGCGGTACGTGCCTGGCGCGGTGGTGGACGGCAAGATCCCGCGCAACGCGTACGGGAACGTGGACGTCTACCAGGCCTGGATGGTGCCGTCTGGGACAGTGCATGTTGCCGAGAAGCACGCGGAGCGGGCGGCCAAGCTGCTGGGCGTGGAGGGAGCTCCTGCGGCTGTGGGGTTTGACTTTGGGGGCGGCCGGGGCCGGAGCTCGGGCGTGAGCGTGCGGACCGTGGGGGCAGTTGTGCTTGCGGAGCACGAGGAGGCCGTGCGGGCGGTGTGCGAGTGGCTGGCGGAGCAGGAGGCCGAGGCGGCCCGGAAGCGGCGGGAGGCGGCGGCGCTGCGAGTCTGGGGGCTGGTGCTGGCCAAGCTGCGCATCACGCGGCGTCTCGAGCGCGAGCACGGCGCGGTCAGTGGGGGGGAGAGCGAGGGGGAGAGCGAGGGGGAGGACCCGGACATGCCCCCGCACAGCGACGACGGGCCTGTGTTCGAGCAAGGCGGGTTCCTGGTCCAGGACTCCCCTGGTGGCCTTCTAGCTCAGGACTCCCCTGGCGCCCCCGGAGGATTCCTGCCCCCGGACCCTCCCAGCTCGCTGCCCGACTCCCCAGTGTACTCCCAGTCCTCCGAGGGCTACGAGTTTGAATATAGCGACTAATACATTATCTAACAATAACAACCACCTACCGGCCGAGCCGCCGCCGCTTCTCCTCGCGCCGCCGCCGCTCGAGCTCCTCCTCGCGCTTGTCGTCGAGCCGCGCCTGTCGCAGAGCCCGCTCCTCCTCCTCCAGAATGTCTGCCCCAGTGGCCTCCATGTCCTCGTCGTCCTCGTCATAGTACTCCCGCTTCCCGTGCCTATTAAACAGTCCCCAGATCTCCTCGCTGTCATACCCGCGTCTGCGCTGGCGCCGGTCGTCCACCACGAAATCGTCCAGGTCGTCCTCCTCCACAAACGAGTCTTCCTCCTCGTCAGACTCGGCCTCAATGCCAAAACTGTCCCCACGCACACCGGAACCAGCCTGCGCCACCCGCGTCGCCCTACCGACGCCCTTCTTCACCTCAGAACCCCGCGGTGCCGGCTTCTGCTTCAGCTTCCGCTGCAGTGCCAATGAAGGCTGTGCAAACTTCCGTTCCGGCTTGGGCTCCTTTTGAGCAACACGGATCGGCGCATATACCAGCTTCTCCTTGTTCACGGTCTCTGCCTGCGACATGAGCTGCTTGAATGTGAGCTTGGGCCGCGGCGCAGAGGGCTGTTCCGGCCGTTTGGGCGCTGGTCGGGCCGTCTGTCGCGGCCGGGCCGCAGTGCGCGCCTTCTCACGCTCGAGATCGCGCCGTTTGAGCGTCGCAAGACGCGCCTCGCGCTTGGCGTCCTCCTCGCGCTGTTTCTCAAGTCGTCTGGCCTCTTTGAGACGCTGAACAGCAGGGTCCACAGGCGGTGTAGTCAGAGCAGGCCGGCCAGGTTTTGTGTGTTTGGGAGCGCGAACAGTACTGCTCGAGTCTGTGCTGACCTTGGAAGCTGGTCTCGCACTCGGCCGCGGCTTCTGCGCCCCGCCAGAGGCCCGGACCTCCTTTTTGGTGATTTGGGTCAAAAGCGAAGAGAACATAAAAAAGCAGAAAAAGGAGGTTTCAAGTGTACAATTAAAACACGACATGGCCGCAAATGCAATACTGCATCAGGCAGCAGCACACCGTCCCACCATCCTAATAACCACAAAAACTCCACTACATCTCTACTTTCACTCCAACGTCGACTCGCAGAGCGAACAAGTTCAGAAAATGGCGTTCAGCAAGACGTACTCGGCAACAAAAACAACACACATCCAGAGTACTGCTGTCTGGTGTCTTTCCGCTCGCTTCTCTATTATCCTTAAACAATCAAATATCTAATTGGAATGTGAATCAGCTTGATGGCGTATCCAACAACACCCATCATCAAAAACCCAAGACCAACAGCACGAATCAGTCTCAAATATTCCTTCTTGGAAGGCTTGGTGCATTTCGAGATAAATTGGGATCCCTCCTTCAAAAACTCCACTGGAGCGTCAGCTAGCTTGTCGAACTCGGCCATAACAAGTATTGGAAAATAGTGAACGAAAAAAGTAGGGTAAAAAATTATGCTATGAAATAGTGTGTCTAATTAATCGAATCCTGTCCACTCGTCAGACTCGTTATCCGAGTCTGCCTTCTCGCCCGATTCGCTCTTCTCCTCCGTGTAGCCCCATTTCGCCAATCTTGCGTCCTCCAGAACCTCCTCACGCACCTTTGTACGCAGCGTCTTCATCAAGGCTCCCGTGGCCAGTTGTGTGAACGGAGCCAACATCTTTTGCAAATTACACTCGCCATCCACCTCGCCGGTCTCCTCGTCCACGATCACATGCTCCAGCTCGTCCAAATAGACGTCCACCACATGGAAAGTGACACCATTAGGCACTGCAGGACTCCCGCTTAGAACCTGTTTTTGCAAGGCTGTGATATATCCATCGACAAGATCCGCATCCCAGCCCTCCATCTGTAGTCTGCGCAAGCTCTCCCGCACCACTAGTCTCATCAAAAAATAGAACTTGTCCACTCTCCATTGGTCGATCTCCGGCCATTCGTGGCAAATCACAGCCCAGTAGGCCTCAACAAACAAACAGAACTGTTCTTTCGAGATAGCATCGGAAAATAAACTGGCCAGATCGGCTGCAAGTCGCTGCTGGGGACGCGGTCTGTCACTGAACCACATCGTGTAATACAGTCCCTTCCACAGCTTTTCCATCTCCAAAAGACTGAGCGGTCGAATCTCAGTCCGCGAGCTCAGATATTTCTTCAGCGTCTCGAGAGCATGATCTCTAGTCTTGCGATCTGTCGACGCAAGCTTCTTCACAAACGTCTTAGTCTGCACTTTCTTCATGATAAAATTTTCAGCACAGCCGGATTTTTAAATTTATTTTATCTAATTTATTTCATGGATACCGATCATCCAGGGTACAACCATTTTGGTGCCCCGCTTCCTGAAAATGACGAAAAACCCAAGACCGACTATATTCCGGGCTATATCTCCAGCAAGCCCTGGTACTACGAAGAGAATGCTCTCACAGTGAACTCGAACTCTCGCAAACGAAAACAAGTCGAGCCAACCAAGGTCGACAGTCTAGACCATCAGAAAATCGACCCCACAGCCGAGTTTATCCCCAACAGTGAGCCACGAAGGGGTCTTGGAATTGTCGACCAGTACGATCTCATAACCGAGGAGACTAAAAGACGCAAAGCAGCGCCATTTGAGGGCGGATGCGAAAATTGTGGAAGCTCCAAGCATTCGAAAAAAGAGTGTCTTGAAAAGCCTCGCAAGATCAGTTACAAGTTTCGCAAAGAGAGCCAGAAAAGCTTCGATGCTGGTATGCGCGTGAAAAAGGAAACTGACGACTGGGAGGCCAAAAGAGACCGGTGGCACGGGTACGATAACGAGCACGATTATGAAGAGCATCTGGCCAAGATGCAGGAAATAGAGAGAAAGCGACAGCAGAAAGACGAGGAAACAAAGGAGGAGTACGACTCGGACGAGATGGCTGAGATGGAGGAGCTTGGCATTGTCGAGGAAATGAAAAACTCCAAAGCTGCCACTGCTAGTGGTACCAACATCCCTGCGCGGGCGTTGGACGAAAAGGCCAGCTATCTTGAAGGAATCAGCGCGAGCATGCCTCTGGAGACCGACTCCCGTAGCACGAAAGACAAGTTCATGGACGAGGAGGGCGAGTTTGTGCGGCAGCTGACGGGCGAAGCTGACGAGTTTGAGAAATCTAGAATGTTTGCAACCACGCACAAGGAACCGAGTAAACCGAGCCAGAGGTCCAAATTTGTCGAGGAAGACGAGACTCCGGAACCGAAGGAGCGCACCAGCCTGTCGGCCCAGGACCGTGACGCAAAACGACGCGCATTGCTCGAGAGGTACGGAGCGCTCTGATCACGGCCGGGTAATTTGGCTCTCAACCACGAAATCCTTTACGAAAAAAACTGGGGGAAATAATTTCTTGTAAGCAACAATAACATGGCTACTGACGTTGACGCTTCTGCGAGCTCCGAGCAAGTCCGCAGTGACCAGCAATTGGCGCTCAAGGCTATTCGGAGTTTCCTGGAGGGCAAAAACTCGTTTGACGTGCTTCCTGTGTCTTATCGGCTGATTGTTTTCGATACGTCTTTGCTCGTGAAGCGGGCCTTAAACATTTTATTACAAAACAGCATTGTGTCTGCTCCACTCTGGAACAGCAAGACATCCAAATTTGCGGGTCTGCTGACCTCGAGCGATTTCATTAATGTGATACAGTACTATTCTCAAAACCCAGATCAGTTCCACTTCGTTGACAACCTCACTCTGGATGGCCTACGTGACGTCGAGAAGATAATTGGTGCTCCACAGCTGGAGACCATTTCTATACACCCCTTCAAGTCATTGTACGAGGCCTGTGTCAAGATGATCGACAGTTCCGCTAGACGGATTCCACTCATCGACAAGGACGAAAAGACAAACAGAGAAATTGTTGTTTCGGTGCTGACGCAGTACCGTATCCTCAAGTTTGTGAGCATGAACTGCAGAGAGTCTAAGATGCTGCTCCAGCCTTTGAGTGAACTGAATATTGGGACGACCAGCAATTTGTGTGCCGTCAAGATGGAGACCCCTGTGATGGATGTGATACACATGCTGATCTCCAACTCTGTGAGCTCTGTTCCGATCGTGGACGATCAAAACAAACTGGTGAATGTCTATGAGGCTGTTGACGTTCTGTCGCTGATCAAGGGCGGCGTGTATGCAGATCTTTCGCTGAGTGTTGGCGAGGCCCTGATGAAAAGATCGGACGACTTCGAAGGAGTCTACACCTGCACCCTGAACGATACCCTATGCGTGATTCTCGAGACAGTCCGCAAGTCGCGACTCCACAGACTGTTCCTGGTCGACCAGCAGGGACGCCTAATTGGAGTCATCACCCTCAGTGACATTCTGAAGTACATTTTGTTTGCATAGCACAGCCTTGGTTTTGATAAGTATTTGAATAATTTCCCTGAGTGGAGAAAATAAACGATAAAAAAAACTCCCCTACTAATTTGTGGCAATCGCTTGCCAATTACCCCTCTTCGATTCATGCCAGTCACGGCTAAACTGCCCAACGATATATCCTGGGACGAAAAGGCTGCGCTGCCTCAGGTCACGCTGCGGTCCACCGTTGCTGGTCTTCTCATAGGCTCCGTTATTCTCATTTCGAATTTCCAGTTCGGTCTTCAGACCGGATGGGTGTCGATGATGTCTTTGCCGTCTGCGCTCCTGGGATTTGCTATTTTCAAATTGCTACAACCTCGTTTGCATTGCCACTTCACCGATGTGGAGAACGTTTTCGTTCAAAGCGTCTCAGTCGCGGTTGCGACCGGGCCATTAGCCTATGGGTTTGTGGGCATTATTCCGGCTATTGAAAAATTTATGACTGATGAGGAAAGTGGATATGCTATGGGGGTCGACGTTTCCCAACTGTGGAAGCTGGTGGTCTGGGGACTGGGACTGGCGTTCTTTGGAGTCTTCTTTGCCATACCGCTAAGAAAACAGTTTATCATCAAAGAAAAGCTCCCCTTCCCCAGCGGCAGTGCCACAGCCACGTTGATTTCTGTTTTCCACGGCACTTCCATGAACATTGAATCAAGGCCGAGGCCACAGCCGCTTGCGGAAAGGGAATCCAGTCCGCAAGACGAAAACCGACTTGAGCCGAGAACCACGCCCAACAATATTACCATTATAGAATCTCAGGACCTATGTCAGCTGCAACAAATAGAAACTTACCAGACAAACATCAGGCTACTGGCAATCACATCAAGCATATCCTCCTTCTACACCACATTGAGCTATTTTGTGCCTCAATTGAAAAGGATCCCGCTTCTGGGGTCTCGTCTCTCAGACCATTATTTTATCAACTTCCAGCCCTCACCCTCTTACATTGGACAGGGAATGATCATGGGACTTGCCACGACCTCGTACATGATGGCTGGAATGATCTTAGGATGGGGGATGTTGGGCCCTCTGGCAGAAAAGATGGGATGGGCTCCAGGACCTGTGGATGACTGGAAGGAAGGATCTCAGGGATGGATAATGTGGGTCAGTCTCTCAATCATGATCAGTGACTCCATTGTTTCCTTTTTTGTCATTGTTTCCAAGTCAATCCTGAACTTATATCAAGGTCATGATCCTATCTCGAAAACACCTTCTCTCCATGAAGAAAGGGAACTTCTGCTGGACGAAGGCGAATCGCCTTCTGATGAAGACATTTCAAATAGCACCTACCACGGAGAATCACAATCAAACACAAAGGACACACAATCTCCTTTGGAAGGGTCTGAAATATTGGATGTGCAATCTACATATGAGGATCTCGACGAGTCCCATCAAGTTCCACTTCTTTGGACGGTTTCGGGTCTCATTATATCTTCAATTGCATGTGTCATCTGCACCAAGCTGGTCTTTGGTCCAATGATTCCAGTATATACCATTGTGACTGCCATCATTTTATCCTTATTTTTATCGATTCTTGGAGTACGCGCTTTGGGAGAAACAGATTTGAACCCGGTCAGTGGAATTGGAAAATTATCCCAACTTATTTTTGCCCTAATTGTTCCAAGATCCCAACCGGGAGCCATTCTGATCAATCTGATTTCAGGCGCCATTTCTGAGGCTGCCACCCAACAAGCTGGCGACCTGCTTCAAGATTTGAAAACAGGGTATTTGCTGGGAGCATCCCCAAAAGCACAATTTGTTGCTCAAGTCTACGGTTCACTTTTTTCGGTTGTTCTGAGCGCTGTCATGTACAAAGTGTACAACAGCGTCTACGAAATACCCAATGCCATGTTTAAAGTTCCTACTGCCATCATTTGGATCGATTGTGCAAGGTTGGTGAACGGTTCTGGACTGCCTCCAAAAGTGTTTGAATTTGCTCTCTTTTTTGGAATTCTTTTTGGAATCATTTCACTCCTCAAAAACACCCTCACTCCGGCCTCCAAGTGGCACAAGTACTTGATCTATATTCCTAGTGGTGTTCCTGTTGGTATCGGGATCTACAATATTCCTTCCTTTACACTTGCACGGTTTATTGGAGGGGTATTGTCGTATTTGTGGCTCCGCAATATCACAGCTGGGGTTTCGGACGCAAGAGTTCGAATGATCATTTTCAGCAGTGGACTTGTGCTCGGGGAGGGTCTGTTCAGTGTTGTGACGATGCTCTTCACAACACTGGGTGTGCCGCATTTATAAAGACCGAGTAATAATACATTCCGTTCTCATTTTCCTCTTGTTTGGACAGACTGTGAAAATTGCATTATTGTGGAGGATTGGCCGAGTGGTCTAAGGCGGTAGACTTAAGATCTATTGGATTAAATTCCGCGCGAGTTCGAACCTCGCATCCTTCATTTTTTTTATTTTTTAATAAGAAATTTTTGTATTTTTTATAACTTCATCATGGACTATCAGAATAGAGTAGGCTCCAAGAAAGGCAGTGGTGGCATTGCCGGGGCCGCAGAAACAAATCAGTACAGACGCGAGCGTTTGAGACAGCTGATGCTCTCTCAGATTGATCTCGACAATGATCCGTACGTTTTCAAGAACCATTTGGGCATGCTAGAGTGCCGTTTATGTCTTACAACCCATCTTTCTGAAAGTTCATATTTCACACATACACATGGAAAAAAACACCAGATGGCTTTAATGAAGCGTGCTGAGGGTGATAAGAAGCCTGTGAAACAAGAACATGGAGGCTCTGTCGGGATATCTGCGATTCCTAAAAAAAAGTATACAAAGATAGGAAGACCTGGGTATAAGGTGGCCAAGATCCGAGACCAAACAACCTATCAAAAGGGATTGCTGTTCCAAATACAGATGCCAGAGATTGCGCGAAACGTTCGTCCCAAATATCGATTAATGTCTTGTTTTGAGCAGAAAATCGAACCCTTGGATTCCAAATACCAATTTCTGGTTGTGAGCGCCGAACCGTACGAGAACATTGGTTTCAAGATCCCCAGCGACGCCATAGACATGGGAGAAGGTCGGATTTGGGATTTCTGGGATACTGATACCAAGGAGTACTTTGTACAACTGTTCTATCTGGACAAGGATTGAGTGTCAAGAATGTATATTAGAACGATTCAGTAGCGTATTGATTGATTCGGTTTGTCATTTCCTCAACGTAGAAATTGATTTTGGAGTTTAGTTCGTTCATCTCGTAGCTGGCACCTTTGCATTCGGACTCGAAATCCTTCTTGAGCTTTTCGACTTGAGTTTCCTTGTCAATGGCTTCATTTTCTTTATTTCTGATGATTTCGTCTTCCTCTGACTTCTTCTCCAACAGCTTACTTCTCTCTTCACGTAGTTCCTCTAGTCGCTTCTCCAATTGTGCCAGCTTTTGACTTGTATTATCCTTGAAAACAGCAAGCTTCTCCTTCTGAGAGGTCAATTGTTTGGTCAGATGATTGATTTGCCTGGACTTGTCATTGAGCTCAACACCAAACCGTTGCAACTCCTCTTGCATTTTTTGAATAGACTCGGTAGATTTTTCCTGCTTGTTGAATTCTATCTGGATTTCCTCCAGCAGCCGATGGTAGTTGCGGAACTCGTGGGTGAGTTGTTGGAACGAGTCCATAGAAATGGATATGTTCTTGGATCTGAGTTCCAGCTCCGTGAGGTGCTTTTGCTCACTGGCCAGACTTTCTTTGAGACGCTCAATCACCTCCTTCACGCTCTCTGGTGATTCTCTGATATATGGAGTGAGCTTCTCAAGCTCCTTCTCGCATGCCAGCAATAGGGAGTTTTGATTTTCAAGCTCGCGAATCAGTCCAAACTTTTGAGACTTGTACTGGGCGCGCGACTCAGCCAACTGTTGTTGAGTTTCTGTCAGCTGCTTAAGTTCGTTCTGCAGCTGCTGGTTGCGAGCCACAATCTCGTCCTCGTTATAGCCCTCCTTGGATAATTTTTCAGAAAGGTCTTCGTATGTGGATTTCAGCGAATTGTTTGTTTTCAACGCGTTCTTGTATTCAGCCAAAGTGTTTTCACTCGAAACCAGCAGCTGTTCGCAATCTCCCATTCTCTCCTCTCTGAAACGCGCATAGTTGATCAACGCACTCAGTATGATTCTCAAACGCGAAGTTTCAGGTTTCGCAACATCTCTAATACTGAAGTCGTCGACTCCACAGTCGCACAGAAACTTATACATGATTCTTTGGGAAGCCACGACACTCAGCGAGTTTTGGAGTCCTTCCGCGTCGTCATCATCTCCAGTGTCTATCTGCTGAATCTTCTGTTTCAGTGAGTGAGGACTAACATACAAAAACTTGTCCATGATCTGCTCGATAAGACTCTTCATGAAACTTGGGGTCGGTTTCAGAAGCATATCTTCTGTAATGTTGAAGTCCATCGTGTCGAACAAGGAAACAAGCTCCTTTGGGTCCAACAGTGGAAACTTGTACCGCGTACGTGGAATCGCCGTCGGTTGCGAGGCTCTGTAAATTGCACTGGGACGAGCCATAAAGAATAATTTAATAACAAATATTGAAACCTTTTGTAAACAAATAAAAAATTATACGCGTACACGACAAATAAAATATATTTATTATTCATGTCGCACAATTTACAGCTGCCCCCCAAGTTCTATTGTGTTTATCTCTTACGATCTCTTTCCAAGAAGAACTCGTTCTACATAGGGTCAACTCCAGACCCATATCGTCGACTTCGTCAGCATAATGGCGAGCTTGCAGTTGGTGGTGCGGTCAAGACAAAACGACTTGGATATCGACCCTGGCACATGTGCATGATTGTGTATGGATTCGCTTCCAAAATTGCTGCTCTCCAGTTTGAACATGCATGGCAGCATTTTTATCAGACTCGACATATTCCTGTGAAGAAACGTCTGGGCTCCAAAACGAGTGGTAGCAGTATTCATATTCGATTGGCAAACTTAAAGATGCTTTTAAATGCACCCAGTTTCAGTCGCATGGGACTCCGAGTGGCGATCTTTCACCGAGAGATCTATGATCTGTGGGTGAGTAATAAATACAATGTCACACTCCCCGAAAGCGTACTCATTCAGCTTGAATTTGGGTCCCAGCACACCACCACAATCGAGGGAGGCAACTATGAGCAGCTGCAAACGTTCGTGAAGGGCCTAGAAGCCGAGGAGGACGAGTATTTTAAACTCTCGCTCGTAAAACTCGAAAACAATGAAACTAGACAGTGTATGATCTGCTCCCAAGTGGTGGATCAAGTGTCTGATATTAAATGCATCTGCATAAATCCCGATTGCAAAGGCCTCTCTCATCTGGAATGTTGGGCCGAAAACATGACCAAAGATACACCAGTGACAGCAGATTCTGTCGCACCACTAGTTCCATTGAAAGGCAAATGTCACGAGTGCCAGAAAGTGAACTGGTGGTGGGCATTGGTGAAGAATGCGCTGAGATTACATCAACATTTTATTAAAGCTAATAACAATGCAGAAAGCTAGGATCAGCCTCTTTTCGTGGCCTCCGTCTCGTTGACCTTGGACTCTGTGGCAGTGGCTGATTCCTGAACGTTTTCAAGCTTCTCCACAGGCTCGACCTTCTTGGCTGCTGGAACAGTCGGAGAAGTGAGCAGGCTCGAGAATATACTAATCAGAGTTGCGGAAATGGCAAATATGGTGGTGATAGTGCCGACGACAACTGAAGAGAAGAACACTGCCTCGCCAGGACGGTTCAGAAGAGTGACGGCTGGGTCGTCCAGGAACGCAGCCCAGTACACCTTTCCAGACAGATAGATGCCCAAAACACTGGAAATAGCCTTGTCGAACAGAGCAGACAGAGCAGACTCGTCCTCGGAAGTGGTCTCTGGGGCCTCGGCATCATACGCGGCCTTTGGAGCGTTGGCAGCAGCGACCTGCTCCTCGATCTCGAGCTTTGGCAAGAACGTGTTGTTTCCAATATACTCTGCCTCCTCGATGGAGTGTCCCAAGTAAATGTTGTCGAACAAGATCGAGTCGGTCATGGTCCAGAGCTCGAATCCCATGGCCCCGATAGGCTCCAAGTTGGATGGGGTAGGGTCCTCGTAGTAGTCTGGGTTGGCGATCTTTCTTGGGGCCCACTCGCCCTTGTATTCGGGATTAACCACCATCTCAGGAGACCAAGGTCCACGGAAGTCTGGGTTTCTGATTTTTGGTGCAGTCCAAGGACCGCATCCGTGCTCCTCACAGGCAGGGTTGGGGATCTTAGGAGCAAGCCATTCGCCGTCCTCCTCGTCGTCCCAGTAGTCTGGCTTCACTGCCTCAGGGTCTGAAATATACGCCTGGGCAGTTTCGTCCCAGTCCTCAGGCTTCACGGCCTCTGGGTCGGCGATCAGATATGGAGCGTCCTCGTCCCAGTCAGCAGGCTTGGTAGCTTCTGGGTCTGGAATGTACTCCTCGTCGACCCAATCAGCAGGCTTGACATCGTCGACATCATCGATTTCCGTTGGAGGGGTCAGGTCGAAATATCTCGAGTCCAGCAGCGAGCCTGCCTTGGCGACTTCTCCGTTGATCCTGATCTCAAAGTCCTGGTTTGGTTTGATGATCAATGTGTAGAGGGAAGTCGTACGAACGATTCTTCCCATTGGCGGCACCTTGAGGTGTTTTTCCTCATACTCGCCCGACACCAGGTTCTTTCTTCTGATGATGAAATGCACCTTGTTGGACATTCCACACTTGTCTGGGCCAAACATCACCTGGTAAGGAGACTCGTTGCTGAACTCGACGGTTTCAGAAGGTCCGCCCTCGCTACTCAGCAGCTTGATGTAGGCACCTCCACAGTCGAGCCCCTTCTGCAATTTGACTTCGTATTGGAGAACCAAGGTGTTGTCGGTGTTGTCAAATGGAGTGGGCAACAAAGCACTAATTGCGTGGTGAGCGGCCTCTGTTTTCATGACCAATCCCTTATCGCCCTTGAACGCTGGGTTGACGGTGGACTCCTCGACGCTCCATTCGCCACGGTAGACAAAGTCGTCGTCTCTTTTGCTGTGAGACGCTCTCCATCTGGTAGACGAGGAATCATCGAATTGCTCGAAAAACGCGTCGGAGTCGAGGGCCAGCGGAGTGAAGTCTGGGTGCTCGATCTCCGAGGCAGACGCCATCAGGGAAAGACACAGCAGGAATAGAGGCCGGGAAATCTTCATAATTGACCAAACGATGCGTTGTAAATTATTGAAACTTTATTTTATTCCTCCGGATTTTCTAGAAACTAGACCCGTCCGGATTTTACAGTTTCTCGAGATCAATTAGCCAATTTGCTATGAATACTAGTTAGCGACTCTGCGAATCGCTGGGCTGCGGTTTCCAATTTTTCCTCTTCCACGAACGCGTATGTAGCCCGGAATCCGCACTTTTGCAGGCTCTGATCCACCATGAACCAGTGGCCTTTGGCTAGAAGCACCTTTTTATCCACGTTTCTATCGAAAATCATCGTCTCCAGTACTTCGGGCCAATCCTCCTCCTTGACGTCTGCAGGCCTGGCAAACGCGTCAGTATTAATGTCCACCCACAAGAACATTCCCGCGCCGGGGAGGTTCCAAGTGCACAGATCTTTTGGGAGATACTTGTCGAAAGCCTCGATCAAAATGTCTCGCCGTTTCATGTAGTGTCCACCCAGATGTTCTACCCACTTCTCGAAGCCTCCAGGACCCCAGCTCTTGAGAAGCTCGTTCAGAATCAGCTGCGAAGGTGCTGCTGACGAGTGGATGTTGACTTCGTTGTGTGCCACCAGCTTATCAACGAAAACCTTGTTGCCAGTGACAATCGAACATCTGGCACCTGGCGTCATGATCTTAGAGAATGAGTCGAACCGGAGCACGCGTCCATCGGTGTCGAACTTCAGCATGCTAGGAAGCTTTTCAGGCCCTGTGAGTTGCAGATGGTAGTATGGATCGTCCTCCACAATAATAAGATCGTGTTTCTGACACACCGCGTAAAACTCGCGTCTTCTGTCCAGAGTCATGGTCACGCCGAGCGGGTTCTGCCCCACGGGCATCGTGTAGATCAGCTTCGGCTTTTTGGTGGCAAAACCCCAATTTGTCAACATACTGTCTAGACTGCTTGGACACAGCCCATCCTGGTCTACCTTCACCGGGTAAACCTTGAGTCTTAGTGGCGAACACGTCTCCAGAAAAGCTGGATACGTCAGCTCCTCGGCAAGGATTGTGTCCTCGTTGGGATCACACAGCATTCTAAGCGCTGCGTCCAAGGCTTGTGTTGCTCCTGCCGTGATAACAATATCCCAATCTGGGTAGAGCGGCTTGTGATACTGCTCAATATGGCTCTTGCTGAATTCTTCAAAGTACGACGTACCCCTTCCAGAAGTATATTGGAGCGCCTCATACAGTAAATCGTTGTCAGGGACCTCGACTTTGTCAGTGGTGCCGAATTTGGATTTAGGTGATAACACATCGAAATTGATTGACTTGACAGGGAAAATGTCTGGGTGTGGCAGCCCAGCGCCCAAGGAAACAGTATCGGTGTACCGCCCCATCATCTTCATCACAGATGGCTGCCGAAGAGTGGCCTCAGTGCTCAAATATTTGGACCAGTCTATTGTCATAGAAAAAGGGATCTTATCTTTGTAGCACTCAAGATTTCCGAGCTAAAAAAGACTTCCTGACTCATTTCGTGGTGTACGGGTGTTCACTAGTATTTGCTGTCTCACCTGAAATAAGCAGCTGGAGAAAGGCAAATTAAAAAATAATCTTTGTTCATGTCGAACTTCCAACAGTATACTGAAGAGCTTGCGGAGCTTGACAAGCAGTTCAAGGTCGAGAATCCCTCGGACGTGCTGCAATTTTGCTACAATTATTTTGGCAACCGATTACAACAGCAAAGACAGTCGCTTTGGGCTCAAAGACAGAAGGCTGAGAATATCGGTCTCAATCTGTTTCCAAGCTCACAACAACTGAAGCAGGATGATCCCCGCAAGTCAATTCCTCAATTCAAAAGTCCATTCTCCGACAACGACCCGCATTCAAAGCACCAGACCCATGATTCAGAGGATCCCCAATCAAAGCCAAATGTCGGTCCTTCTGCTGGAGTGTTCAAATCCACGTTCGCAGAGGATCCGTTCAATGCCTCTTCTTCTAGGGCATTGGATCCAACAAATAAACCTAGCCAAGGAAGTGCGTATGGGGGGTTTGCAGCCTCTGTGGCCAAGTCTTCCATGAGACTCAATGCCAATAGAAGGACCAGTGTGTCGGCCGAGGCCTTGAATCCTGATACATTTGCAGACGACGATTGGAGACCCCCTGTGCATCAATTCAGCTCCGAGCAGCTCAAAAGACTTAATGCCAGTGTGGTGAAGAACTTTCTGTTCAGTCAATTGGATGAAGATTCTTTGAAGACCATCATTTTTGCCCTTGAAGAAAAACATCTCCCTCAGGGGTCTGAGATCATCAGACAGGGAGACGAGGGAGACTTTTTCTACGTTGTTGAAAAGGGAACTGTTGATTTCTACGTTAATGGACAAAAGGTCAACACATCGGGTCCCGGATCCTCATTTGGAGAGCTGGCTCTCATGTACAATTCTCCTAGAGCTGCTACGGCAATTGCAGAGACTGACTGTATTCTGTGGGCTCTAGACAGAATGACCTTCAGAAGAATTCTACTGGAAGGTACTTCCAAGAAAAGATCCATGTACGAGACTTTCCTCAAAGATATTCCTCTGTTGAAATCGCTATCATCTTACGAGCGCTCGAAATTGGCCGATGCATTGAACACAGAGACTTATACCGCAGGCAAGAATGTGGTGAGCGAGGGAGAGGCCGGTGAGAACTTCTATTTTATTGAAAGCGGGACAGCAAATGTTATCAAAGAAGGTGAGGGAGTGGTGGCTGGCTTAACTAAAGGTGACTATTTTGGAGAGCTGGCTCTTTTGTACGATTCCCCGAGACAGGCCACTGTCCAGGCCACTAGCACACTGAAGGTGGTCACTCTTGGAAAGAGCGGATTCCAGAGACTTCTCGGTCCTGCCGTCGAGGTTCTCAAGCTCCAGGATCCTACAAAACATTAGTCTAGTATTTTAATGGGTTAGTTTATGAACAATTACAAACAATACTCAGATTTTTTGGCCACCATCCAGGTGATCGAAGTAGTTGCCACGACCAAGGGACCAAGCAGGCCCTTTCCGAACTTGGCAGTCTTGTAGATGAACCACTCGGATCCAAAATGGAGTAAGGCCAAAACATATGAATATAGACACATGTCATAAATTTGAGGGTTTGAAATGTTGTAGGCAGCATAGAGACGCACAATTGCCGCCAGAAGTGTCCATGTTCCAAAAGTTCTAGCTGAAAGAGGCGTGACTTGCTCTGGGTTCGCTTCGTACACTCGTTTAGTTAAATCGATGTTGACATATGTTTGCACTGAATTGAACACGCTGACAGCAGAAATCTAGTTGTTAATGCTTGTTTGACATCCAACTTACGAAAAAGAGCCATTTTGGCAAATATCCCGAAGCCTGGGGCAGAAATGAAAGCCAAGTAACGGTCATCTTGACAAGTGAATCAGAAGATGTTTTGTCCGCCATTTAAATTTTGGGTCAATAAATTTAATCGATAATTTAAGCAACGTATTATTCTCCAGAGATGGTAAGTTAACAGCATATCATGCCCAATTGACTAACTTTGAAGAGTGAAGAGAAACTAGATGCATCGCTGGATCTTCTCAGGCGTCTAGATCCTACCAACATCAAGAAAAACCTCGATAATATATGTCGTTTACAGCCGGATCTCGCTGAAGAGCTCTTGTCGTCTGTGGATACTCCGCTGGAGACCAGTCGTTGCGAGGCTTCTGGAAAGAGCTATCTTTGCTGTGATTACAACAGAGACGGCGATTCGTATAGATCTCCATGGTCCAACACGTTCTACCCAAAGCTCGACGACGAGGACGAAGCTCCACACCCTTCTGCACACCTGAGAGATCTTGAAGTGTTTGCCAACAAATCATTTGATATCTACAGAGAGTTATACTACGAGGGAGGAATCTCCAGTGTTTACTTCTGGGATTCGGAAGACAACGACGTCGACAGCTCGGGAAGTATTGGATTTGCAGGAGTAGTCCTGCTGAAGAAAACAGTCAACACGATCAATCCAAAAGACGGGGGATCCTGGGACTCTATTCACGTGTTTGAAATCGTTCCAGGACCAGGTGGAAAGGCAACATATAAAATCACGTCTACAGTGATCTTAGATATCTCCAACTCGGAAGGCCTGGACATCTGTCTCAGTGGAAACCTGACCAGACAGACCTCGAAGGAAATGCAATTCAAGGACTCTGCATCTCATGTCTCCAATATCGGATCGCTGGTGGAGGACATCGAGAGCAGACTCAGAAATCTGCTCCAGGAGGTGTATTTCGGAAAAACCAAAGATATTCTGGGAGACATCCGCTCATTGGAGCCACTGGACAGCAAAACGGACGAGAAGAAGAAACACTCCGAGCTCATCAGCAACCTCCAAAATCTGTAATCGTATGCTTTAAATATACATCTCTGCACCACGTACATATCTCGGATTTTGGCTGGCAAAAAAAGGCCAGTTAGTCATCAAATTCCATGTCCAGTGTTGCACGGGTATATGCAGATGTCAATCAAACGAAGCCTGCATCATACTGGAACTATGAAAACTTGTCGATATCCTGGGGGTCTCAGACTAACTTTGAGGTGACGAAGAAAATTGGTAGAGGCAAATACAGTGAGGTTTTTGAAGGATACCAGCTTCCGAGTGGCCTAAAAGTGGTCATCAAGGTTCTCAAGCCAGTCAAGAGGAAGAAAATTAAGAGGGAAATCAAAATTTTGCAAAATTTGTCAGGCGGGCCTCAGGTGATACAACTCTTGGATGTCGTTAGAGACAATATCTCGAAAACATCGGCTTTGGTATTCGAGCATGTGGAGAATGTCGAATTTCGTGTGCTTTATCCTCAATTGTCTGATACTGAAATCCGATATTATATGTTTCAGGTCCTTGAGGCACTGGACTATGCTCATTCGATGGGGATTATGCACAGAGATGTTAAACCCCATAATATCATGATTGACCACAGTCAAAAAAAACTACGACTAATTGACTGGGGGCTGGCCGAATTTTATCACGCAGGCCAGGAGTATAACGTTAGGGTGGCTTCGCGGTATTTCAAAGGTCCTGAGCTCTTGGTGGACTTCAAACTGTACGATTATTCGCTTGATATATGGTCTTTTGGGGCAACGCTGGCCTCAATTGTGTTCCAAAGGGAGCCATTTTTTCATGGAAAGTCCAACACCGATCAGTTGGTGCAAATCGCAAGAGTTCTAGGAACTGATGGGCTTTATGACTATTTAAAAAAATACAATTTGACGCTAGGCCCGCAATACGAAGATTTGGGCCATTACTTGAAACGACAATGGATCCGCTATGTCAACCAGAACAACCAGCATTTGGCGAGCGACGACGTTTTGGATTTTATCGACAAGATACTGCGGTATGATCATAACGAGAGGCTGACAGCCAGAGAATGCATGTTGCATCCATATTTCGATCCAGTGAGAGATATTGTGAAACGTGTTTAGCTGGTAATATTGCATTGTTTAAGAAGCTTGAGTAATTCGGTATTTCCGTTGAGGATGAGAAAAGCTTGGAGCTTTTGGCTTTTCATCTCCAAGCGCGACCTTAGACGTCTTTTTGTGGCCTTGTCTACCAATTGTGATACAGTTCCTAGTAATTTCAACAGATAGTAAAGTAATGTCTGAAGCTGTCTAGGAGGAAGGGACATTGCCTGGTCAATTCTCTGGTTCGATTTATACCTGTAATCCGAAACAAGCTCCATGTACCTAACAGGCTCCCTTGTAATATTGATACCCTGTGCAGCCATGATAATGTCCTGGATGAATTCCATGATGGTGTAGATCCTAAACATTAATTTTGGTCTGAATGGCTTGCATAGTTGGAAATATATATTTATCAGAATCGTATATTGAAGATTGCACGATTTGGTGGTTGCATTCATAACGAATAGATCTCTCACGAAAGCCTGGAGTCTGCCCTGTTGGAGGTGCGATTCCATGTGTATGGAAGCGTGGCGGAGATATTTCACGATATGTTTCTGAATTTTAAAAGTACTCGTGTGATCAAGTCCAATTAAATAATCCATAATATCAAGAAGGTGTTTGATTTCCAGTCCAGTTAAGGAGCTGGTCGGATGGGATTTCTTTACCGCCCCTGACGTGGAAATGCCAAGCTTTTCTAACAATTCGTGATGTTTTACGTCAAACTCCAGTTGGGGGTGATATGTAAGCCTTTTTATAGGACCATTTTTTAGTCTTTGTTTGAGTCCGATGACATATTCTTCAGGTCAGTATGTCTTGTTTACACATACCTTTTAAAGAGTAGTTAGTCTGCTTTTTGTTGACAATGATGCAGACGGCCTATTTGTTAGAGTTACAGAGATCACATTACTCACGATTGCCAAATCAAATTCATTTGTGTTTACGTTAAGTTCCTTCATTAAAAGAGGGATAAATTTTAGGGAGACAAATTAATTAAATTAAATCAGGCTAAATTATATATTGGTCTATTTAGGAACTTCCAGGTTCAAGGCCTTTAATTCCTGCAAAGGAGGAATGGTGTCGTACATTTTCGGATCCAACAGATCCCAGATAATGCCGCAATATGGCTTAGGGGCCGACTCGACTTCCAAGAGTTTGGTATTTGTCACAATAATGTCGCAAACAGTATCAAAGATTTCGGGTTTGAGCTCTTGCTCGAGCAACTGGCAGTCATGAACAAAGGCAACAGCCAGCGTCGACTTATTGATGGCCCCGATGGTATACAGCATGGCCCATTCGCAGTCGAAGAAGCCGTGGCCCTTTCCGAATCTGATTCCCACAGTGTTGATGGCCCCTGTGCCTGTGATCATGACATCCACCTCCAGTTTGATGTCCATCATCTTTTGAAGTGTCACGTGCTCGGCAACTTTTTCCATTCCGTCCAAAGTGGATGCATATTCGTAACGTCTTGGGTCGATCTTGGCAGGGTCTAAAAGCCAGAATCCACGGTAAATTCCGTACGTGGTCATGAGCACCTTTTTGCCGTCCTTGAGAGCCTCGTATCTCAGCTCCTCGAGGCAGTTGTCAGGAGTGATGAAGAGCACCTTGGACTTCTTGTAACAGTCATGCTCTTTGAACATGCTGGTGGCCTCGGAAGAGCCCTCGAAATCGGCGATGAACTCGGCAAAATCAAAATGGAACTTGGGATCTGGTCTGGCAACCTTGATCAGCTCGCCCCAGACATCAGAGCGAACGTCGGATTTGTGCGAGGACATTTTCTATGGAACGGTAACTTGAGTTATAATTTTCAAGCCAGATTTAGATTGGTCGGGCTTTTTTTTTTCTTGGACTACCGCCGCCAAGAAACAATAGAGAAAGTTAAGAAAAAAACGGATATTCCGTCCGCCGGCTAGATTATCCGGGCAGGGTGCCCGTAACCTTGGCTACACCTCTCCAGGCCCAACATGGGGCGTTTCCAGAAGCGGCCAAAAGTCCCAAAAGTCCATGTTCTCTGCAACCACTTGTATCGTGTAGCCGCGGTACGAGGAGGTTGCGTCGCGGGCAACTGCACTTTTTGGCAGTACACTAACATCGTTATCTTGGAAGATGCCTCGCAAAAAATTTTAACCATACAACCGACCTATCGATAACATGTCTTCTCCAACATCTACCGGTGGCGCAGAAGTCAAAAATGACGCTGAGAAGCTCACAGCGACACCTATCACCTCTGAGCAGAAAAGACTGGAATTGCAAAATTTGACAGAGGACCCTGTCGAGGCCTCCGTCCTGTTTACAATTGACAATCCTTATCACCCAATTCACTGGCCACTGTGGCAGAAGTACTCCATCACCATTGCGTACTGTATGTTGCAGGTTTACGTGACTCTTACCTCGACCACTTATGTGGCTGTGGAATGGATGGTCCAGGAGAGGTTTGGCGTCTCGTACCAGGTTTCCGTTCTTGGACAGTCCATGTTCATCATCGGAACCGCTATCGGACCTGCCTTCCTTGGTCCTCTTTCTGATATTGGAGGTAGAAAGTGGGTCTATGTGTTCTCCATTCTGCTCTATGTGATTTTCAACTTTGGTAAGTGGAAAATTATTCTTTGTACTAACGTCTTTTAGGCTGTGCTTATCCAAAAAATATGGCGATGCTTGCAATCTTCATGTTCTTGATTGGAATGTGCGGCTCGACCGCCCTGTCGAATGTTGCTGGTACTATTGGAGATCTGTTCGGAAACTCTGATGGAGCATCCCAGCCAATGGCCCTCTTCGTTTTCTCTGCCAACGCCGGTCCTTCGATCGGAGGTGTGGTCGGAGAGGCTATCAGCGAGAACGAGAGCTTGGGTTTCAAGTGGATTTTCCTCATCAACATCATCATCGGTGCTGCAGTCGTGTTCTTCCTGCTGTTCGTTCCGGAAACCTTGCCTAGAATCGTTATTCCAGAAAGAATGGCCATAAAAGACAAGCAGGTTCCAAATGTGATCATCAGAGAGCTCAAGTACTTTGTGTCTACTATCAGGGGTAAGAAACCTGAATTCATGAACGAGATCGCCGACCCTCAAGATCCAAACACCACTGTGGTCGTCGAAAAGGTCAGTACCTTCAACGAGATCAAGTTCATTGCTGTTATGGCCCTGCGTATGATGGTCACAGAGCCAATTATTATCTTCTTGGGTCTGTTCAATGGTTTCGCATACGGTCTTTTGTTCCTGTATCTCGACGGAATCTTCACCGTTTTCGCCTACAACAATGGTCTCACCTACATGCAAGCTGAATTGACCTACCTGAATTTTGTCGTTGCTGTTGCTGTGGTGATGTGTATGGTGCCAATCCAGACCTGGCTGTTCAAGAAAGACAGAATCAAGAACGGTGGTATTCCAAGACCAGAGGCCAGATTCCTGATGTCTCTTGTCACTGTCTGGGGATTCCCAATCTCATTGTTCTGGTTTGCCTTCACCTGTGACGGAAGTGTCAGCTACTGGTCGCCAATCATGGCTGGATTCCTCTTGGGAATTGCTGACCCTCTCTTGTGGCTTGCCATGTTGAACTTCATCATTGACAGCTACTCCGAGGCCGGTTTGAGTAACTCTGGTATTGCTGCTTTCACGATTCCATCCTTCTCTATTGCTGCCTGCTTCGCCCACGCAGGTGTTGCCATGTTCGAGAACATGAGCGCCAAGTGGGGAATGGCCACCCTGGCGTTCATCTCCTTGCTGGTTGTTGTTCTGGTCTACGTTTTCTACTTCTTCGGAGCCAAGATGAGAGCCGCCTCCAAGCTTGCCAGAATCAGTGGGTCTGCCAGTAAATAAGTAACCTAGTATAATAAGACGTTTTTTATCTGTCTGCCACCCACCTTTCGGTTCGACAAATTTTTGATAGATTCTCAAGCGCAAGACAAAAAGGCAATATTAAACACCTTTGCAAGTTCTCCAAGTTGGCACACTTCAATAGTCTTGTGCCAGCATTTGCAATCTGTTCTGTCTAGCAAGACGTATTTATTGCTTTGCGTACCTGAAATCCTTCTTTACGACCTCTTGTCATGGATCACCACCAACACGGCCAGCAAGCGGGTTTGGAGACCCAGAACCTATTTAAACAGGACTTTCAGATGTCGACGTCGCCCTCCACAATGTCTTCCTCGCACTCCGACCAGCCTGCACCCCCGCACATGCCTCCTCCCAACTCTCTTGCCCCCTCCTCATCTTCATCTTCCAACTCTACCGATACCCCAAGACTTGGCTCGAGACTATCCACGTCGCATCAGCGGATGCCCTCGCTACCCTCTCTCCTCCAAATGCCACTGACTCCACGTCAGTATAGAATGTCCGATGCCGACATTAATCAGACTCTGAAACGCCATCAGAACGAGACTAGCACATCTAATCAATTCCGAAACCCTTGGTTCAACCCGAAGCAGGGAGTGCGACTCCCGTCACTAGCCACGCAGGGCTCGTCCGAACAGTACTCGCCTCTTCTTTTGCAGACTCCTACTAAGCCATACTCGCAGGGACTGCCCACCACTTTCGAGACTCCTCAACAGCAAATCGTCCCTCCCTCGAGAATAAACGCTCCGCCACCACAGACCCACTACGAACAGGATCCCCATTTTGGTCCTGCAGACCTATACCGAAGACAATCGGTGGCTGCAGGCTACTATCCCACTCACGAACAATTGCCAAAGACCGCCCTGCCCTCATTTCCATCCTCGTTCGAACACGGCGAACCCCAACGGCTTCCATCTCCGGCCCCCACTTTGTATCGTATCAGCGCTGCTTCTGACCTGAGACCAGTGCTAAATCCGAAACCAAGATACAGAAGGGCCTCTTCTTCGACTACCTTTGTCTCTCCTCTCAAGGCGCTCACAACTTCCATTTCGGTGACATATTCAATGTGCAGACCTGAATTCGACTACAAATCAAGCACAAATCCAAGAAGAGTGCTCACCAAACCAAGCCAGCCCAAATCAAATAATGGTAATGATAACGAGGATAGCGATTATATTCTCTATGTGAACGATGTGTTGGGCGGCGAGGAAAATCGGAAATATATGGTTCTGGATCTGCTAGGCCAGGGAACTTTCGGCCAGGTGGTCAAGTGTCAGAATCTCAAGACCCAGGAGATTGTCGCTATCAAAGTGATCAAGTCGACCCCTGTCTACTTGAATCAGTCTTTGACAGAGGCAAAGATCCTCGAGCATCTCAATACCAAAATCGACCCAGACGATAAACATCACTTTCTGAGACTTCAGGACAAATTTGTGCATAAAAACCATCTTTGTTTGGTTTTCGAATTGCTCTCGTCCAATTTGTACGACCTGATACGACAGAACCAATTCAATGGGCTTACAATTAAGCTGATCCGCAAGTTCTCTGTCCAACTTCTTGACGCTCTTTGTTTACTCAAAGAGGCGAAGTTGATCCATTGCGACTTGAAACCTGAAAACATCTCTCTTGTTTCTCTCGACCGGCCGGACTTAAAGGTGATTGATTTCGGATCAGCTTGTCACGAGCGACAGATTTTTTACACGTACATCCAGTCAAGATTTTATCGATCACCAGAGGTCATCTTGGGACTTTCATATTCAAGTGCGGTTGATATGTGGTCTTTGGGATGCATTATTGCAGAGCTGTTCCTTGGACTGCCAATTTTCCCGGGGTCCTCGGAGTACAACCAGCTCTATAGAATCGTACAGATGATGAGTCTTCCGCCCACCTGGATGATCGATATGGGGAAGAACTCAATGAACTTCATGAACAAGATTGAACTGCAAAATGGCAAGCACGTTTACGAGCTTAAAAGCATGGATCAATATTCCAAAGAATTAAACGTTCAGGAGAAACCAGGCAAAGAATACTTTAGCCACAGACACTTGCAAGACATTATTATGAATTACCAGCTCCCTAAGAAAAATATGACGCAGCAAATGATCGACAAGGAGATGGCGCAAAGAAGATGTCTCAGTCACTTCTTGCATGGAATCCTGAACCTCAATCCGCTCGAGAGATGGACCCCCCATGAGGCAATTCAGCATCCGTTCATCACCGAACAGCAGTTTGACGGAATCTGGAGTCCGCCATCTCGCCAGCTAAGCCAACTGGGCCGCACGGGATCAACGGGCAGTCTGGACCAATCGAAGAAGCCGCGCTCCAAGAGCTTTGGTAATATCTAGAGCCGTAATAATTAATTGCGTCGATCGACGCATTATACCGAATAATTTCCGTCCTCGACATTGGCTTGAAAATTTTTAAATTTGACTCCAATTTTCTACAAGATACATTATGTCGACGCCAGAAGCTGATCATTCCAGAGATCCATGTCCAGTTGTGATTCTGAGTGATTTCGGAGGAGCCTTCTCTATGGGTGTCATTGGAGGTTGTGTGTGGCACGGAATCAAGGGTTTCAGAAATTCGCCTTACGGAGAAAGAAGAATTGGTGCCATTTCTGCAATCAAGGCCAGAGCACCTGTGGTGGGAGGTAACTTTGGTGTTTGGGGTGGACTGTTCTCCTTTTACGACTGTTCCATCAAGGCTGTGAGAAAGAGAGAAGACGCATGGAACGCCATCATGGCCGGATTCTGCGTGGGTGGTTCCATTGCCATTAGAGGAGGACCTAAGCACACTTTCAACAGTGCGGTGACCTGTGCCTGTGTTCTGGCTGTGTTTGAGGGTGTGGGAATGATGTTCCAAAGATATATGGCTTGGGCCAACAAACCTGTGGCAATGCCTCTTCCAGACCAGGCAGGCCCAGCCCCATTGGGAGCATGAGACGTGAAATGACTGACAGATTGCACTTTCGCCTTGTATTTATAGCTGCGGTAGCGATACACAAAGATATCTATCCTATGAATATTGTAATTTACGCACGACCATTAAAAAAGTTAGCGACTTTTATTATGAACATCTCGACAAGCACTGTTGCCAGCAGAAGAAGAAAAGCGCGCTCGACTTTGCAAGAGGACGAGGAGAATGCTGCTGTTCTGAAGCTTGGTCCCGAGTTTCAGCTCGACCAGGTTGATAACTACGGAAACGACACCAAGTTGATGGCCCTGAACGTGTCGGAGGCTCGTATTCTGATTAGAGCTGCTTTGAAAGAGAGAATGGCTATGGTCCAGAAGCTGAATGGCCAGGACTTTGGTGTCTCGATGGAGGACCCTGACGACGAGACTCTTGCCAAGATGGCCACTGCTCCAGGAGCCAATGAAGTCCTGCAAAAGACTCTGGATTACCTGTCCACTTTTGCTCGTTTCAAAGATGCAGAGACGTGCACCGCTGCCGAGGCATTGTTGAAAAGTACAGAAAATAGTGCGCTACATCCTTTTGAGGCTGCCCAGCTGGGCTCGTTGGCCTGCGAAGATATTGACGAGGCAGTGACACTTATACCTAGTTTGAACGAAAAGAAGGACGAGGTGGATCTCCAGCGCATTCTGGACGAGTTGAACAGACTCGAATCCAACTATTCATAGACTCATGTAATGTATTTTAGCTATTGATAATCTTCTTCGTGATAATATTCTCTCAAGAATCGTTTGCCTCCACCCTGTTTCCACCACCGATCGAGACAACTGTGCGCGATGAGATTGAAATTCTCGTTTTCTTCGACATCCTGGCAGATGCAACGTTTGCCTTTTTGAATTGCAGTAGCAGCAGGACATGTTGCAAACGGAAGATGAGTATAACCTATGTCTTCGAAATGGTGGACCTGAGAGGAGTTCAGCAGTAAAGCAACAGCAATCGAATGGACAGGTGCATCTCCCCAGCGTTCATAATGGAAACCCCCTGTCTTGCTAAGGTGCTCGAAAAACGTCAGGTACGCTTCAGACCTGAAAAAGTTCAGATCAGCAATCTCGAAATTGGACCAGAAATGACAAAGATTGTAGGAAGATTCATTTTCGATCAAGAAAAAGCGATCCCCGATAGGCTCCTTGTCGGTGATGAAATCCATCATAGCGTTTGGATTGACAAGATCATTGTGCTTGTTCATGAAATCTTCCACGGCGTCCCATAAATGTGGAATAGTGTCTTCATATTCCAATAGAGTGATCACAAACCCATATTTCTTCTTATTTTCTCGCATGAGTCGAAATGGATCCATTTGAAAGTCGCAGAAATACTCCACATCGGGTTCGACTCGAAAGTAGTAATCGTATTGGTCAAGCAGTTTTTGTCTGAAAAAGTAGCCAGAGTTGAAGTGGCACATGTTTCTGTATGATTTCGATCCGCCGTAGATAACCTGTCGTTTCTCGTAGTCTTCCAAGCATTCTTCCATCTTGGTGACATTTATATAAGAAGGAACATTCCAGTCGTCCTCGGGGATTAACCCATATTGTGTTTTGCCACTAGCCATCAGTGACGTGGCCTCAATAAACTTGTCATTGAACGGAACATCGTTGAGGAAAGTCCAGGTGTAATGATAGTCCCTATTAAACCGATCCTCCAAAGATCTCATTGATTTGAGCACGCCGGGGAGTTCCCAATTGCGACACAGCATGAGCAGGGTAGCATTTTCAAGCTGAATGTTTTGTTCTGGTTTGGGGAATGGTATAGGGAAGTACGAGTTGGAGGACGGTTTGAGCTTTCCCAATTCTTTCGCGCTGATCGAACGCGACTCCATCACCTCGAGAGACTTTTTATAAAGTTCATGCAAATTAGTTTCATGTTGAAAGTTAATATAATACAGCCCATACGATACTATGAATGGGAGTAGTGCCAGTAAGAACCACGAGTTTCGCATTCCGCCTGTCCACATCGTGCCGGCCAAGAGACACAATAATTGCCAAGCCTTGAAAAAATTATCAGCTCTCCAGAACAGCAGCACTGCCTTAGCTTCTGATTTTTTCGAGCACCGGAAGACTGACGCTTTCACTGGTTTTCAGATGGAGATCTTCGATTCCAGCCATTCCCTGTTTAATGAGACCACCTATTGGTTTGAATTTCGGAGACGTCAAATATTCCAAGACGGCGTCCAAATTCTCAACCAATTGGCGGACCTTGAAGTCGCTGTATCCAATTACAACCGAGATGCAAGTTCCGGTCGATGGAACGAACTTGGCGCTTTTGGCAATTGCGCGCACCTGTCTTTGAACGTATTCGGGCTCAACTCTCTCATCCTTGAGCTTGGTGGACTTTTTGGATTTGGTCAGCTCTGCATCAACAGAAGGTTTGGCCATTTGGATCATTAATGGTAGCTTCTTGTTGTTTTTGAAAAATAGTGACTTTCCAATTAAAGATGGCAGCAAACGATGAATGCGGTGGTCTGCTAGTAGGATATCGTACTCATAGTACAGTTTCTTGATTTGTTTGGGATTTGATGCAAATGACTTGAACTTCTTCATACTGACAATCTCGCCAAATGTATCCTCAGTAGCGGATCCTTTCTCCTGTAATGGAGATCTATACACTGTAACTGGATCTTTGGTTATCAACATGAGCTTGAGGTTCTCCACACGATCGATGGCATGCGGCACAGGAATAATTCGAGGAACCAGTTCCTGATCTTGGGCAGTAGGCTTTTTGGTGTCGATAATAATATACACTGCTTCATGATGGTCCCCAGTAGAGCCCAAATGTGCTTTCAAGGCTTTCAAAGAGCGGATGGTACGGGATCTGAGATCCTCATCCAGGACGGTCAGGTTCCAAGAGTCCTGAACCGGGTTAGACATATGCAAACAATTTTTCGAATTTAAATTTTTTTTCTGACGTCAGCATGCACTTGATTTAAAACCAGCCCGCAGAAATTCTAAAATCAGTTTTAATTATACTGATACAGCTGGTACTAGTTGATCCAGAATTTAATACTCCTGTACAGCTATCCTGATGTACATCAATCATTATTTGCTGGAGCTTCTATCACTGGCGCTCCCAGTTCCGCTGGATTCCGTCCATAGCTATCAGGTTCCCGTTGAATCAAAAACTCCTTCGAAAAGTATAGTGATGTGGCACGGGATGGGCGATACTTATAACTCCACTGGTATGCAGCTGGCTAAGGAAATTTTCCAGCAGGAAGTTCCAAATGCGTTTGTCCACTCGGTGTATATCGATTTGGATGAGTCCAAAGATCAACGGGCCTCGATTCTAGGAGACTTGAACACTCAGATTTTAGACGTCTGTGAACAGCTGTCTTCGATTCCTGAACTAGAACATGGCTTCGATGCTGTTGGATTTTCTCAGGGTGGTCTCTTTTTGCGTTCAGCAATGGAAGTCTGCGACCTGCCGATCAACGTTCTGGTGACATACGGATCCCCTCACAATGGAGTAGCAGATCTCCCGCCCTGCGCAGAAGGCAACTGGCTTTGTCAACAGCGGAATCAGCTTCTCAGAAGACAGATCTATAAAGACACAATTCAGAATTCGATAATTCAAGCACAATATTTCAGAGACGTCGCCAACTATGAACAATATATAGAGAATTCTGCGTTCATCAAATTTGTGAACAACGAGTTTGTGAAGGATTTGGACTACGCCACTAATTTGTCCAAACTTGACAAATTTGTGATGGTGATGTTTCTAAAGGACACCATGGTGGTGCCCAAAGAGACTGCATGGTTCTGCGATCTGGACCCAACAACTGGAAAGGTGATTCCATTCAATGAAACAAACTCGTTTGAGTATGATTTGATAGGACTCAGGACTCTCTATGAACAAAATAAGATCGACTTTCTGAGTATTAACGACGAACATATGAGAGTGGATGAGGATCATCTCAGGTTCATCGCCAAGACCTATTTCGCTTAAAATGATTTATCTGTGCGAGTTGGTCCAGACGGATTTGTGAACACTTCTTCCTCGATTGTGCTCAACGTTTCTCTCCTTTTTATATCACCGTACATCTGTTTAATTTTTCTCCTTTTCTCGCGATTTGCCAGCAGTACTTCCAACTCCTCGTCATCCGAGAAGTCAGAATTCTCTTCGAAAGCTTTTAATTTAAATTGTATCCCTAATCCAACTCTGTCGCTAAAATGGGCCTCTATGTTAATTTCCTCGTGATCTTGCAAATTGGCCTGTAAAGTAAGCTGTTTTGAAGCCCTTAAATCCTTCAATGGGAGCTTGGTAAAATTCACAAAGGTCTTGGACGTGCTTGTGGTCAGAATGTAAATGAAACTGGGTCTCTCTGAGTCTAGATGATTCTTAATTTCTATTTCAATTGTAAAGAACGTAGTCCCAGTATCTGAAATTTTCAAGACCTTAGCATCTAGTCGAATGAAGGGCTGACTTGAAAGACTATCGACCACTTTTCTAGGGTTACTGAGCTTCATACCTTCGATTTCTGCTCGTGACATCAGTACTGCCTGTTTCAATGTTGAAATCCCGTATTCCTCAAACTTCTTGACCCCCATACTGCCCACACCGTCCACTTGCTTCATCTCCTGAACGGTTCCCTCCCACACTCTTGAGGAAAAACATCTCAAGAGAAATATAGACGCTTCGAGTGAAATATAGTCTTGTGTTTCTTGAAAGATATCAACTGCTGCCCTCAAAATTCTTAGGGATTTTTGTATGACACTAAACTTGTCGCGATTGAAAGAATTCAGAAGTCCTTTAGCCCCCGGATAATTAGGGAACTCCATTCCCCCGAGTTCATATTGAATCAGAATTCTGACTTTATCTGCAACAGTTTCTATTTTGTCCTGAATTGGAAATCTCGTTGCAGGATCTGAGTTAATCTTTCTTAAGAGAGTTTTCTCTTGTGATCTAAATTCTAATTCTTCAAATTCGTCAGTCAGACAAATTCTGTTCAATAGCTTTTCTGTTTCGAGTGCTGATGAATCGATAAGTGTTTGAATTGTACTCAGTGAAACATAGTTTCTTATCATTGCTTCCCCAAACGCAGTACAGGTATATTCGTTTTCATGCCATGCGATCATCCTCTTCTGGATCAGATCTTTCATTTTCTTCTCAACAAAATCATCAACCAATTGACCTGTGGAGACATACATCCTTGCCTTGATGGTATCAGAATAAAAGTAAGGATATGACATAAATCTCTGGTAGAAGAAAGTATCTCGAATCCATTCTATGGCACTTTGGAGAGACGTTATGTGTCCACAGGCCACTTCGGAAATCAAGTGTTCATCCATTCGTTTATGAAGGCTGCTTTCCACCTCTTCAGATCCGTTCACCAACTTCTCGTATTTGATAGTCTCAGAAGCTTGGGTCATTATCACACATGTTCCTTCAGACCCAAACTGAGGTCTCCCTGCCCTTCCCATCATTTGCAAAACTTCCATCTCTGAATATTCCTGTAAGGTTCCATTACTCCAAGCTTTGGTACCTTTGATGACTGCCAGATAGGCAGGAAGGTTTATTCCCACTGCCAAGGTGGAAGTACAGCAAATGACACGAATAGTCCCGTTGAGAAAGTTCGACTCTATGATTTGTCTCTCTTCCTGTGACATCCCCCCATGGTGGAAGGCGACCCCCTTGTTGATCATTTCTAGTAATCCCGGTTGCAAATGGCACGATATTGGGGGCTTCAGGGGAAAGGACATTCTTGAAGCCAAGAATTTTGCTGTAGCAATTGTACTGTTCCTCGTGGTACAGAACACAAGTGTCGGTTTGTCTTTTGAATATGACCTGATGACCTCTGGAAGCTTCGAGTTTAAAAAAGCTTCGAACTGGAACTCGTTGGATGTTTGCTTTTTCTTATACCCTAGGACAATCCTGGAAAGCTGTACCGATCGATAAGATTCATTGAAAATGAGCGTTGTTGCTGGACTTTTGTCTGACTTTGCTAGCCAACTAGCCAGATCTTCAATGTTAGGAACTGTAGCTGATAATGCGATAATGCGTAGATCGACAATTGTCCTCTTCATTCTCGTAACCACAGCTTCTAAAGTTGCTCCTCTTGTTTCCTTGATGGTATGTATTTCGTCGAGTAGGAGAAGTTTAGTTGACATGACTAAGTCAGCGTACTCAGACCATCTCCTAGTAAATGCGTCCCATTTTTCTGGTGTTGAAATAATGATATTGCAAGCTCGAGCCCGCTGAATTTCACCAAAACTAGAGTCTCCTGTCAGCAGTCCTATCGTTACACCCAGTCGTGAAAACTTTCTTGTCCAGTCAGAGAGTCTTTCTGCACAAAGAGCTTTCAATGGGGCCAGATATAAGGCCTTGCAACCTGGGTTTTGGGTAATCAAACGGATCAAGGCAAGCTCAAAAAGAACAGTTTTTCCTGACCCTGTGGGACTTGAAATTACACAATTATCATTATTCAGAAAGATCTCGGGGAATGCCTTGGATTGCATCTTGTTGAATCTTGAAAATTTGAATATAGGAGCATACTGTTCTCCCACTGCAAATGTGCTAATTGGCAAAGATCTGGCACGTTTGGTGCAGTTAAAAAGATCCTCGTGGGATGGAGATACATCTCGAATAACAACAGTCTCTTCTGAATCTTTATTGGTAGTCTGTAACGCTAGTAGGTCCTTTATATCCTTCATATTTGTTTATATTCCTTTTCCCTTTTTTTTAGGTGTCGGGTGGTTTTTAGGAAAGTGACCAGACATGGCATTACAGGAGATTTTAACTTCATCGCAGGTAACCTACATTGGTATTTGGATTCTAGTGCTATTTTAAGCAAACTAAGATTCCAAGTGAGAAGATGAACTTCTTCAAGTAATACCATAGATTAATTTATTTGCCTATTTTTATTTTATTATCTTATCATGGATATCGATGTTCTCGAAACGCACGACGACCTTGATATTGAAGAGGTGAGTATATATGATATTGTAGACACTCCCAGCACAAAGGAGGTTGAATTAGAAGAAGACGACATTGCCCAAGAGCCAATCGCGGCTAGTGATGGCGAGAGTGGACTTGAATACGAGAGTGAGGAAGTTGAGCTAGAGGGCAATCCAGAGGAGAGTGCAAGTTCTCATCCAGATCAAGAAGTTTTGGAGCAAGAGTCCACGTCGGAACTAGAGCTGCAAGAGGAATACGAGGAGCCTGAAGGTCCCGAGGAATACGAGGAATTCGAAGGGTCCGAAGAGCCCTCCGTTCCTGTAGAGAGTGAGGAACAGCAACAGCAAGTGTCGGAGCATGAATCGAATGATAGCGGCAGTGAATTGGAGCTGGAGGAGGTGGGGTTGACAGATGATGAGGGGGCTGTCAATGGCGATTCCAAAGTCGCTGCACGCTTGCCTGTCTACATCGACCTGGGCGCAGAGGTGTACAAGTTGACTACTCCATCGGTGACAGAAGAGCCGGACTTCCGGGAACTGGAAGTGCTGTTCGAAGAGGATATCTACACACTCACCATTGGTGCATTTTTCGTTCGAATACGCACCAAACAGACCTTTGCTGACGATGCTGAGTTGGTGCTTAAATGTAATAGCTTGGGAGACATGCAGGTGGAGGAGGATAGCTCACATTGCAGCGAGATGACAGTGGGGGACCTGGTGGACCTTTTCGCTGAGTTGCGCAACAACAGCGAAAACAAAGATCTCTACAAATTCGTCCAATTTGAGATCTGCACGAGATCGAAATTCAGCAAGAAGTACGAAAAGCTCCGTAAACAGGCTCAGGAGGGGATCGGACTGGAAGCCGTGCAGTGGGAAGACAGCTCTGAGGGTCTCCCACACAAAAAAGCCAAGCTAGTCTAGAATACTCAATACATATTCTCGTCAACTCTCAATTAGTATATTGATATTTAAAATACCTAAGCAGCAGTCAACTTCTTCTGAGAAGCGAGTCTGCCCTTTTGTCTGGAGTTCAATCTAACCTTCTTCTCATCCTTAGCCTTCTCAACAGCCTCCTCCTCTTCGGTCAAGATGAGCTCGATGTGGGATGGAGAGGATTGGTAAGCGTTGATTCTACCGTGAGCTCTGAAAGTTCTTCTTCTTTGTTTTGGAGCCTGGTTGACTTGGATGTTAGAAATGACAAGTTTGGAGGTGTCGAGGCCCTTGGCTTCGGCATTAGATTCAGCGTTCACAAGCAAGCTCTGGACGAACTTGACACTCTTGGCTGGCCATCTAGCTTTAGTGACACCGAATTCTTTACCCTGGGCGGTTCTTCCAATAGATCCGTTGAATCTTCTGAATGGAATGGCTCTCTTGTGGTCCAAGACTTGGTCCAAGTATTGTTTAGCCTTCTCGAGCTTCCATCCCTTGATAGCCTGGGCGGTCTCTCTAGTGTTCTTGAACGACACTCTCAAGTAAGATCCTCTAGCCGAAGCAGACTTGGCTGGGTTAGCTGGTGTTGCTGCGTATCTAGCCATTTTATTTTCTGTGTATAGACCAGTTGAAGTTGTCTTTTTTTTCCTACACCAAAGTAAAATTTTCCCTTGCACGGCCTGAAAAATCCGGGGCGGTCAAAGTCAAAAACCCGTACTGAAGTCACGTGCTTGTTTTTATACTTTGGGGATCCCAAGCCTCCAGCCCGTGCAAAGGTGTCAATTACTACCTTTGTAGTTAATTACGCACATCTATATTCCCTATGCTTAGTCGTTTCCTCTGGTGTCTGCTTCTATCGGTCCAATTTGCTGCGGCAATAGACCTTTCTGACTCCCATTTCTCCGGATATCCTGACCTCAAGAAATTGGCAGGAGTCCACCAGGTGGACAAAACTGAGGACACCCCTCCGTCAACAAAGAAGCTCTCGTGGTACGTGAACATTTACGACCCCAGCTCCAAAGATTCCAAGAACGAAATGGATGTTGCTAATTGTCCAAAGGATTCCCAAGTCTGTGGATTGACTGAAATCTCCCTTCCTGGGAAGGACTCTATGGTGACTGAGGTCTTCTCGTTCTCCAACAAGTTGACGCCACAATACAACGAGAGCTCCAGTTCTCTAACTGTGCAGCTGCGTGGCGCCAATTGGGGTGCATACTCGCTTGATGCAGAGATCGAGTTCATCTGCGGCTCCGAGGAAACTACTGATAACCTCAAACTCACGTCATTCGATTACTCCACAGCTAAATTCACATACGAAAGCAAATTCGCTTGTCAGTCTTCGCAGGAGCCTCCGAAGGAAGGCAAGGACAAATTGCCTAATCATGATGACTCCAGTTCGTGGGGATTTTTCACGTGGTTGTTTATCTTGCTGGTGCTAATATTCGCAGCCTACATAATCGCACAGGCCTGGATCAACTCCAATAGAATGGGCAGCTCGCACGAGTTCCTGAATGAGCTGCTCGAGTCCATGATTGAAACTCTCACAAAGTTACCAGAGTTCCTTCGCGAAATTGCAACCAAACTGTTCAGTAGCAGCAGTGGCAGGGGAGGATATAGTGCTGTGTAATGTATATACAATGATTATGGTGCTGGCGGCAGGAACTTGCGCATGTTGTCATACGTGGTTTCCACAGAGGTCTGTAGATAGTTCCTCTTCTTTTCGAGGTTCGCCATGGTGTCTTTGTTGTCGGAGACCTGCTGTTTGAGTTTTGACACGTAGTCCTCGGTCTTGGTCTTAATGAATGTCTTCCCGCAGCTCTGCCACACTGACTGGTTGTTCGAGTTGTTGATTTCCTGCACCTGCAAGTCGAGCACCTTGTTTTGTTGAGAAAGTCTTGAGAGTCCAAGGGTCGTGACGCTCAGCTCCTCTTGTTTCTCTTGCAATTGTGATTCCATCTCCATAAGGAGCTAATCGTCAGCAAAAACGCGTCCGCTACTTACCTTTTGTAGTGCTTCTGGAGGAACAGACATGATGATCTTGAAGTGAAAAAATGGTTATGTGCCCAAAATGTAGCTAAAAACAAACTAGATAATACTTGTTAATTAAATGCATTTAGGAATCCCCAAACGGTCTGATTTGCGGCCCAAGGGAAAGAACAAGACTCTGCTGCCTATTCCTGCCGCACTAAGAGGAAGGTTCAGAGAGTATAATAATAGAAAAACTATAGTATACGCGGTGATAATACTTGTGGTGGCCAATTATATAATCAACTGGATCTTCTTCTCTTCGAGCACAGGACACAACTTCAAGCATTTAACCAATCAGGAAGCCTTGCAGAATTTTCAGAAATCCCATGGTATCTATAAGCACGAGATCAGCGTTAGTACCAATTACATATTCCCTCCAATTGAACACGCTCCTCTACTGAGAGAGCTGACCTTGAACAGACTGTTCAAGCATAAGGCGGACCCCGATTATCCTGAACAAAAGCGCTACTATTACACTGACGATGAGAGTTTGGACGACTCCAACGAGATCAAGGACAAGTCTAATCTGGAGGATCCATTGGAGCAATCTCTCAAAGCTTTCAAAGAGCACGGTCGTAAAGTTTTCAGACCTTCTGGAAGCAAGAAATCGCCAGAAGTTGTGGTCGTGACAGGAGTCGACTTTGAGAAGTTTGAACAAAGCCACTTGACCAAAATTGTGCAAAACAGAGTTGACTATGCCCATGCAAATGGATATGGAATCTATGTCAGATGGGTGCAGGAATTCATTCCTACGTTGCAGGAGTACAACAACGACCCAAAATGGGTGAAGCTCTTCATCTTGAGGGCAGCCATGCATGCATTCCCACAGGCCAAGCACTTTTGGTATCTGGACCAGAACGCGTACATCACCAGACACGATATTGAGCTATATTCATATTTATTGGAGCCTAAATCTTTGGACCCAATCATGCTCAAAGACCAACCGGTTGTGCTTCCTAACGGAGCGATCAAGACATACAAGAAAGTTGGTGCCGAAGAGATACGGCTGGTGATCACACAAAACAAAGATGGTCTCAATACAGATTCATTTATTGTGAAAAATGACATATACGGAAAGGGATTGTTGGAATTCTGGAGTGATCCTCTGCTGCGAAAGTATACTAGTTTTAACCAGGACGAGAAGGATGCATTGACCCATCTTTTGCAATGGCATCCCGTTCTCCTATCAAAGACTGCCATTGTTCCTGGCCGGACCATCTGCTCCCTGCATAGTTCGAACGTTGCTGAGGAAGATGACGACACCATGTACTACCAGGAAGACGACTTTGTGGTGGACTTTAAGGGCTGCGATGTTCATCACACGTGCGAATTGGTGCTGGACGCGTACTGGAAGAAAGCACAAACTAAGAAGTAGTGCTTTCTGTATCTGGAGTGGTTGCATTAACACGGTCCCCCAACACTTGGAGGGCCACTTGACGTCTGCGGTCTGCAATTTCGGCTGTCACTGACGCTGTCTTGGTGTTGAGTCTTTTAATAGTTCTCAAGTTTCCAGACTCGATGTCGTCGTCATTAAATTGTCTAATTAGTCCTAATTTGACGCTAGTATGGTAGCATGTCCGACAAACGGGCTTCAGGGCGCTGTGTAATCTATCTGGGAAAAATTGAATAAATGCAAATGTGTCAGATGCATCTCCGCGGACTGATGAGTCTGAGTTTGAAGATGGAAGCAGATCACTGATGGTATTGTTCTGGTAGTATCTCAGATACACCCAGCTGATGTAAAAGTTGCTCAACATGGGAACGGCAGGGAATAATGATCTCGTTATGAGCGAGAACATAACAATCACGCATAGAAGCACAAATGGGATCTGCCGAACCCTGACTGGGTAATTGGTGAAAACGTTGATATTGTGTTCTGGAGACAGCTGTTTCAGGACAACGATAAAACTCATGACAATTGAGAAGACTCCATTCTCGAGCGGCATGTTGAGCTTGATGGACGTTCTGGTGAATAAGTGCACAGTCATTTCGATGAAAACAGTGCTAATATTTGTAACAGTGGAAATCAGACAGATATAGATGATCGGCTCAGTGAGAAATCGAGTATCAGTGGACGTGCTCCAGTGCTTTTCCAGATAATTGACTCCATTGTACAACGTGATAAGAGAGAGTATGAAGCCAATTATAGAAGTTTCAACAAATGTTTCGGTGAACAGTGTCCATGGATACCAGATACATTGGCTGGGCACCAGCTGTAAAAGCGGCACCACCACTTCCGAAAAGGACACATCTGGGTGCTCCAGCTTTAGTCCATTATAAGTCTGTAGGCGAATTATAGAAGTGAGGAACGAAAGAGTAAATGTGAGCGCCACAAAGGCAATTGTGGGATAAGTCCAGGTTAATGCTTTGAAACCTAAAGCCATGGTACAGCGAATCAAATAAAAAATAAGTGGCAGTGCAAAAAGAAAAAGTTCAATATGGCATCTTCAGACAAAAGAACATCGAATAAGCAACTATCCGAGGAGGAGAAGAAATTGCATCACATCAAGTCGGAGACGAAACGGAGAGAGCAGATTCGATCCACTTTTGACAGTTTGGTCAAAGTCGTTCCCGATTTAACCGAGTCCGAGAGCAGATCAGAGCATGCGGTCTTGTCGAAGACTTCAGATTACATCCGCAAGTTACAGGAAGACAACCAGCGGCTGGTGCTGCTAGCACAGCAGAAAGGCCTGGAAGTCCCAGATGATCTTAAAGAATAAATATTATACATTTTCCTCCTCGTCTTCCTCGAATTCCTCATCCTCCTCGAGCTCTTCGGGCCACCATTCAGGTCTGTAGATTTTGGCGAAATATTTATTAGCAATGTCGCCCGATTTCGAACCCAATGGAAACTCGTTTTTGCCAGTCGAGTTTTCCATCTCGATTTCGTCGACATATACAACTGCAAGAGCAATGTTGTTCTTCAACTTGATGATATCACCGATTTTTTTGTCGCGACGTCTCCTCGACCCGAACGGGTTATTAGGCTGCTCCTCCTCCTCCGCAGCAGTGTTTGGTTTGAGGATCTGCAGATCTGAGAACTCAGCTAGCTCGTTGAACTCGGAATCCAGCTTGATTTCCTCTGACGATTGGTCGCCCACTCGGTATATTCGAACTGGCATTACACGCTTCCTGATGACCCCTGAGTGATATGTACGAATTGTTAGCTCCTGGCCAACATAACATCCTTTATTATAGTTGATTCCATTAGTGTAGTCGAGATTGTTTTCAAACGGAAGGGTATCGGACTTGAAATCGCAACTCTCGGAAAGTCCAGATACCATTCGCATTGTTTCGTAAGCTGATGGGTCCACAATCAGCTCAGGATCAATCTGAATGTCTTCAGGTAGGACAAATCTCAATCCAAAGCAAGGAGCACGATCGTCTAGTGCAAATCCTTTGAGTTGTTTTGCTGCTGCGGCATCTAACAGCTCTTCCTGGACAAATTTCTCAGCAAGAGACTCTGCCCAAGACGAGGCTACCTGCACCGACTTTGAGTTCTTGTTGTTTAGCTCGTTCATTTGCAATTCGTCATAAAATTCTTCAAACTCTTCAGAATGGTCGAAGTAAAACCAGGTCTTATATTTGGCTACCGAAAGTTGGATTTTGGCTTTCAGTTTGTGCAATTTAAGCATCATCTGGATCTGACCAAAATTCTTCGGACTCAGTTCCACCAAGTACTTGGGCCCATTCTCGGCCACAAATGGAGTAGGATAGATAAACAGATCAGATAATACGCGTCCCCTGGAGTTCAGGAGCATTGAATATCGTCCATCTCTCCTAATTCCCAGTCTTTCCAGAGAAGTCGGATCGTGGGTCTCGTCCTC